>JARQOD010000001.1:344363374-344638744 GCA_033576555.1 Oophaga sylvatica
TCCATTGAGAGAAAAAAAAAATTCCTCCTCAGCACCCAGAGAAAAAGAGGGAAAAAAAATGCAACAAACAGAGTACTATTTTTCCTTTCTGTGAGTACCATATATTTTTCAGTTTGGCCAGTAATACTGTTATGTTTCGGTAGCTGAGGAGAAATTGCAAAAATAGCAAAGTAGTAATACACCAGAGAGGCTGGAAACTATTGGATTGCAGTATCCTAAACTAACCGCCACACTAGAAGTAGCCGTGGAGCGTAGCTACGGTGATCCTAGATGCCTCGTCACAGCCGGAGAGATAACTACACCTAAAGGCAGAAAGATGAAAGCTATCTGCCCCGGAGCAGATCCCCCAAAGAAATAGGAAGCCCCCAAACATGTAATGGCGGTTAGACAAGAAGAAAATACGGACACAGACAGAAAATAGAATGAGCAAACGCTGGGGCCCAATCTGTCTAGATAGAAAAGTATAAGAAAGAATTCTTACTGCAACCCAAAAAACCCTGACAAAAATACCAACACTTCTGATTAACAAAAAACCTGAGATCACACGATCTCTACCACCTAAATCAGATCTCTGGTGTAACACACAGCAATTCAGCAAAAAGTGTCAAAGGAACAGAGCAAAAGTGTAAATACAAAATGAGCACAATTGCAGCGCCAGACCCCAAAAGGAGACCAGGCTGCAGTCCCCTGCAAGCAGCAAAACAGGCAAGGAAAATCCAACAAGAGGAAAAAACATAGCAAATCACTTATCTGAAAGAGAGCAGGAATGCAAGCTGAGCTCCAAGCAAAACCAGAAAGAACAATTGATTACCGGCAAGGCTGATGGGAACTCAGGTCACTTATATCAGACCATTCAGAGCCAGCTGAAGGCCATTCAGTAATTAGTTCATTACCCTCAGCAACCACCGGAGGGAGCCCCAGCTCAGAAGTCGCCTCCAGAGTATTCACAACAGTGGGCATGTTGCTGGGGAGTAATGGTGGAACCACACACGGAGATCACAATGTTGGGCAAAGGTAGGTTAGTAGAGGGAGGAAACACGAGGAGTTCCATTTTTGACAGGTTCAATTTCAGATAGAGGGAGGACATGATGTTGGCGACAGCAGTAAGATAATCACTGTAGTTTTCTAAAAAGGCAGGCGTGATATCGGGAAAAGTGTATAATTGGGTGTCATCAGCATAGAGATGGTACAGGAAACCAAATCTCCTGATTGTTTGTCCAATAGGGGCGGTATACAAAAAGAAGAGGAGGGGGCCTAGGACTGATCCTTGAGGAACCCCAACCGTAAGGGGAAGATGAGAGGAGGAGGAACCAGCAAAAGATACAGTGAAAGAGCGATCAGAGAGTTAGGAGGAGAACCAGGAGAGAATGGTGTCCTTGAGGCCAATGGTATGTAGCATAGTGAGGAAAAGCTGGTGGTCCACGGTGTCAAATGCTGCAGAGAGATCCAAGAGAATTAGCATGGCGTAGTGACCATTAGATTTAGCAATTAGTAGATCATTAGAGACTTTAGTAAGGGCAGTTTCAGTAGAGTGTAATGAGAGTGGAAACCAGATTGAAGAGGGTCGAGAAGCAAGTTATCTGAGAGATAGCGGATAAGACGGGTGTGGACCAGGTGTTCCAGGAGTTTAGAGATGAAGGGAAGATTAGAGAGAGGTCTATAGTTAGCGGCACAGTTTTGGTCGAGGGATGGTTTTTTAGTAATGGACATATGATGGCATGCTTAAATGAGGAGGGAAAGATACCGTAAGAGAGAGAGAGGTTGAATATTTTTGCTAGGTGACAGCAGCGGAAAGGGACTAAAGGAGATGTGATGGAATGGGATCACTGGTGCAAGTGGTAGGGCGAGAAGATGCAAGGAGCCTGATTACTTCTTCTCCTGTGACTGGTTCAAAATCAGAGAGTGAGCTAGACGCAGTGGGGGAGGGAAGACAGTGCATGGTATGAGGGGATTTGGAGATAATTTCATGGTCAATTTTTTCTTTGAAATAATTGGCCAGATCATTAGCGCGGAGATTTGTGGTTGGGGCCTGCACTTCTGGGTTGAGTAGGGAATGAAAAGTGTCAAAGAGAGGTTTCGGTTATTTTCAAGTGAGGTGATGAGGGTGTTGAAATAGATTTGTTTGGAGAGGTGAAGGGAAGAGTTGTATGTTTTAAGCTTAAAGTTATAATGGATGATATCTTTGGGTAAATTTGATTTTTTCCACAAACGTTCGGAGCACCTGGAGCACAGCTGCAGAAAACGTGTTTGCAGCATGTGCCACGGTTGTCGCCGTCTGTGTCATATTGTTCTATGTATAGGAGGTGCAGTTTCATCCAGGGCACTTTGCAGGGTTTCGTTGTAATGCTTCAATGCAGAATCAGGACATGAGAGGGAGGAGATAGGGGCCAATGATAACTGCAAGTTCTTCATAAGTGTCTGGGTGTTAATGGCCTGTATGTTTCTATAAGTGTGGAAAGTCGGGGTGAGCTGAGCGGGATGGCAGTTCTTGATAGAGAATGAAAGAAGGTTGTGGTCAGAGAGCGGGAGAGGGGAGTTTGTGAAATCATCCACTGAGCAAAGCCAGGAGAAGACCAAGTCGAGGGAGTTTCCGTCTTCATTCGTGGGGGAGTTAGTATGCTGCCAGAGGCCACCTGCTCTGTTGTCTAATCTTGGCGTATGAGAAAAGTGCAGTCCACCATATGAAAGAGCAGCAGCTTGAAGGTTAAGAGAATTTGAAAGGAAGAAGTCATGGATGAAGGGGAGTTTATTACACACTGAGCGAGAATTCCAAAGGGCACAATTAAAAGAGACAGAAGGCATGCAGGGAATATTAATAAGATTAAAGGGGTTTCTGAGTGTAACAGTTTGGAGGTTTGACTTGCTATAACATGGGGGACCGGGGTTTGGAGCGATATCTCCTGCGACTAGGAGGAGGATAGAAAGATTGAGCAGATGGTTAAGTGATTTGTGAGAGCGTCTCGTGTGTTGGATGGTGGGACTGAATGGATCTGTGCTATTTAGCAGTGTGAAAAGAGCGTAAGTGCTATACATAGGAGAGGAAAGGACAGAGGGGCCAATATAGATGGAATCCAAAGAGTTAATGCAAGGGCAGTGGATGTGAGTGAATGCAGCAGCCAGGTTATAAATTATACAAATTAATATGGTGAATATATGTTGTAATCCAAATGTACAGGAAATAGATTTATTTATTTGTCTTACCTGTCACCTGCCCTGTCTAACTGCCATGTTTAACTGCCAAGTACTTTGATAAATGTACTTTGATCAAATGTACATAAATGCTACCCCTGCGTAAATGCTTCCCCAGACTATGTCTCAATATATAGGAGGCCAGTTCTAAGAGTTCACAGTCAATGAACTTAGTATAGCTCACTCACATCAGCTCGAGCGTCATTAGAACTTTTCCCATGGCCCCTTCCTAGGCTATTAATATCAGCCCACAACTATCTGCCTAGCTTTTATTATTATGAATTAATAATAATTCATGAATTGTTATGAATTGTAGGGCTACCCTACGTTAGTTTTTTTTAGGTCCCCCATTTTAACCAGGAAAGGCTAAGTATACAGCTGCACAGCTGTGAGCTGATATTAGGTGGGGAAGCGCTATGGCTACAACCCCCTTCCCAGGCTATTAACAACTGCCCCCAGCTGTCCGCTTTCCCTGTGCTGGTTAATAAAATTTGGGCGGATCCCACATATTTTTTTCGGAAATTAATTTAGATAGTAATAAAATACATGTGCAGTAAGCTAGACACAAAGCAATGATTGTGTATATCACGCACATACTTAAATCTATCTAATATATATACACCGCTCAAAAAATAAAGGGAACATTTAAACAACAGAATATAACGCCAAGTAAATCAAACTTCTGTGAAATCAAACTGTCCACTTAGGAAGCAACACTGATTGACAATCAATTTCACATGCTGTTGTGCAAATGGAATACACAACAGATGGAAATTATTGGCAATTATCAAGGCACACTCAATAAAGGAGTGGTTCTGCAGGTGGGGAAAACAGACCACATCTCAGTACCAATCCTTTCTGGCAGATGTTTTGGTCACTTTTGAATGTTGGTTTTGGTTTCACACTTGTGGTAGCATGAGACGGACTGTACAACCCACACAAGTGGCTCAGGTAGTGCAGCTCATCCAGGATGGCACATCAATGTGAGCTGTGGCAAGAAGGTTTGCTTTGTCTGTCAGCGTAGTGTCCAGAGGCTGGAGACGCTACCAGGAAACAGGCCAGTATACCAGGAGATGTGAAGGTGGCCGTAGGAGGGCAAAAACTCAGCAGCAGGACCGGTACCTCCGCCTTTGTGCAAGGAGGAACAGGAAGAGTACTGCCAGAGCCCTGCAAAATGACCTCCAGCAGGCCACAAATGTGCATGTGTATGCACAAACGGTTAGAAACTGACTCCATGAGGATAGTCTGAGGGCCAGACGTCCACAGATGGGGGTTGTGCTCACAGCCCAACACCGTACGGGACGCTTGGCATTTGCCACAGAGCACCAGGATTGGCAAATTCACCACTGGCACCCTGTGCTCTTCATAGATGAAAGCAGATACACACTGAGCACATGTGACAGATGTGACATGTGTTATACAGATGTGAGTCTGGAGACGCCGTGAAGAGCAATCTGCTGCCTGCAACATCCTTCAGCATGACTGGTTTGGCAGTGGGTCAGTAATGATGTGGGGTGGAATTTCTTTGGAGGGCCACAGCCCTCCATGTGCTCGCCAGAGGTTGCCTGACTGCCATTAGGTACCGAGATGAGATCCTCAGACACCTTGTGAGACCATATGCTGGTACGGTTGGCCCTGGGTTCCTCCTAATGCATGACAATGCCAGACCTCATGTGGCTGGAGTGTGTCAGCAGTTCCTGCAAGATGAAGGCATTGAAGCTATGGACTGGCCTGCCTGTTCCCCAGACCTGAATCCGATTGAGCACATCTGGAACAGCATGTCTCGCTCCATCCACCAACGTCACGTTGAAGCACAGACTGTCCTGGAGTTGACGGATGCTTTAGTCCAGGTCTAGGAGTAGATCCTTCAGGGGAACATCCGCTGCCTCATCAGGAGCATGCCCAGGCATTGTTTGGAGGTCATACACGCAGGTGGGGCCACACACAATACTGAGCATCATTTTGACTTGTTTCCACTTTAATTTTGTCTTGTTTTGATTTTCATTTTGACTTTGTTTCCACTTTCATTTTGGGGGTCTCTCCAAATCCAGGCCTCCATTGGTTCCAAAATTTGATTTCCATTGATGATTTTTGTGTGATTATGTTGACATTCAACTTTGTACAGAACAAAGTATTCAATGAGAATATTTCATTCATTTCGATCTAGGATGTGTTATTTGAGTGTTCCCTTTATTTTTTTTTGAGCAGTGTATGTGTATATACATATATATATATATATATATATATATATATATATATATATATATGTTGTGAGACAGTGAAGGGGTGTGTGCTGGACGGCGTGTATATCTCCCCCAGGTTTCTTAGCTGGGGCGCATAAAATAGGTTGTCAGTGCGGTGTTCATTCCATTCCTATCTGGGACAGGTTTTCAGTGCAACCCGGAGTGAACACAGCTGCTTAATTAGGCAGCCATAAGTACCTGCTTGAGAAGTTCAGAGGGGGCTCTATCTCTCAGTCTGGATCTGACTTCAGACGCCATTGGAGCCTCATGTGAGCTGCACGCTGGTAACTACTGAACATATGTGTTGTTTTGGGCACAGGCTATTAGAGTCTGGACCCGGATAGAAAGGGTAATCTATCTAAGTGTAATTAGTGGCGGGACACGCCTAGGCTTTATGTTTATGATTTTGTTTTAATTTATGTTCTGTTTGCTGTGGACTTTAATAAAACTGGTTGCGGCCAGTTTTTAACAGAACCACTGTCTGTGAATGGTCTCTTTATGCCACTCCGTCTCCCCAAGACGGCGATCCCAGAGCTAAATCCCCTGAAAAGCTTACAATTGGTGCTTGAATGCTGGGGCAGCACAGTGGCTGAAGACTTTGAAAAAAAAAAAAAAAAAAAAGGTGTCTGCACCGCAAAACTGAACTTATTGTGGAGAAGACTGTGAAGTGTATATGTCTTGGGTGAAGGCTGTCAGCCAGCCCAAGATGTCCGGCAGTATGGAGGAGCTCGTTAAGCAGCTGGCCCAGAACCAGCAGGCCATGCAGCAGCAACATCAGCAGGCCATGCAGCAACATCAGCAGGCCATGCAGCAACAACAGCAGGCCATGCAGCAACAACACCTAGAGGCCCAGCAGAGCCAGCAGCAACAGCAGGAAACCAACCGGTTGTTACTGGAGCAGGTTGCAGCACTAAAAAAAACTCCTAGCACCTCGTCCCCGAATGAAGACGCCGGGTTACCGGCATTATCCGCTGTAAAGAAGGCGGTAAAACAGACTCTGCAGAAGATGACGCCTCATGACGATGTGGAGGCATATCTGGCTATATTTGAGAGACTGGCAGAGAAGGAGAATCTGCCACAATCTGAATGGGCTATGGTGGTCGCGCCCTATCTGACTGGGGAACCCCAAAAAGCCTATTTTGACCTCAGCGAGCAGGACAGCAAAAACTATACTAAGTTGAAAGCGGAGATTCTTGCCCGCCTGGGTGTGACGAGGGCAGTCCGTGCCAGGAGAGTCCATAACTGGAGATACAGGCGAGACAAGCCTGCTCGCTCACAAATGTATGACTTGATTTCTTTGGTAAAAAAGTGGTTGGAACCTGACGTCAGCACCCCTGCCCAAATGGTTGAAAAGGTGGTGCTGGACCGGTACATCTGGGCCCTTCCCCCTGAGGTCCAGCTCTGGGTCGGACAGGGAGACCCCAAAGATGCCGATCAACTGGTCAGCCTAATAGAAAGGTATTTCGCCACCAAAGACTATCTACGTGACCAGCCGTCCGAGCGATCATCAGTTCGGAATACCCGGCCTCCGTCATCTTCCGGTAAGAGGGTTCCAGCTGTAGGGGCAAGGGGGGCTGTTGATAGTCCGGGTCAGCCCCGAGGGGACATGTATGAGCGGAAGGGTGATACTTACCTACCAGGAGAACCCAGACCTAGGAAGGTCTCCCCGTCTGAACACCCTGACCTGAGACAGTGTTGGAGATGCCGTGAACAAGGTCATATTTCAGCCAATTGTCCACTAGTGGGGAACCTATGGACTGTGATGCTGGACAGTCTCTCTCATTCCTCGCCGAGCCCGTGTGCGTGGCCACCCTAGTCGAGGAGACTGGCCCACAGCTGTGTCAGGTCGTGATAAATGGGTGCCCAGTACAGGCCCTACTCGACTCAGGAAGTCGAGTGACTCTAATACATGCTAGTCTGGCTGATGGGAACTTCGTCACAGATAGGTACCTAAGCGTGGTGTGCATACATGGAGACGTCAAAGTCTACCCAGTAACCTCCTCAGACTTCGTCACAAAACTCGGGGAGATCTCATATGAAGTGGGGGTAGTGAAGAACTTGATGCATCCCGCCATATTGGGTCGTGACTTTCCCCTGTTTTGGGGTCTTTGGAAAAAAAATGTTTCTGCTGGACAGTGTGATGAAGCTCCTACTGAGGGTGCGCAGTCCCGAGGGGCAGAACACAAGGCTAGTGGGCCGTTAAACTTATGTGATGACCATAATAATGATGATGATCATGATAATGATGATGACCATGATAATGATGCTGATGCTGATAGTAATCATGATAATGATATTGATAATGATGATGACTGTAAAAAAAATGATGAATTTCCATTTCAGGTGATGTTGGGGGAGGGGGAGGATGTTTCTCTAGAACAGAATGTCCCTGACCTACCGGTGTCCCGTGGCAATTTTGGGAGTGAGCAATTGCAAGACCCCACTCTTAAACATGCCAGGGAGAATATAACTGTTCTGAATGAGATCCCACAAGAGCCGGCTCTGATGAAAAATTTCCCCATTTTGCCATGAACAATGACCTGCTGTATAGGGTCACTAAAGTAAAGGGAGAGGCCGTGAGTCAGCTCCTGGTACCTAAGTCATATAGAAGTATGGTGTTAGGTTTGTCCCATAACCACGTGCTGGGTGGGCACCTGGGGATGGACAAAACCCAGGAAAGAATTCTTCAGAGGTTTTACTGGCCCGGGGTTTATCGAGATGTGGAGGATTATTGTAAAACCTGCCCCTCGTGTCAGATAAATGCTCCGGTGTCTCACTTCCGGAGTCCATTAATCCCGCTGCCGGTTATAGAAATCCCCTTTGAAAGGGTAGCAATGGACTTGGTAGGTCCTATTGTAAAATCAGCCAGGGGACACCAATACATCTTAGTTGTCCTTGATTATGCAACCCGGTACCCCGAGGCGGTCCCTTTAAGAAATATGGCATCTAAAAATATTGCACGGGAACTGTTTCATATGTTTTCCAGGACAGGAATTCCTAAAGAGATCCTCACGGACCAAGGCACACCTTTTATGTCCAAAGTGATGAAGGAACTGTGTAAGTTGCTTAAAATCTCGCACATTCGGACATCTGTGTATCACCCCCAGACGGATGGGTTGGTTGAACGTTTTAATAAAACATTAAAACATATGTTAAAGAAAGCAGTAGAGAAAGATGGGAGGGACTGGGACTACCTGTTACCCTACTTATTGTTTTCGGTCAGAGAGGTTCCCCAGGCCTCTACGGGATTTTCTCCCTTTGAGTTGGTGTATGGTCGGCATCCGCGGGGCTTGCTGGACATAGCCAAGGAGGTTTGGGAAACCGAGACAACTCCATACAAGAGTGTTATAGAGCATATTGCCCAGATGCAAGAGAGGATGGCTAAAATTATGCCATTGGTGAAGAATCATCTGCAGAGAGCCCAAGAAGCTCAAAGCAGAGTCTATAATCGGTCAGCAAAAATTAGGTCTTTCAATCCCGGGGATCGAGTCCTAATTCTAATTCCCACGGTGGAAAGTAAGTTTTTGGCCAAGTGGCATGGTCCATACGAGGTCGTACAAAAAGTGAGCGAGGTTACTTACAAAGTACACCAACCCGGGAGACGGAAGCCCTACCAGATATATCATATCAATCTGATCAAGCCCTGGAGGGACAGAGAGGCATTGTTGGCCTCGGGTGAAGTAGAGAAAGGGGTAAAACCATCTCTACCTCCTGTGACCATTGGTGAGACATTGTCCGTGCACCAAAAACAGGAAGTACGGGAGTTTCTGCAGAAAAATCGGCAGAGGTTTTCTGACTTGCCCGGCCGGACTTCTCTCGTAAAACACCATGTCGAGACTGAGCCCGGTACTAAGGTCAAAATAAAACCGTACAGAATTCCAGAAGCCCGCAGAAAGATAGTCTCTACTGAAATCAAACGTATGCTAGACCTCGGGGTCATTGAGGAGGCCCAAAGCGAGTGGTGTAGCCCGATTGTTCTGATCCCAAAACCTAATGGAACCTGGAGGTTCTGTAATGATTTCAGAAAGTTGAACGAAGTGTCAAAGTTTGACGCATACCCGATGCCACGGGTAGATGAGCTAATCGAGAGGTTAGGGGGTGCCCGTTATATTACAACCCTCGATCTGACAAAAGGGTACTGGCAGATACCCCTATCTGAGGAGGCAAAAGAAAAAACGGCCTTTGCAACCCCGGAAGGTTTGTTTCAGTATCTGGTGATGCCATTCGGGTTGCATGGAGCCCCAGCTACCTTTCAGAGGCTTATGGACCAGATCCTACGCCCGCATCAAGCCTTTGCAGCTGCCTACCTGGATGATGTGGTAATTTTCAGTTCTGATTGGGAGAGCCACCTCACTAAGGTACAAGCCGTCCTAGACTCGATAGGCGGAGCTGGGCTGAACATAAACCCAGAGAAATGTGCAATTGGCCTAGAAGAGGCCAAGTACTTGGGCTATGTGATTGGCAGAGGGCTGATCAAGCCACAAATCGATAAAGTAGAGGCAATTCGAAACTGGCCTGTACCCCTCACAAAACGACAGGTCAAAGCATTTTTGGGCATCACTGGGTACTATCGCAGATTCGTACCAAATTATGCCTCCATTGCTGCCCCATTGACTGACCTGACAAAAGGGGGGAAGTCCAAAATGATAAATTGGAATCCGGAGGCAGAAAAAGCATTTCTGTCGTTGAAAATGGCTTTGTGTCAAAGACCAGTTCTGGTCACCCCTAATTTCAGGGAAGAGTTTCTTGTTCAAACTGATGCCTCTAATGTGGGGTTAGGGGCGGTGTTATCACAGGTCGTGAAGGGTGAAGAACACCCAGTCCTGTATCTAAGTCGAAAAATGACACCGGCTGAACAAAATTATGCCATTGTGGAGCGAGAGTGCCTCGCAATCAAATGGGCGCTGGACTCCCTACGGTATTACCTCTTGGGTAGGAGATTTAAATTGCAATCAGACCATGCTCCTCTGACATGGATGAAGCAGAACAAGGAAAGGAATGCCAGGGTGACAAGGTGGTTCCTTTCACTTCAAGAGTTCAATTTCTCGGTTGAGCATAGACCTGGGAAATTACAGGGTAATGCTGATGCCTTGTCCAGAGTTCACTGTCTCTTCGGAATTTCTGACCAGTCCTCCGGTCTGGAGAAGAGGGGGGGGATATGTGAGACAGTGAAGGGGTGTGTGCTGGACGGCGTGTATATCTCCCCCAGGTTTCTTAGCTGGGGCGCATAAAATAGGTTGTCAGTGCGGTGTTCATTCCATTCCTATCTGGGACAGGTTTTCAGTGCAACCCGGAGTGAACACAGCTGCTTAATTAGGCAGCCATAAGTACCTGCTTGAGAAGTTCAGAGGGGGCTCTATCTCTCAGTCTGGATCTGACTTCAGACGCCATTGGAGCCTCATGTGAGCTGCACGCTGGTAACTACTGAACATATGTGTTGTTTTGGGCACAGGCTATTAGAGTCTGGACCCGGATAGAAAGGGTAATCTATCTAAGTTTAATTAGTGGCGGGACACGCCTAGGCTTTATGTTTATGATTTTGTTTTAATTTATGTTCTGTTTGCTGTGGACTTTAATAAAACTGGTTGCGGCCAGTTTTTAACAGAACCACTGTCTGTGAATGGTCTCTTTATGCCACTCCGTCTCCCCAAGACGGCGATCCCAGAGCTAAATCCCCTGAAAAGCTTACAATGTATATACCTATATATATATATGTATATATCTTGAAGAATATGTCCTTTGAGAACTATGTGTAAATGACAGAGTAATTCTCTATGTAAAAGCTAATGTTAAAATCACATTGCAATCGGATAGCATTCGCATGTAAATTGGATGTCATTCAGAAGACAGGTGTTAAAAATCGGATTGTACTAGCATGAAAAAATGCTTGACACTCATCCAACTTTCCAGGAACAAAATCGGACCAATTTTACAAGTGCTATTGGGACCCCGGCATTGACCCCACTTGTGAGTGTGATGCGAGAAACTCACGCGAGTCTCTCGCATCAATACCCGGCACTGCCACCGGCATTCGGACCGAAGTGTGCGGCTGCACACTACGGTCCCAAGTGCCGGTGACATCCAAGCTGGCATGACTCTCTTTGTTCGTGACACTCTCATGTTTATTAACCACATCTCAGTTTGTAGTTTTGATTTGGTTACGTATAATTTTCCGAGTGGTTTTCACTTTTGTAAATATTGATACCTGCAAAGATCTATAACCTGTATATCTATTGCATAAAATATTGTGAATATTTCAGGTGTCTCCTGGTCAGTGCTTTTTTAATTGTTCCCCTCCAGGGAATGTGACTGTAAAGGGTATTTTAAAAAGTTTTGATTAAAATTTATTTTATACAGTGGGTACAGAAAGTATTCATTCCCCTTTAAATCTTTCACTCTTTGTTTCATTGCAACCATTTTGTAAATTCAAAAAAGTTCATTTTTTTCTAATTAATGTACACTCTGCACCCCATCTTGACTGAAAAAAAAAGAAATGTAGAAATTTTTGCAAATTTATTAAAAAAGAAAAACTGAAATATCACATGGTCTTAAGTATTCAGACCCTTTGCTCAGTATTGAGTAGAAGCACCCATTTGAGCTAGTACATCCAAGC
The DNA here is from genome assembly GCA_033576555.1 of Oophaga sylvatica. NCBI lineage: Eukaryota > Metazoa > Chordata > Amphibia > Anura > Dendrobatidae > Oophaga > Oophaga sylvatica. The sequence continues at coordinate 344,375,420 of JARQOD010000001.1, forward strand.
TTTTCACACCTGGATTTGGGGGTCCTCTGCCATTCTTCCTTGCAGATCCCCTCCAGTTCCACCAGGTTGGATAGTGAATGTTAATGGACAGCCATTTTCAGGTCTCTCCAGAGATGCTCAATTGGGTTTAGGTCAGGGCTCTGGCTGGGCCAGTCAAGAATGGTCACAGACTTGTTCTGAAGCCACTCCTTTGTTATTTTAGCTGTGTGCTTAGGGTCATTGTCTTGTTGGAAGGTGAATCTTCGGCCAAGTCTGAGGTCCAGAGCACTCTGGAAGAGGTTTTCATCCAGGATATCACTGTACTTGGCCGCATTCATGTTTCCTTCAATTGCAACCAGTTGTCCTGTCCCTGCAGCTGGAAAAACTCCCCCATAGCATGATGCTGTCACCACCATGTTTCACTGTTGGGATTGTATTGGGCAGGTGATGAGCAGTACCTGGTTTTCGCCACACATACTGCTTAGACTTATCACCAAAAAGTTCGATCGTCTAATCAAACCAGAGAATCTTATTTCTCATAGTCTGGGAGTACTTCATGTGGTTTTTTTTTAGCAAACTCTATGCGGGCTTTCATATGTCTGGCACTGATGAGAGGCTTCCATCAGGCCACTCTGCCATAAAGGCCCTATCGGTAGAGGGCTGCAGTGATAGTTGACTTTGTGGAACTTTCTCCCATCTCCCTACTGCATCTGTGGAGCTCAGCCACAGTGATCTTGGGGTTCTTCTTTAGCTCTCTCATCAAGGCTCTTCTCCCACTATTGCTGTTTGGCTGGACGGCCAGGTCTAGGAAGCCTTCTGGTGGTCCCAAACTTCTTCCATTTAAGGATTATGGAGGCCACTGTGCTCTTAGGAACCTTGAGTACTGCAGAAATTCTTTTGTAACCTTGGCCAGATCTGTGCCTTTCCACAATTCTGTCTCTGAGCTCCTTGGCCAGTTCTTTTGATCTCATAATTCTCATGCACTGTGAGCTCTTATATAGACAGGTGTATGCCTTTACAAATCAAGTCCTATCAGTTTAATTAAACACAGCTGGACTCCAATGAAGGAGTAGAACCATCTCAAGGAGGATCTCAAGGAAATGGATACCATGTGACTTAAATTGAGTGTCTGAGCAAAGGGTCTGAATACTTATGACCATGTGATATTTCGTTTTTTCTTTTTTAATAAATTTGCAAAAATGTCTTCATTTCTGGATTTTTCAGTCAAGATGGGGTGTAGAGTGTACATTAATGAGAAAAAAATGAACTTTTTGCATTTACCAAATGGCTGCAATGAAACAAAGAGTGAAAATTTTAAAGGGGTCTGAATACGTCTGTACCCACTGTACACTCAGTTTGCTTCTTACAAGTTGAATATACAGTGCCTACAAGTAGTATTCAACCCCCTGCAGATTTAGCTGGTTGACACATGCGGAATTAACTTGGCATTGTGACATTTGTACTGTAGATCAGCCTGGAAGTAGGAAATGCACTGCAGCAAAAAAAAAATTTATAATTTTTTTTTTTTTTTTTTTTAAAAAACGTTAAAAGTTAATTCAGAGTGTCATTTATTATTCAACCCCTCAAACCACAAGAATTCTGTTTGGTCCCCTAAAGTATTAAGAAGTAGTTCAGGCACCAAGAATAATGAGCTTCACATGTGTGGATTAATTATCTCCTTTGCCAGCCTTTTCTGACTATTTAAGACCCTCCCCAAACTTGTGAACAGCACTCATACATGGTCAACATGGGAAAGACAAAGGAGCATTCCAAGGCCATCAGAGACAAGATCGTGGAGGGTCACAAGGCTGGCAAGGGGTACAAAACCCTTTCCAAGGAGTTGGGCCTACCTGTCTCCACTGTTGGGAGCATCATCCGTAAGTGGAAGGCTTATGGAACTACTGTTAGCCTTCCACGGCCTGGACAGCCTTTGAAAGTTTCCTCCCGTGCCGAGGCCAGGCTTGTCCGAAGAGTCAAGGCTAACCCAAGGACAACAAGGAAGGAGCTCCGGGAAGATCTCATGGCAGTGGGGACATTGGTTTCAGTCAATACCATAAGTAACGTACTCCACCGCAATGGTCTCCGTTCCAGACGAGCCCGTAAGGTACCTTTACTTTCAAAGCGTCATGTCAAGGCTCGTCTACAGTTTGCTCATGATCACTTGGAGGACTCTGAGACAGACTGGTTCAAGGTTCTATGGTCTGATGAGACCAAGATCGAGATCTTTGGTGCCAACCACACACGTGACGTTTGGAGACTGGATGGCACTGCATACGACCCCAAGAATACCATCCCTACAGTCAAGCATGGTGGTGGCAGCATCATGCTGTGGGGCTGTTTCTCAGCCAAGGGGCCTGGCCATCTGGTCCGCATCCATGGGAGGATGGATAGCACGGCCTACCTGGAGATTTTGGCCAAGAACCTCTGCTCCTCCATCAAGGATCTTAAGATGGGTCGTAATTTCATCTTCCAACAAGACAACGACCCAAAGCACACAGCCAAGAAAACCAAGGCCTGGTTCAAGAGGGAAAAAGTCAAGGTGTTGGAGTGGCCTAGTCAGTCTCCTGACCTTAACCCAATTGAAAACTTGTGGAAGGAGCTCAAGATTAAAGTCCACATGAGACACCCAAAGAACCTAGATAACTTGGAGAAGATCTGCATGGAGGAGTAGGCCAAGATAACTCCACAGACCTGTGCCGGCCTGATCAGGTCTTATAAAAGACGATTATTAGCTGTAATTGCAAACAAGGGTTATTCCATGAAATATTAAACATAGGGGTTGTATAATAATTGACCCACACTTTTATGTTTAAAATTTATTAAAATTCAACTGAGCAACATAACTTTTTGTTTTGTAAGATTTATGCTTCTGTTAATAAATCCTACTCTCGTTTGCAGTTTGAAGGCTCTAACTTATTTGCATCTTATCAAACCAGCTAAATCTGCAGGGAGTTGAATACTACTTGTAGGCACTGTAAGTGAGTAGTAAAAAGACGTGGGGATTATTAGTTTTCCTTTCCCTTTATCTGTGTTTTACATGTTCTAATATGTTTGTTCCTCAGATGAGTTGGTGTACCAGGCAGCAAGTCCCGATGAAGAAGCTTTAGTAAATACAGCAAGAAATTTTGGCTATGTTTTTTGCTCCCGAACACAAGATAGCATCACAACAATTGAGCTTGGAGTAGAAAAAACATATAAAGTTCTAGCACTTTTTGACTTCAATAGTGATCGTAAGAGGATGTCGATATTAGGTGAGTGGTGCGTTTCTTTGTCCTTGACACTTGGAATTATTTAAAAAACCATACAATTCTTTTTGCATGTTTCAGATAATAACTGTATTTTTAATAGTCAGGGACCCTGAAGGAAAGATAAAGCTTTACACTAAGGGAGCAGATGATGTTATTCTTAAACGACTCCATCCAGATTCTACTAATGTGCCAGTGACTGAAAAATCTTTGGAGGTGAGTAAGTTATTATTACAATCTTTACAGGAGTATAAATGTTGTATTTTCTATGTTCACAGTTGATGGATACACGGCAGATTTCTGATCCAGATTTGCACGAGCAAAATCTGAAAGTGAATTAATGCAGCAGTACAGTGGATGATATCTTACAAAATTTCCATATGTAAATTTTTATTTGAAGCATGGCAATTTATGTTGAAGTTGGTTGCTGTTTTTTTGCAGACTATTCTTAAGTAGCTCAATAGGGAAGTCAAATTGGTAACTAAACAAGCTGATCTGCTGCAAAAATCACCATACTTACCTTCCTTGGGACTTCCATTGCTCCCTTGCCTGGTACAGTTTTTATTTACCCTTGCCACTTTTGATGATGTCTCATCCAATATGACCTCTGAAGACTATCATAGGCTACTGAGTTCACATGGAACAAGGCATGGTCTCAGGAGGCCAATTTATATGAGACCTTAGAGTGTACTGTGTTTTTTTAATCTTCCTCTATCTTCAGGTATAAATTTTTATCTGTTCTTGCAGTTTCTTGAGAAATTGGGGAAATTCAACTCCATTTAAGCATACCCTGAATGTTGACAGACCAAAACTGTCTGAACAAAATGCCAAACAGTTTTTGTGCATAGTAGAAAATATTGTGTTAAAATATTACACATATTGTGATATATACCTAATAGAACAATGAGAATCAATATGAAAAAAAATTGCTTTGTAAAAAGTTTTTGAATATTATTATTTTGTGGAAGAAGACCAGTGTGATGACATAAACAGGAAATGTTACAATTAATTTGACATTGCATTGGATATAAAATCGCTTCACATAATCAATATCTGTCTCCTTTTGCACTATCAGTTGTAACAAATCTGGAATTTTGTTAATCTAGATGTTTGCTCAGGAGACCTTAAGAACTTTATGTTTGGCTTATAAAGAGGTGGATCATTCAGTATACAAAGAATGGAGTAACAAATTCCATCATGCAAGTGTTTCTCTGCAGAATCGACTACAGTGTCTGGAAACGGTTTACGATGAAATGGAAAATGACTTGCAGGTAATAAAAAAAACTTTTCATACTGACATATCTTAATATCTGAATGCAAATCAGCAAATATATATGTATACTGTGTAATATATAAATATATATATATATATATACAGCTCTGGCAAAAATTAAGAGATCACTTTCAAATGTTCAGTTTGTCTGTTTAAATTTTTGCGCCAGGAGCAGTGTGAAAGATTGGTGGAAAGCATGCCAAGACGCATGAAAGCTGTTTTTAAAAATCATGGTTATTCCACAAAATATAGATTTCAGAGCTCTTCCTGAGTTAAAACATTAGTATTGTTGTTTCTAAATGATTATGAACTTGTTGTCTTTGCATTATTTGAGGTCTGAAAGCACTGTTTTTTTTTTTTAATTTTGACCATTTTTCTTTGTCAGAAAAAAATACAAAATTTATTGCTTGGAAATTCAGTGACATGTTGTCAGAAGTTTATAGACTAAAAGAACAATTTTCATTTTACTCAAAAATATTCCTATAAAGAGAAAAATCAGGCAAACTGAACATTTGAAAGTGGTCTCTTAATTTTTGCCAGAGCTGTATATATGTATGTTATACTGGATGTATGTTGGGTGTAAGTCTATGTATTTGTATATTTCTACTGCATGGTACCACTTCTCCTGTATTGTATACTGGGTTTAATTCTCATTATCTATATTATTCGGTGTTTACAGTGGGGAAAAGTAAGTATTTGATACACTGCCAAATTTACAAGTTTTCCCACCTACAAAGAATGGAGAGGTCTTTAATTTTCATCGTAAGTATACTTCAACTGTGAGAGACAGAATCTAAAAAGTTAATCCTGAAAATCACATTGTAGGATTTTTAAATAATTAAATTGCATTTTTTTTGCAATTTTTTTGGAAATATGTATTTTATCATCAACCAACCAGCAAGAATTATGGCCCTCACAGAACTGTTAGTTTTCCTTTAGGGCCGGGGTCGCACTTGCGAGTGTGATGCGAGAAACTTGCGCGAGTCTCTCGCATAAATACACGGCACTACCACCGTCACATAGAAATACATGCAGCCACACACTCCGCTCCTGAGTGCCAGTGGCAGTGCGGGATATTGATGCAAGTTTCTCGCATCACACTCGCAAGTGTGACCCCAGCCTAAGAAGCCCTCCTACTCTGCACTCATTACCTGTATTAATTGCACCTGTTTGAACTCATTACCTGTATAAAAAACACCTGTCCACACACTCAATCAATCACACTCCAACCTCACCACCATGGCTAAGACTAATGAGCTTTCTAAGGACACCAGGGACAAAATTGTAAACCTACAGGACAATAGACAAGCAGCTTGGGGAGAAGGCAACAACTGTTGGCACAATTATTAGAAAATAGAAGAAACACAAGATGGCTGTCAATCTTCCTTACTCTGGAGCTCCATGCAAGATTTCACCTCGTGGGTTAAGGATGATTCTGAGAGAGGTCAGCAATGAGCCCAGAACTACACAGGAGGACATGGTCAATGACCTGAAGAGAGCTGGGACCACATTCTCAAACATTACCATTAGGAACACACTACGCCGTCATGGATTAAAATCATGCAGGGCACGCATAGTCCACCTGCTCATGCCAAAACATGTACAGGCTCATTTTAAGTTCACTAATTACTATCTGGATGATCTAGAAGAGGCATAGGAGAAAGGTCATGTGGTCAGTTGAGACCAAAATAGAACTTTTTGGTATCAACTCCACTCGCTGTGTTTGGAGGAGAAGAAAAATGAGTACAACCGCAAGAACGAAGTCCCAACCGTGAATCATGGTGGGGAAACATCATACTTTGGGGGTGATTTTCTGCAAAGGGGACAGGATGACTGCGCCGCATTAAAGGGAGGATGGATAGGGTCATGTATTGAAGGATTTTGTCCAAAAACCTCCTTTTCTCAAAAAGAACACTGAAGATGGGTGGTGGCTGGGTTTTCCATCATGACAATGACCCAAAACACACAGCCAGGGCAACTAAGGAGTGGCTCTGTAAGGAGCATTTCAAAGTCCTGGAGTGGTCTAGCCAGTCTCCAGACCTGAACCCAATAGAAAATCTTTGGAGGGAGCTGAGACTCAATATTGCCGAGTGACAGCCCCGAAACCTGAAAGATCTGGAGAAAATCTGTATGGAGGAGTAGCCCAAAATACTTCCTGCAGTGTGTGCAAACTTGGTTAAGAACTTCTGTAATTGGAAACAAAGGTTTCTGTAACAAATATTAAGTTCTATTGTATGAAATACTTATTTCATGCAATAAAATGCAAATTAATTATGTAAAAATCATGCAATGTGATTTTCTGATTTTTTTTTAGATTCTGGCTCTCACAGTTGAAATGTACCTACGATAAAAATTGCAGACCTCAATTCTTTGTAGGTGGGAAAACTTGCAAAATCGGCAGTGTATCAAATACTTATTTTCCTCACTGTATATATTGTACACTGCACAATATCATTTCTCCTGTCTTGCATACTGGGTGTTCTCCTCAGTACCTGTATTATTTGTATATTTACACTGCATAGTACCACTTCTCCAGTCCTGTATACTGGGTGTAATTTTCAATATACACTATGTATTATTCTGTATACATACACTGCACAGTACTACTTCTCCTGTCCTGCATACTGAGTGTAATTCTCAGTTTATGTATTATTCTGTATTTATACACTGCACGGTAGCATTTCTCCTTCCTGTATACTGGGTGCAATTCTCAGTATCTGTATTTTCTGTATATATGCACTGCACATTACCACTTCTCATGTCCTGCATACTGAGTGTAATTCTCAGTTTATGTATTATTCTGTATAAATAGACTGCACGGTAGCACTTCTCCTGTCCTGTATACTGAGTGTAATTCTCAGTATCTGTATTTTCTGTATATATGCACTGCACATTACCACTTCTCATGTCCTGCGTACTGAGTGTAATTCTCAGTATATGTATCATTCTGTATATATAAACTGCACAGTAGCACTTCTCCTTCCTGTATACTGGGTGTAATTCTCAGTATTTGTATTATTCTGTACACATACACTGCACAGTACCACTTCTTCTCCTTCCTGTATACTGGGTGTAATTCTCAGTATTTGTATTATTCTGTATATATACACTGCACAGTAGCACCTCTCCTTCCTGTATACTGGGTGTAATTCTCATTATTTGTATTATTCTGTATATATAAACTGCACGGTAGCACTTCTCCTGTCCTGTATACTGAGTGTAATTCTCAGTATATGTATTATTCTGTATATATACGCTGCACAGTAGCACTTCTCCTTCCTGTATACTGGGTGTAATTCTCAGTATCTGTGTCTTCTGTATATATGCACTGCACATTACCACTTCTCATGTCCTGCGTACTGAGTGTTATTCTCAGTATATGTATCATTCTGTATATATAAACTGCACAGTAGCACTTCTCCTTCCTGTATACTGGGTGTAATTCTCAGTATTTGTATTATTCTGTATATATACACTGCACAGTACCACTTCTTCTCCTTCCTGTATACTGGGTGTAATTCTCAGTATTTGTATTATTCTGTATATATACACTGCACAGTAGCACCTCTCCTTCCTGTATACTGGGTGTAATTCTCATTATTTGTATTATTCTGTATACATACACTGCACGGTAGCACTTCTCCTGTCCTGTATACTGAGTGTAATTCTCAGTATATGTATTATTCTGTATATATTGTAAGCTTTTCAGGTCATATAGCTCTGGGATCGCCGTCCGGGAAGACAGAGTGGCACGGAAACAGTTCATTCACAGCAGTACTGGTGCAACTGGCCGCAACCAGTTTTATTTAAAGTCAAAAAGCAAACAAGACATAAAACAAATCATAAACAGAAGACCTGGGCTTGTCCAGCCACTTACTACACTTAGATAGATTTCCCTATCTATCCGGGTCCCGACTCTAACAGCCGGGGCCAAAACAACACATATGTTCAGCATTTACCAGCATGGAGGTTCACAGAGTCTCCTCCTTGTGTCTGAAGGCACCTTCAACGTCCAGACTTGAGAGAGCTCCCCTCCTATTCAGCAGCTATCCGCATGGATTCTCACAGAGACTACTCCTGTGTCTGGGGTACATCGAGCACCCAGACTGAGATAGCTCAAACTCCTGGAGACACCTTCTGTGCCTGGACCCCTCCTGTGTCCAGACTAAGTGAGCTCTCTGACTGTGTTCGCAGACACCTACTTCTGGTCTCCTAATTAACAGCTGAATGGTTTCAGGCCTGAGCTGCAAGTGTGTACTGAATGTAAGGTGTAGTGACCTTTCTCTACCACTAGGTTTACAAAGCCACACATTTCCCTTATACCATACAGCACAGTACCTAGGTGAAATGTACACCCCATTCGACACATATTCCTTCACTGTCTCACATATCCCCCCCCTCTTCTCCAGACCGGAGGGCTGGTCATCCAGACCGGAGGGCTGGTCAACAATCCAAAATAGACAGTGAACTCTGGACCAGTCATGGCCTTCATCAGCTTCATCTTCACTACTGTCATCTGTATCTTCACCTGAGCCATAGCCAACATCAGCTTTCTCTTCATCTGAAGCATCCGCACTACCCTGTACCCTCCCAGGCCTATGCTCTCTGCGGGCCTCGGGTATCCTGCACGGTTTCATCTTGACCTTAGGGCCGGGCTCAGTTTCGATATAGTGCCTGGCCAGAGAAGTACGACCCGGCACATCAGAACACTTCTGCTGACTCTTCCTCAGAAACTCACGTACCTCCTGTCCTTGGTGCACTGACCATGTGTCACCAACTATCACAGAAGGTATAGGGGGTTTTTCACTTTTCTCTAGTTCCCCTTGAACCCTCTTTAGCACATCTATTTTCTTGAATATCGGTGGACTCATAAAGTCTATTTCACAGACCTTAAGCTCCTCTGCCATGGTCTCTGACCATTTTAAGCTACTCTGTTCAAATGATTGGGACTGTAGAAGGAGCAGATCGTTTTTCTTTTGCAGTACACATAATTCATCCGCTAAGTCTCCAGCTGAATTGTAATGTTCTACCGTGACAACAGCATTCTTATATAGAGCCTTAGACTTATTGAGCAGCATTTGCTCTTGCAACGAAGAGATTCCCTGTATTCTTCCTTTTACTTCATTGACTTTCTCACGAAGATGCTCATGGCTTTCATCACACTCCTTCATCACAGTATGGAGTTTTTTCTGAGAAGTAATCAATTCATCTGGTACCTGTTGGACGTCCTTTATGTCTTCGGCCCCTTCTTCAGGCTCTTCTGGTAGAACATGCTCAGAAGCCCTACTGTCAGTCTTACATTCTACCTCTTCAGTCACATCATTATGGTCTCCAATATCTCCATTTATTCCAGCTCTCAAGTTCTCCTTGATAGCTACATCTGTATACTCAGAACCCGCTGGATTCTTCTCTTCCACCACGTTCTGCATCCCATCTGAGCTCCCGTGTGTCTGCAGCGGCAACGGAGTGACACACCGCTTTTCCCATTTGTTGGGACATGGCTCCGATGTAGACTCCATGAAAGTGCGCTTGAGCTCACCAATACCAGCCTGATGTCTCAAAATCTCATCTTGTGATTTATCCAGATCCTTGGTATCACTCGGGAACACTGCTGGGGCTCCGGGCGCCGAACTTCCAGCCTGAGCTTCACGAGTTGCAGCTACCTATCCGGACCGCAACCCGTCCACGCCACCGTCCTCGGCAGAAACAGATTCCTGGACAGAGTCAGTCCCCACATCTTCAGTCCTGTTCCTCACAGCTTCACCCGAGACCTCAGCCTCCGATGAGGCATCTGGCCTGGCGACCACCACTTCCATGGCTCCTTCCACCTCTGCAGCATTACCTTCAGAGTCCTGGGCATGATGCAGCTCCATACCATACATTGATAACTTCTCATCTTCAACAGCATCCACTTGTGCTGTGTTCAGTTTCAGAGTCCTGCCTTCAAAGCTCAGCTCTCCTCCCTCCACCCCAGTCCTCGCCAGGGAACCGGCCAACTGTAAAACATCTTCAGATGCCATCTTCTGTCCGGCTGTAAGGTCAGCATCAGCTTTCTTCTCAGGACTCTCAACCTCCTCTGCTACCATGCCTTCCTCATTTGCACTGGTTGCTTTATGGTCATCAGATGATTCACTATCACTACCACTATCCCTGTCTGACCCCTTTTTCTCAGCCACATCTGGCTCACTTTCAGGGTTATACACTTCATTTTCATTCACATCCGGCTCACTGTCAGGGCTATACAATTTATTCTCATTTACATCCTGCTCACTTTCAGGGTTATACACTTAATTTTCATTCACATCCTGCTCACTGTCAGGGTTATACAATTCATTCTCATTCACATCTTGATCTGGAACCTTAGTTAACATGTCATCCACAACATTAACTTCACCATCTGGTCCCTCAAGTATGTGACTATGTGACAACCCCAGCACTATACTTCCATATAGCTCAGGTACTAGGAGCTGGCTCACGACCTCTCCCTGGACTTCAGTGTCCCTATACAACAGGTGAGTGTTTATGGCAACATGAAGTAACCTCTCCTCAGAGCCAGGCTCTTGGGAAACCTCATTTAGAACAATTATATTTTCCTGTGCCGTTTTAAGAGTGGGGTCTCGCCATTGTTCACTCTCAAAATTGTCACAGGACACAGGTAAGTCAGGGACACTCGGTTCCCGAGAACCACCATCCTCGTCTCCCACCATCACCTGCAAAGGAATTTCAACACTATCACAGTCATCATTATTATCAATATCATTATCATGATTATGATCAGTATCATCATCACTATCATGATCATCATCATTATCATTATCATTATCATCATCATCATCATTATCACATAAGTTTAACGGCCCACTAGCATTGTGTTCCGCCCCTCGGGACTGCGCACCCTCAGTAGGAGCTTCATCACACTGTCTATCAGAAACATTTTTCCCCCAGAGATCCTTAGATCGGGGAAAGTCATTACCCAATATAACGGGGTGCACCAGGTTCTTCACTACCCCCACTTCATATGAAACCTCCCCGCGTTTAGGGATCAAGTCCACGACAGTCTCTGGGTAGACTTTGGTGTCTCCATGGACGCACACCACACTCAGGTGCTTATCAGGGAAGAAGTCCCTATCAATCAGGCTGTCACATACGGAAGTCACTGGACTCTCTGAGTCCAAGAGGGCCTGTGCTGGGCAGTCATTTACAACCACCGGGGACCCCTGTGGTCCAGTCTCTTCGGCTGAGGTGGACACACACACAGGCTCTGCGCAGGGAGAGAGGGATCCGCCAACATCACAACACATAGGCTCCCCCTCTATTGGACAGTTGGCTGCAATTTCACGACATCTCCAACACTGTCCATCACACTCTCCCACCAACACGACCCCAACAGCTGGAACGCTCTTACCGGGAGAGTTTGGCGTCCAGGAACTCCGAAGTGACGACCTCTCAGACGGCTGGTCACGGAGGCAGTCCTTGGTGGCGAAGGCCTTCTCCATCAGGCTGACCAGACGATTGGCGTCCTGGTGGTCTCCTTGTCCGACCTCTGGCTGTACCTCAGGAGGACATGCTCGGGTGTAGCAGTTCACTATCACCTTTCCAACTCCATAATCAGGTTTGCTGACTGCAGACTCCCAACTGCATCTCCAGTCATGAACTCCCCTGGCACGGGCTGTCACCGTAACACCCAGCTGGGTAAGAATCTCCACTTTCTGCTTGGCATAGTCTTGGCTGTCCTGCTCGCTCAGGTCAGCATAGGCCCTTTGGGGTTCTCCAATCAGATAGGGTGCGACCATCATGGCCCATTCAGATAGGGGCAGATTCTCCTTCTCTGCCAGTCCCTCAAACCTAGTGAGATATACCTCCACATCATCACGAGGTGTCATCTTTTTCAGGGACCGTCTTACCGCCTTCTTTACAGCGGACAATGCAGGTGACTTTGCAACACCACTTTGGGACGATGCGCCGCAAGTCCCCTGCAGTGCTGCAACCTGCTCAAAAAACAACCGGGCATTCTCCTGCTGCTGCTGCAGGAATTGCTGCTCGGCCTGCTGCATGCGCTGCTGGTGCTGCAGGCGCTGCTGCTCCATGCTCTGCTGCATGCTTCGCTGGGCCTGGACCAGGTACTCAACGAGCTCCTCCATACTGCCGGACTTATCTGTCTCAACCACGGCAGTCTTATGTTGCACATTAACTTGCACCATTTGTTCAAACAGCGCCTCCATGCTGTCATCCATGCTGTCAGACTTCTCTGTCTCAACAACGGCAGTCTTCACTCAAGACATACACACTCCACAGTCTTTTCCACAGAAAATTCAGCTTTGCTGTGCAGACACTTTCTTTTTTTTTTTTTCTCTGCAAACTCTATTAGGGCCACTGTCTCTTTAAGACTGCTCCAACAGACTTTTCCTTTGCTGCTGCACACTCCACAGTCTTTTCCACAACAAGTTCAGCTTTGCTGTGCAGACACACTTTTTTTTTTTTTTTTTTCTCTTTTGCAAACTCTATTAGGGCTACTGTCTCTTTAAGACTGCTCCAACAGACGTTTCTTTTGCTGACACACTTTTTTTTTTTTTTCTGCTGCTGCTTCAACAGACTTCACCTTTTATTGCTGTCTCTCGCCACTGTGCTGCACACACATTCTAGCACTAATTGTATCAGCCACTGTGCTGCCCCAGCATTCTCCGCCAATTGTAAGCTTTTCAGGGGATATAGCTCTGGGATCGCCGTCCGGGTAGACAGAGTGGCACGGAAACAGTTCATTCACAGCAGTACTGGTGCAACTGGCCGCAACCAGTTTTATTTAAAGTCAAAAAGCAAACAAGACATAAAACAAATCATAAACAGAAGACCTGGGCTTGTCCAGCCACTTACTACACTTAGATAGATTTCCCTATCTATCCGGGTCCCGACTCTAACAGCCGGGGCCAAAACAACACATATGTTCAGCATTTACCAGCATGGAGGTTCACAGAGTCTCCTCCTTGTGTCTGAAGGCACCTTCAACGTCCAGACTTGAGAGAGCTCCCCTCCTATTCAGCAGCTATCCGCATGGATTCTCACAGAGACTACTCCTGTGTCCGGGGTACATCGAGCACCCAGACTGAGATAGCTCAAACTCCTGGAGACACCTTCTGTGCCTGGACCCCTCCTGTGTCCAGACTAAGCGAGCTCTCTGACTGTGTTCGCAGACACCTACTTCTGGTCTCCTAATTAACAGCTGAATGGTTTCAGGCCTGAGCTGCAAGTGTGTACTGAATGTAAGGTGTAGTGACCTTTCTCTACCACTAGGTTTACAAAGCCACACATTTCCCTTACACCATACAGCACAGTACCTAGGTGAAATGTACACCCCATTCGACACATATTCCTTCACTGTCTCACAATATACGCTGCACAGTAGCACTTCTCCTTCCTGTATACTGGGTGTAATTCTCAGTATCTGTATTTTCTGTATATATGCACTGCACATTACCACTTCTCATGTCTGGTTTGCTGGGTGTAATTCTCGGTATCTATATTATTCTGTATATATATATACGCTGTACAGTACAGATAAGTGTACCTATCAAGGTTCGGTTCGGTTTCGCCGAACGGACCGATGTTCGCCAAACAGTTCGTCGTACGTATCTGACCCTCATTTAATTCAATGGAAGGCAAACTTAAACGCATAGACAACACCTTCATGGGGGGCAAAAAGCTGCCCAAAAAGGTCAAATTAAGCGCAGACACCATGAAAAGCGGCATCAATTGACCCCCAGTAGAATTTTTTTTTTTTTATTATTATTATTATTCCAGCCACACTCAGATGGCACAAACATCAGTTTCATACAGTACTATTGGTTAAAAAAATGTAAGGAAAGTAACACAGATTGTTGACTGATCAAATGACCCACAGTAGAACCTTCTATAAAGGCACAGCAGCTGGCAGACATGGCCCAGGATGAGGCATCAGGGTCTAGCCAAGTATTTACAGCTTGGAATTGAAGTTTCAATGAGGAACTGGTGGTTAAGGGAGCAGTGTAAGCCTTCTTAGCTGAGAGACCTCATACCTCATACAACACCTTCAATTTTTTTTTCCAGCCACACTCAGATGGCATAAACATCAGTTTCATACAGTACTATTGGTAGAAAAATGTAAGGAAAGTAACACAGGTAGTTGACTTAAAGTAAGTGCAGGCCTACCTGTCTGGAAGCCCTACTTACACAGACAACCCACCAGATGGAGACCCAACTTTTGAGTATCCACATTTCAAAAAATTATTGTCACTCACTACTAAATTGGCATCAATTTCCACAGCGTAGAAACAGTATAATAGGCCTCTGACACACCTTCAACTACAGGCAACCCACCAGATGAAGATCCAAGTTTGAGTCTCCACATTTCAAAAAATTCTTGTAACATCAGCAGCAGTAGCAACAGCAAGCACAGAAGACACCGCAAAGATGGCACAGACTGCAATAACACAAGATCAATACATGACACTAAAAACGACAACAACGCCTCATCCTCTTCCTCCTCCACCTCCTCTGCTGAGCTACTCAGCTGCATACCTCTGGGTTCACACCAAGTGGGATCTACAACCTCATCATCATCCTCTCTGTTCTCACTTTCTTTACCCTGATAATCACCCTCCTCTTCTTCCTGCCCTGACACCACAGTACAGTCCACATGCACCTCTGGCATTTGAGTCTCATCAAGATAACCTCCACCCTTGGTGGTTAACGTCTCATGACGAGGGTCTGGATTCTGCTCGGACCCTACTTCGTCTGGCCCCAGATACAATGAAGTATAAGCTCAAGGATAAAATATAACTTTTAATTAACTAAGGTAAAAATACACCAACAAACAATAATAATAAAGTGGTACACAACCAAACCACACAGCAAAAAGCAAACAGTAGATAACAAGCCTCGTAATGCTCCCCAATAAATGGGGTAGTGACTCGTCAGTCACATAAAATGCACAAGAAAATTTAGGAGAGACAGTAATCTCCTCAATAGTTTATTGAAAAACTGCCGATTCTGAGTGTCACCAATTGTGTTACCATAATAACATGTCCATCGGGCAACATACAATCGGATATAACAGCTTTGGCATATCATGCATATTCTGGGTTAAACGTAATATATATACCGATGCTATGTTGCCAAATTTATCAGTTCAGAAAAATTTTAGTTTAGACATATAATCGTCTCATCTAGCAAACGCCCCAATCCTGAGGTCAAATTCTAAGTATGAGACCTAATAGACGTCTTTAAACCCTTAAGAGGCTTGTAGTATAATGTAAAGGCATGCATATAGATTGTAATTTCATGACATCATTCTCCTATGGTCCAAAAACGGAACCCTGCCACCCCACTTTTCAGTGAGCATTCCTAAATAGACCTTTAATGATGTCCAAAATATAACTTATGGCCACTCTTATAATAACTGGAACAGTCTCACCCAGTCCAAAAAGCATTCCGCCCGCTGCATCATTCAGACGGAGTGGCTATGTGACTCAGGTGTAGCGATGTTTATGTGGCCAGTCCTATCGACCTCCCGACGCGTTTCATCGGTGAGAATCATCAGGGGAGTGTGCAAAGGAACGTATGTATCGTCATGCAAACTTCATGACCGGTTGCTGCTGCCTTACCGGCTTCTGGATACTGCACGGTTCATATGGGGGCATTGAAGCGCGTCACTGGACTGAACACGCCCACGGCGTGTGACGCGCTTCCGGTATCCCCAGATACAACATGAAAAAAGTTGGGGCATCGGTGCAGATGCTTTACTCCTTTGAATTCTGTGATTCTTCAGAGCAGACCTCTGAAGCCCATGGAATAAAATGTGTGAACAGCTCAACAGAATAGCCTATCTGAGGTTCCCCACAGTCAGTTGGGCATTTGGAAATTTTCACACGGGGGAAACAAGGGTGATTGGGGTGCCACATATGAGGACTGTACTGTGATGTTAAGGTGGTTGAAGAGGAGCAGAGGCTACTTGATGCAGCGCTTGCCAACCACTGTAGCATATGCTTTTTCTGAGCCTTAACTACAAAGTGTACTGCTGTGTGACTGCCAATGAAAAGGAGTCGAGTAGCCCATCCAGTAACAGATGTTGTCAGTGGTCTTTGGATAGCATGAGATGGTGTTTGTACAGTTGGGCTTTCCTTAACACCGAACCCACTTCCATGTTGGAAGATTGATTTCACACAGGACAGGATCCTATCTATTTCACTGACAAGTTCACTTTCAGCACCAGCTCTAGCGCAGGAGTGACGTCTCTGCACTGTGACACTGAGCAAATGTCGCCAACAAAACAAGATGTCTGCTTTTTATATGGCCAGGGACATATGACTTTGGCAGCCAGTTACAGAAGAACTTGTGTCATGATGGTGTAGGTGTTCCCGCCCCCCCCGCTCATCATACAGCACCACTATCCTAGCCAAATTAATAACAAAAGCATTAGTGGAAGCACGATGAGTTGTCGAACTGTGACCGAATTTTGCTGTCTTTGAGTAAAAAACGCTCCTGAAAGTGAACACGAATCCGAATGTGCTACGTTCATGATGAATTTGAGATTGCCAAACATTTTCCGAACACGTTCATTTCTACTGAAAAGTACCATTTCTCTGGTCCCGTATACTGGGTGTAATTCTTAGTAATTGTATTATTCTGTATATATACGCTGTACAGTACCACTTCTGTCCTGTAAACTGGATGTAATTCTCAGTATCTGTATTATTCTGTATGTATACAGTACATACACAGTACCACTCCTCCTGTCCTGTTTACTGGATGTAATCCTAAGTATCTGTATTATTCTGTATACATACACTGCACAGTACCACTCCTCCTGTCCTGTTTACTGGATGTAATCCTCAGTATCTGTATTATTCTGTATACATACACAGTACAGTTCCACTTCTTCCGTCCTGTTTACTGAGTGTAATTCTCAGTACCTGTATTATTCTGTATATAAACTACACACTACCACTTCTCCTGTCCTGTATACTGGTTGTAATTCTCAGTATCTGTATTATTCTGTATACATACACTGCACAGAACCAATTCTCCTGTTTTGTACACCAGGTGTAATTCTCAGTATCTGTATTATTCTGTACATACACACTACACACTACCACTTCTCCTGTCCTGTATATTGGGTGTAATTCTCAGTATCTGTATTATTCTCTGTATATACACACTACACACTACCACTTCTCCTGTCATGTATACTGGGTGTAATTCTCAGTATCTGTATTATTCTGTATACATACACTGCACAGAACCAATTCTCCTGTTTTGTATACCGGGTGTAATTCTCAGTATCTGTATTATTCTGTATATACACACTACACACTACCACTTCTCCTGTCCTGTATATTGGGTGTAATTCTCAGTATCTGTATTATTCTCTGTATATACACACTACACACTACCACTTCTCCTGTCCTGTATACTGGGTGTAATTCTCAGTATCTGTATTATTCTGTATATACACACTACACATTACCACTTCTCCTGTCCTGTATATTGGGTGTAATTCTCAGTATCTGTATTATTCTCTGTATATACACACTACCACTTCTCCTGTCCTGTATATTGGGTGTAATTCTCAGTATCTGTATTATTCTCTGTATATACACACTACCACTTCTCCTGTCCTGTATACTGGGTGTAATTCTCAGTATCTGTATTATTCTGTATACATACACAATACCACTTCTCGTGTCCTGTATATTGGGTGTAAGTCTCAGTATCTGTATTATTTTGTATATATACACTGCACGGTACCACTTCTCCTATCCTGTATACTGGTGCACCAGTACACTGATGACACAAGGATCCAAAACTGATGAGAGCGGTACTGTTTTTCCGGTACCGGTTTTATACGGTTGTGTGAAGGGGGCCTTAGGTATATTCTTGAATCTTGCAGCGCGAAGGCCAGGTGTGGAGTGGGCAATGTGCTCTAATTTTGCTGTGGCTGCTCTGATATTTTTTCTTCAACTGGAGTGCAGGGAAGTGCTATCTGCTGCTCCTTCTGACTTCAACTGTGCAACATATTGGCTCCTTTGGTAGTTTTCTTTCCATGCTCCTGATGGTGCTCACCGTCCATAGGGACTGTGTGAATTAAATTTGCTAGCTGGAAGGCTGAAAACCTTGGATTTATCAGGATCCAGGAGTAGAGCCCCAAGTTTCTGATAAACATTTCAGTCAGTCTACGTCCCAATCAATTATAATCATTTTAGCTAATGGAGAAACTTCACTTGGTTTTGATAATGAAAATGATAAATGGGGACGAACAGACATGTATTACAATATATGAAGTAAATTGTTACCTGATGCTCCATTTGTCATCCCCCTAGTTACTTGGAGCTACAGCAATTGAAGATAGGCTGCAAGACTGTGTTCCAGAAACAATACAGCTACTAAAAAATGGAAATATTAAAGTATGGGTGCTAACTGGAGATAAGCAAGGTAGGCAATGAGAAACGCTGTTTTTGCATAAAATTATTTCCTGTGGATTACTGTGTTTCTTTATATATAAATTCCAATAAACATATATCTGTATCCAATATCATACCCGTCTCTTCAAAAAATTCCCAAGTATGAAATGCTACATGAAAATGATGCCTTCTGCACACAAGCAATAGATAGTGTAACTACAGTATATGCGAAAAAATCGCATGCATTAATTCATTCTGCAAAGTTCTTCGCGGATTCTGCGTTCAGTAAATGTTAAACATAATGAGCATACAGGTGCATCTCAAAAAATTAGAATATCATCAAAAAGTTAATTTATTTCAGTTCTTCAATACAAAGTAACATAGTAACATAGTTATTAAGGTTGAAGGAAGACTTTAAGTCCATCTAGTTCAAACCATATCCTATCCTAACCTGCCCTAACATGTTGATCCAGAGGAAGGCAAAAAAAAACCCAAGTGGCAAACAGTAAGCTTCACATTGGGGAAAAAAATTCCTTCCCGACTCCACATACAGCAATCAGACTAGCTCCCTGGATCAACGCTATATCTAGGAAACTAGTGAATATAGCCTGTAATATTATACTTTTCAAGAAAGGCATCCAGTCCCTTCTTAAATTTTAGTAAGGAATCACTCATTACAATATTAGACGGCAGAGAGTTCCATAGTCTCACTGCTCTTACAGTAAAGAATCTGCGTCTGTGATTATGGCTAAACCTTCTTTCCTCCAGACGTAGAGGATGCCCCCTTGTCCCCGTCACAGGTCTAAGAGTAAAAAGATCATTAGAAAGGTCTTTGTACTGTCCCCTCATATATTTATACATTGTAATAAGATCACCCTAAGCCTTCGTTTTTCCAAACTAAACCCCAAGTGTAATAACCTGTCTTGGTATTGCAGACCCCCCAGTTCTCTAATAACCTTGGTCGCTCTTCTCTGCACCCGCTCCAGTTCAGCTATGTCTTTCTTGTAACAGAACGAGTGAAACTCATATATTATATAGTCATTACAAACAGAATGATCTATTTCAAGTGTTTATTTCTGTTAATGTTGATGATTATGGCTTACAGCCAATGAAAACCCCAAAGTTATTATCTCATTAAATTAGAATACTTTAAAACACCAGCTTAAAAAAATGATTTTAAAACCTGAAATGTTGGCTGTTATGTTTTGGTAGCTGAGGAGAATAAGCAAAAATGGCAAAACACCAGAGAGGCTGGAATCTATTGGATTGCAGTAACCTGAACTAACCACACAACTAGAGGTAGCCGTGGAGCGTTCCTACGTTGATCCTAGACGCCTCGTCACAGCCTGAGAGATAACTACACCTAAAGGCAGAAAGATGAAAGCTATCTGCCCCAGAGCAGATCACCAAAAAAAATAGGAAGCCCCCAAACATGTAATGGCGGTTAGACAAGAAGAAGCACGGACACAGACAGAAAATAGAATGAGCAAACGCTGGGGCCCAATCTGTCTAGACAGAAAAGTACAGGAAAGAATTCTGACTGCAATCCAACAAAAAAACCTAAAAAATACTAACACTTCTGATTGCAAAAACACCTGAGATCACACGATCTCTACCACCTAATCAGATCTCTGGTGTAACAAAACTAAGCCGCAGTCACTGAAAAAACAGGAAAAAGCAAATGAACAAACAACAGTGGCTCCAGATAAACTGAGAGGAGCACAAGCCCCCGGAGGGGACCTTGCTGACCTCCACAGAAGTGCAGGGAACAATGCAAAAAGCAAGCACAAAAAGAAAAGCAGAAAATATCTTATCTGATAGCAGAAGATGCAGGCAAGACTCAGCAAACTTCCAAAAGAGCCAGGAACCACAATTGAGACAAGAACAATTGATCACCGGCAACCATCATGGGAGGGAACCTCCCTTATATCAGACCAGTCCGTGATCCCAGATTGCCATTCTTCGCTGAAAGGTTCAGTACTGTCTGTAACCACCAGAGGGAGCCTCTGCTCAGAAACCATCTCTAGCACATTCATAATAGTACCCCCCTTGAGGAGGGGTCACCGAACCCTCACTTGTGCAACCAGGTGGATCAGGATGAGCTCGGTGATAGGCATGGATCAGTCTCCTAGCATGGATGTCCGAAGCAAACACCCAAGAATTGTCCTCCTGACCATAACCTCTCCACTTAACCAAATACTGGAGTTTCTGTCTAGAAAAACGAGAATCCAATATTTTCTCAACCACATACTCCAGATTGCCCTCAACCAAAACAGGGTCAGGAGGCGCAGCCATAGGAACCACTGGCTCGACAAACCTTTTCAATAAGGACTTGTGGAACACGTTATGAATCTTAAATGTCCCTGGAAGAAGCAAACGGAAGGAAACAGGATTAAGAATCTCCATGATCTTATAAGGTCCAATGAACCTAGGCTTAAACTTTGGAGATGCAACCCTCATAGGGATATTTCTTGAGGACAACCAAACCAAGTCCCCCACTTTAAACCGAGGACCATCAGTCCTATGCCGGTTGGCAAACCGTTGGGCCTTCTCCTGAGAGAGACACAACCTCTCCACTACCTGGTCCCAAATCTGCTGCATTTGCTCCACAACAGAGTCAACACCCGGACAGACAGAAGCCTCCGCCTGTCGCAAAGAAAATCGAGGGTGAAACCCAAAATTGCAGAAAAATGGAGACATCAAGGTGGCAGAGCTAGCCCTATTATTAAGAGCAAACTCAGCCAAAGGCAAAAAAGAGACCCAGTCATCTTGATCAGCAGACACAAAACATCTCAAATAAGTCTCCAAGGTCTGGTTTGTTCTCTCGGTTTGTCCATTGGTCTGAGGATGAAAAGCAGAGGAGACAGATAATTGAACACCAAGTTTAGAACAAAATGTCCTCCAAAATCTGGAAACAAACTGGACTCCTCTGTCAGACACAATGTTCTCCGGAATGCCATGTAACCGAACCACGTGCTGAAGGAACAAAGGCACCAATTCGGAGGAGGAAGGCAACTTAGGTAATGGCACAAGATGTATCATCTTGGAAAACCTATCACAGATTACCCAGATAACGGTCATTCTCTGAGAAACAGGAAGGTCGGAAATAAAATCCATAGAGATATGGGTCCATGGCCTCTTGGGCACAGGTAATGGCATTAACAAATCACTAGAGCGAGAGCAAGGCTTGGAGCGAGAGCAAGTCCCACAGGACTGCACAAATTCCCTGACGTCACGAGACAAAGTAGGCCACCAAAAGGACCGACTCACCAAGTCTCTGGTACCAAAAATCCCGGGATGACCAGCCAACGCGGAACAATGAATCTCAGACATCACACTCTTCTTCCACTGGTCTGGGACAAACAATTTCCCAACAGGGCAGTGCTCAGGTTTATCCTCCTGACACCCTTCCAGAGCCAGTCTCAAATTGGGCGAGATGGCGGAAAGAACTACACCCTCTTTCAAAATAACTGTAGGATCAGATAACTCAGGAGAGTCCGCAAAGAAACTCCTCGAGAGGGCATCCGCCTTAACATTCTTAGTGCCAGGAAGAAAAGAAACCACAAAATTAAAACGTGTGAAAAACAAGGCCCGCCTGGCCTGTCTAGGATTAAGTCACTTGGCTGATGCGAGATAAACCAGATTCTTGTGGTCCGTGAGGACCACCACCTGATGTTTGGCTACTTCCAGCCAATGTCTCCACTCTTCAAAGGCCCACTTCATGGCCAATAACTCCCGATTACCCACGTCATAATTACGTTCAGTTGGAGAAAATTTTCGAGAGAAAAAGGCACAAGGGTTACTCTTAGAGGTCTCTAGATCTCTTTGGGACAAAACGGCACCTGCCCCAATTTCAGAGGCATCAACCTCCACCTGAAATGGTAGAGAAACATCAGGCTGCCGTAGAACAGGAGCAGAAGTGAATCTCTGCTTAAGTTCCTGAAACGCAGAGACTGCCTCAGGAGGCCAATTCACCACATCAGAACCCTTTTTGGTCAAATCAGTCAATGGTTTAACAATACCGGAGAAATTACCAATAAATTTACGATAAAAATTGGCAAAACCCAAGAATCTCTGAAGAGCCTTTAATGAAGTAGGTTGGACCCAATCACAGATGGCCTGAACCTTGACCGGGTCCACTTCAATAACAGACAGAGACAAAATGAATCCCAGAAATGACACCTTCTGTATGCCAAAAAGACACTTTGATCCCTTCCCATACAGTGCATTCTCCCTCAAAATCTGGAACACAGTCCGAACATGTTTCACATGAGAGTCCCAGTCATTGGAAAAAATCAAGATATCATCCAAATAAACAATCAGAAATTTATCCACAAAATCCCTGAAAATATCATTCATGAAGGATTGGAAGACGGAAGGAGCATTAGTTAGCCCAAAGGGCATCACTAGGTACTCAAAATGCCCCTCTGGGGTATTAAACGCCATCTTCCATTCATCCCCGTGCTTAATGCGAATAAGGTTATACGCCCCCCTGAGTTCAAGCTTAGTAAACCAACTAGCACTTTTCACTCTGGAAACAGGTCAGAAATCAAGGGTAACGGATATTGATTCTTCACAGTGATCTCATTCAAGAGACGATAATCAATACACGGCCTCAATGAACCATCCTTTTTGGCCACAAAGAAAAAATCGGCACCCAAGGGTGAAGAGGATGGTCTGATATGACCCTTCTCCAATGACTCCTTGATATAAGATGCATAGCATCGTGTTCAGGTACAGACAAGTTAAAAAGGCGACCTTTAGGAAATTTACCACCAGGCACTAATTCAATAGCGCAATCATAGCTCCTGTGAGGGGGCAAGGATGCAGATTTACTTTCACTAAATACATCCGAAAAATCAGTCAAAAAGTCAGGAACATCCTGAGACTGGGGAGAGGCAGAAAAAACAGGAGTGTCGGCATTAACACATTGGCAGCCCCAACTGGTTACAGACACAGATTTCCAATCCAAAACAGGATTATGAGACTGTAACCAAGGGAAACCTAGTACAATAATGTCATGCAGATTATACAGCACCAGAAATTTGCAACTCTCCTGATGATCTGGTTCAAACCTCATTATCACCTGAGTAGAAAACTGGGGTTTATTCTCCGCCAAAGGGGTAGAATCAATGCCCAGTAGGGGAATAGTCTTCCACAGGGGTGTCATGGGAAACCCACAACATTTGGCAAAGTCAAAATCCATCAGGTTAATAGCTGCTCCTGAATCAACAAAAGCCTGAGCAGAAAATGTGGACAGGGAGCAAATCAGGGTAACAGTCAACAGAAATTTAGTCTGAACACTACCCAAGACAACTGAGCATGCAAAACATCTTCCCCGCTTAGGGCAGACTGAAATAGCATGAGAGGCGTCACCACAGTAGAAACATAACCCATTGCGCTTTCGAAACTCATGACGCTGTGCCCCAGAAGTCACTCTATCACACTGCATGGGCTCAGAAGCTGGCTCACAAGGCAACACTATTTCACGCATACCTCTGTGCTCACGCAATCGTCTGTCTATTTGAATAGCCAATGACATAGAATCATTGAGACCAGAGGGAGCAGGGAATCCCACCATAACATCCTTTACATTCTCTGACAGCCACTTCCGAAAAAGGGCTGCCAAAGCATCATCATTCCATTTGGTCAGGACTGCCCACTTTCGGAATTTCTGACAGTACAACTCAGCGTCTTCAAGACCCTGATTTAATGCCAACAAGGTTTTTTCAGCTTGATCAGTGACATTAGGTTCATCATACAATAACCCCAGAGCCAGAAAAAATACATCAACATCATTCAAAACAGGATCCTCAGGTGTCAGGGAAAAAGCCCAATCCTGAGGGTCGCCACGCAGGAGAGAGATGACAATTTGAACCTGCTGTGCTGCGTTCCATGAGGACTTAGGCTTTAAGGCAAAAAACAACTTACAGTTATTTTTGAAATTCAGAAATTTAGCCCGATCCCCCAAAAACAAATCTGGCATGGGAATCCTAGGTTCCACAACCGGCAACCCAGCAAGATAGGTAGCAATACTCCGAACCTCAGTGGCAAGCTGATCCACATGGCCAGACAACTGTGCAAGCTCCATTGAGAGAAAAAAAAATCCTCCTCAGTACCCAGTGGAAAAGAGGGAAAAAAATGCAACTAACAGGGAAAAAAAAAAATCTCTGACAACTCTGACAACTTTTTTTTTTTTTTTTTCTTTCCACACTATTTTTCCCTTCTGTGAGTACCATATAATTTTCAGTTTGGGCCGGTGATACTGTTATGTTTTGGTAGCTGAGGAGAATAAGCAAAAACGGCAATGTTAGAACCCTCTTGTTAGATTTTGTTTCAGTTTGCTGGTCACATGACCTTTTTTCCCTATTTAGTCTGGCTCCGCCCTTCTGGCTTTGCTGGACTTCATTGTATCATCTACTCTTAAGCTAGCCGGGTGCTTAGGTGCCTTACTCAGTCAGTTTTGCTTGATCTTAGGATCTCTTAGTAATTTGTTTTCTGTTTAATTATCTCTGCTACAATTTCTGTTAGGAGGTGTCCACCTTTTCTCCCAGTCCCTAGATCTTGTAGGGATTCCTCCCTCGCAACTATAGGTCTTCGTTCAGACTAGCTGAGGACTTTAGCGGGTCTGGTCACAGGATCAGGTTCCCCGTTACATTGTAGGGATCCAGCTCAGTTCTATTGTAGGGACAGAATTCCCAATCTTTTCTTAGTGCTTGTAGCAGTTCATAACAGTAAGTCCAGCCTGAAAAAAAAAAAAAAAAAAATCTCTAAGGAAAGATTTTCTGTTTCCATCATGGTGTCGGTTCAGGATTTGGCTCAACGCCTGCAGGGTCTCTCTCTGGAGGTGGCTGAAATCCAGCAACACGTGAGTAGTTGTTCTGGAGCACATTTCGTGGAGCCAAAGGTACGTTTGCCTGATTTATTTTTTGGTGAACAACAAAATTTTTTTTCTTTTAAAAATGCTTGCTTGTTGTATTTTCATTTGAGACCCAGATCCTCTGGTGATGAATCACAGCGTATAGGGTTCATAATGTCACTTTTGCGCAAAGAACCTCAGGACTGGGCCTTTTCTCTGCAGCCTAGTGATCCATGCTTTAGATCAGTGGATAGTTTTTTTTCTGCTTTGGGGTTATTGTATGACGATCCTGATCGTGTTTCATCAGCTGAGACAGAATTGAGACGTTTGAGACAGGGATCAGGTAATGTGGAAAAATATTGTACTCACTTCCGAAGGTGGTCCACTCAGGTGGGGTGGAACGATTCAGCTTTGAAAAGTTTATTTCTTGCAGGGTTAAGTGAAAGGGTTAAAGATTTGCTGATTGCTTTTCCTTTACCTGATAACTTGCAAGAGGCTATGCAATTAGCCATACGGGTGGATAAGAGACTGCGTGCAAGGGTTAATGAGAGTAAATCTGCCTTGTCAGCTCCAAGTCTGGAGAGGGACTGTACTGACATTGCAGAGCCGATGGAAATTGGAGCAATGGCACCTCACTCTCAGGAAAAAGAACGCAGATTTGCTGAAGGTGTTTCTATTGTGGCAAATCTAAGCATTTTATTAAGAACTGTGTGCTTCGAATGAATAAAGAGAAAAAAAAAATGAGGTCAGTTTCGCCCGTATAGCTTGTTTAAACAATAAAGGTGTCTCTCTTTCTGCTACCACTGCTGTTGAGGAGGAATTAATGGAGTTTCGGGTATTTGTGGATTGTGGTTCAACTCTCAATGTGATTGATGGGAAATTTTTGGAAAAACTAAAATTAAAACCCAAACTTCTGTCTTCCCCTATTAATGTGGTGTCTGTGGATGGATCTCCCTTGAAAAATGTTACTCACCATATCTGTGAATTTCCTCTTACTATTATGGTGTTCATCAAGAGAATTTGGATTTGGTAGTTTTGAATAATTTGCCCTCACCGGTGATATTGGGGTTACCCTGGTTAAAATTGCACAATCCGGTACTGGATTGGTCTACCAATGAAATTAAGTCCTGGAGTCCTAATTGTTATGACAAGTGTTGTAACGGGCGTATTGCTGCTGTAGTTAAGGGGGAGTTACTTGTACTTATTCAGGATTTTTGGAAAGTTTTTTTCTGATAAGGAATCGCAGGTATTGCCTCCTCATAGAGAATATGATTGTGCAATTGAATTTGTCCCTGGAGCTACTCTTCCAAAAAGTCGTTTATTTAATTTGACTATTCCTGAAAGGCTTTGGAGGAATACATACAGACAAGCTTGGCCGCCGGTCACATTAGGCCTTCCAAATCTCCTGTGGCGGTTGGATTTTTTTTTGTTAAAAAAAAGGACGGCGGTTTACGGCCTTGTCTAGACTTTCGTGAGATTAATAAGATTACTGTACGCAATCCTTACCCACTGCCATTGATTCCTGATTTGTTTAATCAGTTAGTGGGGGCCAAGTGGTTCTCGAAAATTGATCTTCGAGGGGCATACAATTTGTTGCGCATGAAGGAGGGGGATGAATGGAAGACTGCGTTTAACACTCCACTGGGTCATTTTGAGAATCTGGTCATGCCTTTTGGGCTTTCCAGTGCTCCGGCATTTTTTCAGAATCTTATTAATGACATCCTTAGACCTTTGATCGGCAGAAGTGTGGTTGTGTATTTGGATGACATTTTGATTTATTCACCAGATTTGGAGTCTCATTGGAGGAGTGTGCATGAAGTATTACAGTTACTGAGTGATAATTCACTTTTTGCCAAACTAGAAAAATGTGAGTTCGCTGTACAGAGACTTAGTTTTTTGGGCTACATTGTCTCCAGTGAAGGTTTTGAGATGGACCCGGTGAAGGTGCAAGCTGTGCAGAATTGGCCTAGACCTATTGGTGTGAAATCAATACAGAGGTTTTTGGGGTTCGCCAATTATTATAGAAAATTCATTAAAAATGTTTCTGTGATTGCCAAACCACTGACCGATCTCACCAGGAAAGGTGCTGATGCGGTTCAGTGGACTACTGAGGCCATTGAGGCTTTTGTGTTGCTAAAGGAGAGGTTCAGCTCTGCTCCCATCCTTACGCAGCCTGATGTGACTAAACCATTTTTGGTTGAGGTTGATGCTTCTTCTGTGGGGGTCGGCGCGGTGTTGTCTCAGGAAAAGACGGATGGAGTACATCCCTGTGCTTTTTTTTCAAAGAAATTTTCTGAGTCTGAACTAAATTATGATATTGGTAATCGGGAATTGTTGGCAATTAAACTCGCATTTGAACACTGGGGTCATTTTTTGGAGGGAGCGGAATTTCCCGTTCAAGTCTTCACCGATCATAAAAATCTGATCTACCTTGATGCTGCCAAACGCTTGAATGCCCGTCAGGCTAGGTGGGCACTGTTTTTCTCACGGTTTAATTTTACCGTTACTTACATCCCAGGTACTAAAAATGTTAAAGCTGATGCTTTGTCTCGCAGCTTTTCTCCTATGGTGGGTACTGAGGAGGAGGAAAACATTTTGCAAGAGGGGGTTGTTATTGCTGTTTTGGACTCCGTGTTGGAAGATGAGATTCTTAAAGCACAGGAGAATGCCCCATCTAACACGCCGCATGGGAGGTTGTTTGTGCCTGGTACCCTGAGGAGAGATTTGTTTGTTGAATGTCATGATTCTCGGTTGGCAGGTCATCCTGGAATCTCTGAGACCAAGAGACTTGTGGGTCGCAGCTTTTGGTGGCCTGGATGGCAGAAGGAAGTCATTAAGTGGGTGCGTCAATGCACTGTGTGTGCTAGATCTAACTCTTCTCATACTCCTGCTGCAGGGTTGCTTTGCCCTCTGGAGGTCCCTAGTGCACCTTGGACACATTTGGCTATGGACTTTATTACTGACCTTCCCCCTCTGAGGGTTTCACTGTCATCTGGGTGGTCATGGACCATTTTAGCAAGATGTGTCACTTGGTTCCTTTCATCAAATTGCCCTGCGCTAAGACTCTCGCTAAGGCCTTTGTCAAGGAAATACTCAGACTACATGGCGTTCCTACTGACATTGTTTCCGATAGGGGACCTCAGTTTGTGGCTCATTTTTGGCGCGCTTTTTGTGACAGGTTGGGAGTTCATTTGTCGTTTTCATCCGGATATCATCCTGAGTCTAATGGCCAGACAGAAAGGAAAAACCAGGATGTTGAGCAGTTCTTGCGTTGTTTTGTGACTGATAATCAAGAGGGGTGGTCTGAGTTTCTGCCACTTGCTGAGTTTGCTCTTAACAACCATACATCCGCTTTGCTGGTTGTTCGCCTTTTTTTTGTTGTACTGGGAGACATCCGTCTTTTGGGTCATTTTCCAAGTTGGGATCGGCTGTACCTGAAGAGGAGAATTTTTCCGGTGATTTGGAGAGAGTTTGGACGGATGTGCGTGGTAATCTTCAGGAGGCTAACAAAAGATCCAAAGTGTATTTTGATAGAAAACGACAAGAGGTTTTGTTTGCTATTGGTGACATGGTTTGGTTGTCCTCTAAGAATCTGCGCTTGAGGATTCCGTCTAAGAAATTGGGTCCCAAGTTTGTAGGGCCCTTTAAGGTGCTTCAGGTTATTAACCAATCTGCTGTTAAGTTGGAGCTTCCTACCTCCTGGAAGATTAATCGGTGTTTCATGTTTCTCTCTTGAAAAAAGCTGAGGTCTCAGATGGAGACGTCTCGGCCACTGTTCCCCTGGTGGTGGAGGACGGGCAATATGAGATTTCCCGCATCCTAAATTCTAGACGGTATAGAGGGAGTTTGCAGTACCTCGTCGCTTGGAAGGGTTATGGACCCGAGGATAACTCATGGGTGAGGGCGGATGATGTTTCTGCGTCTAGACTTGTCAGAGCGTTTCACAAGAGGTTTCCGGATAAGCCTAAGTCCTAGGGGATCCGGAGGATCCTCTTAGAAGGGAGGGTACTGTTAGAATCCTCTTGTTAGATTTTGTTTCAGTTTGCTGGTCACATGACCTTTTTTCCCTATTTAGTCTGGCTCCGCCCTTCTGGCTTTGCTGGACTTCATTGTATTATCTACTCTTAAGCTAGCCGGGTGCTTAGGTGCCTTACTCAGTCAGTTTTGCTTGATCTTAGGATCTCTTAGTAATTTGTTTTCTGTTTAATTATCTCTGCTACAATTTCTGTTAGGAGGTGTCCACCTTTTCTCCCAGTCCCTAGATCTTGTAGGGATTCCTCCCTCGCAACTATAGGTCTTCGTTCAGACTAGCTGAGGACTTTAGCGGGTCTGGTCACAGGATCAGGTTCCCCGTTACATTGTAGGGATCCAGCTCAGTTCTATTGTAGAGACAGAATTCCCAATCTTTTCTTAGTGCTTGTAGCAGTTCATAACAGGCAAAACACCAGAGAGGCTGGAACCTATTGGATTGCAGTAACCTGAACTAACCACACAACTAGAGGTAGCCGTGGAGCGTTCCTACGTTGATCCTAGACGCCTGGTCACAGCCTGAGAGATAACTACACCTAAAGACAGAAAGATGAAAGCTATCTGCCCCGGAGCAGATCCCCATAGAAAATAGGAAGCCCCCAAACATGTAATGACGGTTAGACAAGAAGAAGCACGGACACAGACAGAAAATAGAATGAGCAAACGCTGGGGCCCAATCTGTCTAGACAGAAAAGTACAGGAAAGGATACTCACTGCAATCCAAAAAAACCCCTAAAAAATACCAACTCTTCTGATTGCAAAAACACCTGAGATCACACGATCTCTACCACCTAATCAGATCTCTGGTGTAACAAAACTAAGCCGCAGCCACTGAAAAAACAGGAAAAAGCAAATGAACAAACAACAGTGGCTCCAGATAAACTGAGAGGAGCACAATCCCCCGGAGGGGACCTGGCTGACCTCCACAGAAGTGCAGGGAACAATGCAAAAAGTAAGTACAAAAATAAAAGCAGAAAATATCTTATCTGATAGCAGAAGATGCAGGCAAGACTCAGCAAACTTCCAAAAGAACCAGGAACCACAATTGAGACAAGAACAATTGATCACCGGCAACCATCATGGGAGGGAACCTCCCTTATATCAGACCAGTCCGTGATCCCAGATTTCCATTCCTCGCTGAAAGGTTCAGTACTGTCTGTAACCACCAGAGGGAGCATCTGCTAAGAAAAAATCTCTAGCACATTCATAACAGTTGGCCTACTTAAATGTATTCAGGGTGGGCTATTTATATGGATACACCTAAATAAAATGGGAATGGTTGGTGATATCAACTTCCTGTTTGTGGCACATTAGTACATGGGAGAGGGGAAACTTTTCAAGATGGGTGGTGACCATGGCGGCCATTTTGAAGTCAGCCATTTTGGATCCAACTTTATTTTTTCCAATGGGAAGAGGTGTTGTGAATGGGTTTGAGATGAGTTCTGGGCAGAGGCTCCCTCTGGTGGTTACAAGCGGTACTAGTGAGGATTGGGAATCAGGTGTTACTGATTGGTCTTATTTAAGGGAATCATTTTCCCATCAGGGTTGCCGGTGATCAATTGTTCTGGTCTGAATCCTTCTTTCCAGTTTCCCTTGTAGCCTGCTGTTTCGTGTCTGCATCTCCTGCTATCAGATAAGACAATTTCTTATTTTGTGTTTTTGCTATATTTTTGCATTTTGTCCTGCACTTCTGTGGGGGCCTTCTGGGTCCCCTCCGGGGGCTTTTTGCCCTCTCAGTTTAGTCCAGCCACTGTGTTTTTGTACTTTTGCTTTTTGCAGTTTTTTCAGTGGCTGCTGTTTTTGTTACACCAGAGAACTAATTTAGGTGGTAGAGGTCGTGTGATCTCAGGTGATTTTGAAATTAGTATGTTGGTGTTTTTCAGGGTTTTCTGGGATTGCAGTAAGTACCCTTCCTGTCCTTTTCTATTTAGATAGTTTGGGCCCCAGCGTTTGCTCATACTATTTTCTTTCTGTGTCAGTATTTCCTCTTGTCTAACCGCCATTACATGTTTGGGGGCTTTCTATTATCTTTGGGGTTCTGCTCCGGGGCAGATAGCTTTCCTATTTCTATCTTTAGGTGTAGTTAGTTTCTCAGGCTGTGACGAGGCGTCTAGGACCATCGTAGGAACGCTCCACGGCTGCCTCTAGTTGTGGTGGTTAGTCAGGGTACTGCGATCTCATAGATTCCAACTGCTCTGGTGTATTGCCTTTTTTACCTGCACTCCTCAGCTACCGTAACATAACAGTATCACCGGCCATAAAAATTGTATGGTACTCACAGAAGGGAAAAAGAAAATATTTTGAAGGAAGAAAAGTTGTCAGAGATATTTTTCTGTTTGTTGCATTTTTTTTTTTTTTTCCCTCTGTATCTCTGGGTGCTGGGGAGGATCTTTTCTCCCAATGGAGTTTGCACAGTTGTCTGGCCGTGTGGATCAGCTTGCCACTGAGGTTCGGAGTATTGCTGCATATCTTGCTAGGTTGCCTGTTGTGGAACCTAGGATTCCCATGCCAGATTTGTTTTCAGGGGATCGAGCTAAGTTTCAGAATTTCAAAAATAATTGTAAATTGTTTCTTGCCTTAAAATCTAAGTCCTCAGGAAACGCAGCGCAGCAGGTTCAAATTATCATCTCTCTCCTGCGCGGCGATCCTCAGGATTGGGCTTTTTCCCTGATACCTGGGGATCCTGTTTTGAGTGATGTTGATGCATTTTTTCAGGCTTTGGGGTTATTGTACGATGAGCCTAATATCACTGATCAAGCTGAAAAAGCCTTGTTGGCATTAAATCAGGGGCTTGATGACGCTGAGTTATACTGTCAGAGATTCCGTATGGTGGGCAGTCCTGACCAAATGGAATGACGACGCTTTGGCGGCCCTTTTCCGGAAGGGTCTGTCGGATAATGTAAAGGATGTTATGGTGGGATTCCCTGTCCCTCTGGTCTCAATGATTCTATGTCATTAGCGATTCAAATTGACAGACGTTTGCGTGAGCGGAGAAGTATGCGTGGAGTGGTGTTGCCTTGTGAGCCAGCTGCTGAGCCCATGCAGTGTGATGGAGTGGTGTCTGGGGCACAGCGTCATGAGTTTCGAAAGCGCAATGGGTTATGTTTCTACTGTGGTGATGCCTCTCATGCTATTTCAGTCTGCCCTAAGCGGGGAAGACGTTTTGCACGCTCAGTTGTCTTGGGTAGTGTTCAGACTAAGTTTTTATTAACTGTCACTCTGATATGCTCTCTGTCCTCATTTTCTGCTCAGGCTTTCGTTGATTCTGGAGCAACTATTAACCTGATGGATTATGATTTTGCTAAACGTTGTGGATTTCCCTTGATACCCCTACAGAAGTCTATTCCCCTACTGGGGATCGATTCTACCCCTTTGGCTGAGAATAAACCCCAGTTTTCTACTCAGGTGATAATGAGGGTTGAACCTGATCACCAGGAGTGCTGCAAATTTTTGGTTCTATATAATCTGCATGACATTATCGTGCTGGGTTTCCCTTGGTTACAGTCTCATAATCCTGTTTTGGATTGGAAATCTGTGTCTGTAACCAGTTGGGGCTGCCAATGTGTTAATACCAACACTCCTGTTTTTTCTGCCTCCCCCAGGCTGAGGATGTTCCTGACTTTTTGTTTGATTTTTCTGATGTGTTTAGCGAAAGTAAATCTGCATCCTTACCTCCCCATAGGAGCTATGACTGCGCTATTGAATTAGTGCCAGGTAGTAAATTCCCTAAGGGTCGCCTCTTTAACTTGTCTATACCTGAACATGACGCTATGCGGTCTTATATCAAGGAATCATTGGAGAAGGGTCATATCAGACCATCCTCTTCACCTTAGGTGCCGGTTTTTTCTTTGTGGCCAAAAAAGATGGTTCATTAAGGCCGTGTATTGATTATCGTCTCTTGAACAATATTACTGTGAAATATCAATACCCGTTACCCTTGATTTCTGACCTGTTTTCCAGGGTGAAAAACGCTACTTGGTTTACCAAGCTTGACCTCAGGGGGGCGTATAACCTTATTCGCATTAAGCACGGGGATGAATGGAAGACGGCATTTAACACCCTGAGGGGCATTTTGAGTACCTTGTGATGCCCTTTGGGCTCACTAATGCTCCTTCCGTCTTCCAGTCCTTCATGAATGACATTTTCAGGGATTTTG
Organism: Oophaga sylvatica; assembly: GCA_033576555.1. NCBI lineage: Eukaryota > Metazoa > Chordata > Amphibia > Anura > Dendrobatidae > Oophaga > Oophaga sylvatica. The sequence goes on from JARQOD010000001.1 coordinate 344,409,393, forward strand.
TGGACAAGTTTCTGATTGTTTATTTGGATGATATCTTGATTTTTTCTAATGACTGGGACTCTCATGTGAAACATGTTCGAACTGTATTCCAGATTTTGAGAGAGAATGCTCTGTATGTGAAGGGATCAAAGTGTCTTTTTGGCGTACAGAAGATCTCATTTCTGGGATTCATTTTGTCCCATCTGTTATTGAAATGGACCCGGTCAAGGTTCAGGCCATCTGTGATTGGGTCCAACCTACTTCATTAAAGGCTCTTCAGAGATTTTTGGGTTTTGCCAATTTTTATCGTAAATTTTTGGTAATTTCTCTGTTATTGTTAAACCATTAACTGATTTGACCAGAAAGGGTTCTGATGTGGTGAATTGGCCTCCTGAGGCAGTCTCTGCGTTTCAGGAACTTAAGCAGAGATTCACTTCTGCTCCTGTTCTACGGCAGCCTGATGTTTCTCTGCCATTTCAGGTGGAGGTTGATGCCTCTGAAATTGGGGCAGGTGCCGTTTTGTCCCAAAAAGATCCAGAGACCTCTAAAAGTAACCCTTGTGCCTTTTTCTCTCGAAAATTTTCTCCTACTGAACGTAATTATGACGTGGGTAATCGGGAGTTATTGGCCATGAAGTGGGCTTTTGAAGAGTGGAGACATTGGCTGGAGGGAGCCAAACATCAGGTGGTGGTCCTTACGGACCATAAGAATCTGGTCTATCTGGAATCTGCCAAGCGACTCAATCCTAGACAGGCCAGGTGGGCCTTGTTTTTCACACGTTTTAATTTTGTGGTTTCCTTTCTTCCTGGCACTAAGAATGTTAAGGCGGATGCCCTCTCGAGGAGTTTCCTTGCGGACTCTCCTGAGCTATCTGATCCCTCTGTTATTTTGAAGGAGGGTGTAGTTCTTTCCGCCATCTCGCCTAATTTGAGACTTGCTCTGGAGGGGTGTCAGGAGGATAGGCCCGAGCGCTGCCCTGTTGGAAAATTGTTTGTCCGGACCAATGGAAAAAGAGTGTGATGTCTGAGATTCATTGTTCCGCATTGGCTGGGCATCCCGGAATTTTTGGTACCAGAGACTTGGTGAGTCGGTCCTTTTGGTGGCCTACCTTGTCTCGCGATGTCAGGGAATTTGTGCAGTCCTGCGAGACTTGCTCTCGCTCCAAGCCTTGCTCTCGCTCTAGTGGTTTGTTGATGCCATTGCCTGTGCCCAAGAGACCATGGACCCATATCTCTATGGATTTCATTTCCGATCTTCCTGTTTCTCAGAGAATGACCACCATCTGGGTAATTTGTGATAGGTTTTCCAAAATGATACATCTTGTGCCATTACCTAAGTTGCCTTCCTCCTCTGAATTGGTGCCGTTGTTCCTTCAGCACGTGGTTCGTTTACACGGCATTCCTGAGAACATTGTGTCTGACAGAGGAGTCCAGTTTGTTTCCAGATTTTGGAGGACTTTTTGTTCTAAACTGGGTGTTCAATTGTCTTTCTCCTCGGCATTTCATCCTCAGACCAATGGTCAAACTGAGAGAACAAACCAGACATTGGAGACTTATCTAAGATGCTTTGTGTCTGCTGATCAGGATGACTGGGTCTCTTTTTTGCCTTTGGCTGAGTTTGCTCTTAATAATAGGGCTAGCTCTGCCACTTTGATGTCTCCGTTTTTCTGTAATTCTGGGTTTCACCCTCGATTTTCTTCAGGACAGACGGAGGCTTCTGTCTGTCCAGGTGTTGACTCTGTTGTTGAGCGTATGCAGCAGATTTGGGACCAGGTAGTGGAGAGGTTGTCCCTCTCTCAGGAGAAGGCCCAGCGGTTTGCTAACCGGCATAGGACTGATGGTCCTCGGTTTAAAGTGGGGGACTTGGTCTGGTTGTCCTCAAAGAATATTCCTATGAGAGTAGCATCTCCTAAATTTAAGCCTAGGTTCATTGGACCTTATAAGATCATGGAGATTATTAATCCTGTTTCTTTTCGTTTGCTTCTTCCAGGGACATTTAAGATCCATAACGTGTTCCACAAGTCCTTGTTGAAGAGGTTTGTTGAGCCAGTGGTTCCTGCTGCTGTGCCTCCTGACCCTGTTTTGGTTGAGGGCAATCTGGAGTATGTGGTTGAGAAAATATTGGATTCTCGTTTTTCTAGACGAAGACTCCAGTATTTGGTTAAATGGAGAGGTTATGGTCAGGAAGATAATTCTTGGGTGTTTGCTTCGGACATCCATGCTAGGAGACTTATCCGTGCGTATCATAGAACTCATCCTGACCGACCTGGTTGCTCAAATGAGGGTTCGGTGACCCCTCCTCAAGGGGGGGTACTGTTGTGAATGGGTTTGAGATGAGTTCTGGGCAGAGGCTCCCTCTGGTGGTTACAAGCGGTACTAGTGAGGATTGGGAATCAGGTGTTACTGATTGGTCTTATTTAAGGGAATCATTTTCCCATCAGGGTTGCCGGTGATCAATTGTTCTGGTCTGAATCCTTCTTTCCAGTTTCCCTTGTAGCCTGCTGTTTCGTGTCTGCATCTCCTGCTATCAGATAAGACAATTTCTTATTTTGTGTTTTTGCTATATTTTTGCATTTTGTCCTGCACTTCTGTGGGGGCCTTCTGGGTCCCCTCCGGGGGCTTTTTGCCCTCTCAGTTTAGTCCAGCCACTGTGTTTTTGTACTTTTGCTTTTTGCAGTTTTTTCAGTGGCTGCTGTTTTTGTTACACCAGAGAACTAATTTAGGTGGTAGAGGTCGTGTGATCTCAGGTGATTTTGAAATTAGTATGTTGGTGTTTTTCAGGGTTTTCTGGGATTGCAGTAAGTACCCTTCCTGTCCTTTTCTATTTAGATAGTTTGGGCCCCAGCGTTTGCTCATACTATTTTCTTTCTGTGTCAGTATTTCCTCTTGTCTAACCGCCATTACATGTTTGGGGGCTTTCTATTATCTTTGGGGTTCTGCTCCGGGGCAGATAGCTTTCCTATTTCTATCTTTAGGTGTAGTTAGTTTCTCAGGCTGTGACGAGGCGTCTAGGACCATCGTAGGAACGCTCCACGGCTGCCTCTAGTTGTGGTGGTTAGTCAGGGTACTGCGATCTCATAGATTCCAACTGCTCTGGTGTATTGCCTTTTTTACCTGCACTCCTCAGCTACCGTAACATAACAAAGAGGGTCATGTGACACATCAAACTTATTGAGAATTTCACAAGAAAAACAATAGTGTGCTTGGTTTTAATGTAACTTTATTCTTTCATGAGTTATTTACAAGTTTATGACCACTTATAAAATGTGTTCAAAGTGCTGCCCATTGTGTTGGATTGTTAATGCAACCCTCTTCTCCCACTCTTGACATACTTGACAAAACTGCATTTTGTGTTTAATTGTGTTTATCTTTGTTTAATATTAAAATTTGTTTGGTGATCTGAAACTTTTAATTGTAACAAACATGCAAAAGAATAGGAAATCAGGAAGGGGCAAACACTTTTTCACACAGCTTTACATTAGTATGTGTGTCTAAATAGAACTTTTGCTATGGGGCTCTATGATTTCTATAAACACCCCTGCTTGCAGAGCGGTAATAATGAGGGAAATCTGGCTTGTTGCTCGGAGCCTGAGGTTCTGGGGGTCCTGTGGCCAGCTTGCCCTCATCATAATCAACGTGCCGGGCAGGGAGAGCCACATTTCTTGCACAGGTGCCCAAAGCTGGCACTGTCCACCCCTGGGGCAAACCAAACCTTTAGCCATCTGTGGCCAACGAGTCGCAGATTCGAGGCAACAGTTGTCACTTTTAATGTAGTCTGTACCTTCCCCACATCACTTGGAACTTACAATGGCAAAGACTGATCCTGCAAACTTCACCACAGTAATCATGTGGTCCTCAATCCAAATTTTTAGAGGGTGATCAGACGTTACTTGCTCTTAATTTCTCCAGTGTGTGTATGATAGCCCATCTTCATAATTTTTACAGGTTATGTATGAGGCCTACCTCTACAATTCTCTTACATATACAGTATGTACAGTGGGTACAGAAAGTATTCAGACCCTTTAAATTTTTCACTCTTTGTATCATTGCAGCTACAGTATTTGGTAAATTCAAAAAAGTTCATTTTTTTCTCATTAATGTACACTCTGCACCCCATCTTGACTGAAAAAAAAAACAGAAATGTAGAAATTTTTGCAAATTTATTAAAAAAGAAAAACTAAAATATCAAATGGTTATAACTATTCAGACCCTTTGATCAGACACTCATATTTAAGACACATGCTGTCTAGAGATGGTTCTACTCCTTCATTGGAGTCCAGCTGTGTTTAATTATACTGATAGGACTTGATTTGTAAAGGCACACAACTGTCTACAATCATGGCCACAAGTTTTGAGAATGACACAAATATTATATTTTCACATGATCTGCTGCCCTCTGGTTTTTATGTGTGTTTGACAGATGTTTTTATCACAGACAGAAATATAATAATTGCAAACATATGAGTAACAAAAGGTTATATTGACAGTTAGAATGAGTTAATGCAGCAAGTCAATATTTGCAGTGTTGACCCTTCTTCTTCAGGACCTTTGCAATTCTCCCTGGCATGCTCTCAATCAACTTCTGGACCAAATCCTGACTGATAGCAGTCCATTCTTGCACAATCAATGCTTTCATTTTGTCAGAATTAGCTTTTTGTTTGTCCACCAGTCTCTTGATGATTGACCACAAGTTCTCAATGGGATTAAGATCTGGGGAGTTTCCAGGCCATGGACCCAAAATCTCTATGTTTTGTTCCCTGAGCCATTTAGTTATCACCTTTGCTTTATGGCAAGGTGCTCCATCATGCTGGAAAAGGCATTGTTGATCGCCAAACTGCTCTTGGAGGGTTGGGAGAAGTTGCTCTTGGAGGACATTCTGGTACCTTTCTTTATTCATGGCTGTGTTTTTAGGCAAGACTGTGAGAGAGCCGATTCCCTTGGCTGAGAAGCAACCCCACAATGAATGGTTTCAGGATGCTTAACAGTTGGCATGAGACAAGACTGGTGGTAGCGCTCACCTTGTCTTCTCCGAATTAGGCGTTTTCCTGATGTCCCAAACAATCGAAAAGGGGATTCATCAGAGAAAATAACTTTACCCCAGTCCTCAGCAGTCCACTGCCTGTACCTTTTGCAGAATATCAGTCTGTCCATGATGTTTTTTATGGAGAGAAGTGGCTTCTTTGCTGCCCTCCTTGAGACCAGGCCTTGCTCCAAGAGTCTCCGCCTCACAGTGCCTGCAGATGCACTCACACCTGCCTGCTGCCATTCCTGAGCAAGCTCTGCACTGCTGGTAGTCTGATCCTGCAGCTAAAACACTTTTAAGAGACGGTCCTGGCGCTTGCTGGTCTTTCTTGGGCGCCCTGAAGCCTTTTTGGCAACAATGGAACCTCTCTCCCTTGAAGTTCTTGATGATGCGATAGAGTGTTGACTGAGGTGCAATCTTTCTAGCTGTGATACGCTTCCCTGTTAGGCCATTTTTGTGCATTGCAATGATGACTGCACGTGTTTCTTTAGAGATAACCATGGTTAACAGAAGAGAAACAATGATGCCAAGCACCAGCCTCCTTTTAAAGTGTCCAGTGGTGTCATTCTTACTTAATCATGACAGATTGATCTCCAGCCATGTCCTCATCAACACCCACACCTGTGTTAATGGAGCAATCACTGAAAAGAGGTTAGCTGGTCCTTTTAAGGCAGGGCTGCAATGATGTTGAAATGTGTTTTGGGGGATAAAGTTCATTTTCTAGCCAAATATTGACTTTGCAAGTAATTGCTGTTAAGCTGATAACTCTTTATAATATTCTGGAGTATATGCAAATTGCCATTAGAAAAAGTGAAGCAGTAGACTTTGTAAAAATTAATATTTGTGTTATTCTCAAAACTTTTGGCCATGACTGTATATAAGACCTCACAGCTCACAGTGCATGTCAAACCAAATGAGAATCATGAGGTCAAAGGAACTGGCCAAGGAGCTCAGAGACAGAATTATGGCAAGGCACAGATCTGTTCAAGGTTACAAAAGAATTTCTGCAGTACTCAAGATTCCTAAGAGCACAGTAGCCTCCATAATCCTTAAATGGAAGAAGTTTGGGACCATCAGAAGTCTTCCTAGACCTCCAGCCAAACTGAGCAATCGTGGGAGAAGAGCCTTCGTGAGAGAGGTAAACAAGAACCCCAAGATCACTGTGGCTGAGCTCCACAGATGCAGTAAGGCAGTGTTTCTCAACTCCAGTCCTCAGGACCCACCAACTGGTCATGTTTTCAGGATTTCCTTGGTATTGCAAAGGTGATGGAATTAATGCTTGAGCAGGTGATAAAATTATCACCTGTGCAATACTAAGGAAATCCTGAAAACATGACCTGTTGGTGGGTCCTGAGGACTGGAGTTGAGAAACACTGCAGTAAGGAGATGAGAGAAAGTTCCACAAAGTCAACTATCACTGCAGCCCTCCACCAGTCGGGCCTTTATGGCAGAGTGGCCAGATGGAAGCCTCTCCTCAGTGCCAGACATTTGAAAGCCCACATAGAGTTTGCTAAAAACACATGAAGGACTCCCAGACTATGAGAAATAAGATTCTCTGGTCTGATGAGACGAAGATAGAACTTTTGGTGATAATTCTAAGCGGTATATATGGAGAAAACCAGGCACTGCTCATCACCTCCCCAATACAATCCCAACAATGAAACATGGTGGTGGCAGCATCATGCTATGGGGGTGCTTTTCAGCTTCAGGGACATGATGACTGGTTGCAATTGAAGGAATCATGAATGCGTCCAAGTAGAGAGATATGCTGGATGAAAACCTCTTCCAGAGTGCTCGGGACCTCAGACTTGGCTGAAGGTTCACACCTTACAACAAGACAATGACCCTAAAGGGTATGCCACACTAAACAACATCGCTAACGGGATCGCTAAAAAAGTCACTATTTAGCGATCCGTTAGCGAAGTTGTTGTGTGCGGCAGCTGCCAGCGACGAGCTTCCTGCTGTGATCTCGCTCGTCGCTGGAATCGTTCCGGACCCTATTTTATCGCCGGCGCTCCCGCTGGGTAAGTATAATCGCTAAGTGTAGCACCTTTTCTTAGCGATTTAGCGGTACTTTTGTACCGCTAAAGTCGTTAAGGAGATCGCTAACCGCGATAGCGTCCTTAACGACATCGCTAAGTTAGGTAGCTACTAGCGATATAGAAACAATCCCGCTAGCGATCTCATTAGTATGCGACGCTAACGAGATCGCTAGCGGGATTGTGTAGTGTGGCAGTACCTTAAGCACACAGCTAAAATAACAAAGGAGTGGCTTCAGAACAAGTCTGTGACCATTCTTGACTGGCCCAGCGAAAGCCCTGACCTAAACCCAATTGAGCATCTCTGGAGAGACCTGAAAATGGCTTTCCACCAACTTTCACCATCCAACCTGACAAAACTGGAGAGGATCTGCAAGGAAGAATTGCAGAGGATCCCCAAATCCAGGTGTGAAAAACTTGTTGCATCATTCCCAAGAAGATTTATGACTGTACTAGCTCAAAAGGGTGCTTCTACTCAATACTGAGCAAAGGGTCTGAATACTTATGACCATGTGGTATTTCAGTTTTTTATTTTTTAATAAATTTGGAAAAATTTCTAGATTTCTGTTTTTTTTCAGTCAATATGGAGTGCATAGTGTACATTAATGAGAAAAAAATGAACCTTTTTGACTTTACCAAACGGCTGCAATGAAACAAAGAGTGAAAAATTTAAAGGGATCTGAATACTTTCCATACCTACTGTAATTGGGGGTGCAGTGTGGATAACTGCAAGTAAATCCACCTTAGAAGGTATTTCTCCTTGTTCCCCTCTCTGTAAGTTGAACTAAAGCGCAAACATATTTTATTTTTATACTGTTAATCCTTTTAGACTACTGTGGTTGCTGTCCTATTTTGCAGCTAGTTGTACTTTCTTATACCAGTGCCACTGTTCACATTTATTATTGACTGCAAAAATAGTCACACAACCCAAACTCTGATGAAACTGATCCAAAAAATTGATGAAACTCAGACCGTCATCATTTGCGTATGAGAAAAATCGCTTATGTCTGAACAAGCCTTTATAATGGATAGCTTCAGTTGAGCAAATAGCATGACCAAAGAAGACAACCTTTTGTACCTTTTTAACAAATAATAGTCTATAGACACATTAGACAAATACATGGCAGGTTATTTCCAAATAGGATTCCACACACCATGGAAAATAAAAAAAATCCACACAATTAAATTCCTAATATGATATTGAAATACTATTTTTTGAACAGAAAAATATTTAGAATTGAGAGTCCTCAGTGGTTGATACCTTTTAATAGCTAACTGAAAAGATGGTAACAAACTGCAAGCTTTCGAGACTACTCAGGTCTCTTCATCAGGCTAGGACTAATACAAAATCTGAAGAATCACATATTTATACACCACACGGCACAGAAAAAATGCAATAGGTAAGACAAGTGACGTGAAGCAGAACTGTCATTATGGGAGAGGGATGAACAGTTGTGGCAATAATTATTGGACTAGTTCATAGATAAGGAGAGTGAAAGTTTTATTGCCCTCTGATTGCGGTCTGGTAATGTTTTGTGATGTTCTCACAGGGTCTTTGAAGCAAATTCCTTAATTGATGTAATAGGCCATAAAACCATGTGACCGGTTCATATGTGATTCTTCAGATTTTGTATTAGTCTTTGCCTGATGAAGAGACCTGAGTAGTCTCGAAAGCTTGCAATTTGTTACCATCTTTTCAGTTAGCCATTAAAAGGTATCAAGCACTGAGGACTCTCAATTTTAAATATTTTTCTATCTACTGGCTAACACGGTACTAAGATATACATCTTTACTGTATTTTTTGAACAGAAACTGCAATCAACATTGGCTTCTCATGCCGACTGCTAACTGATGACATGGAAATTCTGAACGAACAGCAAATCTGGTAACATTTTCACCATTTTTAATCTCTGGCTATTTGAATGTTAATTATACTTACAGTATGTATAAAGTTTAATGATATTATATAAGACTTGCTTGCTGCACACTGGGGGCTCACAATTCAACCCCCTTCACTTACATTGCGCAGCGATTTAACAGCTGCACTGAGCAAATCTTGGTCACGTGACAAGTTTTACAGCTAAAGTCACCATGTAGCCCTAGCCTAGAGAATGAGAATGCACACCTTGTACAAGATTTCAAGTGTAGATTAATGTACTATCTTTAAATCAGAGGGGCAGGGATTAAGCACAGGAAGGGTGAAAAACTCCCAAAAGAGCCCCCAACCTGGATGATGTATGTTCACAAGTGCGAAAGGTTCATCATAATTATACATAATACCACCAATTGAACAAATCAGTGGTGCACTGATGTTCCATAAAATAAAATAAATAAAAAACACAGTAATTAAACTAGTGTCATTAGAAAGCAGAGTAACGCAATGGAGGACCATACATGCATAAGATGGCAAAATAGATTATTTAGGGTGCTTTCCAATAGCTGTAAAGTGCCTTAGCCATATTAGCAGTTAAATTGGATGTGCTGCCTAATGTCTATAGTATATAACATAGTGAAAATTATAGCCCCAAAATGTGTAAATTGGAGCACTTACATTCTGTGATGGTGGAAAGATCTGAGTCCCAGTGCCCCAACGTGCATTTCACCCTAGCTTCATCAGAGGCCGTAGCATCATAATTATAGTGGTTTATTTTGCCGGTCAGCACAATTATGATGATTCCCACTGTATAGTTTTTTTCTGTTTCACTAATTAAAAAAAAAAAAAAAAAAACTGTAGCTGCTAATTAACTAAGTATTCAGAGATATAGGTTGGGGTACACAAGTATTATGGCTATGACAGTTGTGGCATGGCTGAAGAACACAATACGGCAGTACTAAATCTTGTGGTCACGTTGCGACACACAAAGTGGTGTGACTCTGTTTTTGAAGTACAGTAATTGTAAGCAAAAACTAGGAGTCGGTGAAAAATACAGAAGTGGTGACTGGTGACGGGTCTCTATTATACTTTTTCTCTGATTGTTCCACTCCTGGCTTTAGCTTAAAAATACTGATGTAAAATACTGACCAAATACTGAATGTGTGAATGTGGCCTCAAGTGGTAAAAATGCTAGCATAGGCCTGGCATGTTTTGAAATAAAAAAAAAGAAAATATTAACCTACAAAACGCCTGCTGCTCTTCCATGATGCTGCCTAGGTTCCCTTGTAACAATGGGCAGGGTAGTAGTCATGTCCGAGCATCGCTTCTTTGACACCCATGTCCACTACAGGAAATTGTTTACAATGGGCAGTTTCAGACTGGGGTTCCTAGGGCCCACAGGTGGAATTGTTTCCAAGGTGCCCACCCTACTGCTTCTTTGCATGGAAATTTACATGTTCATATATGTAAGAATTTTAGGATGCAAAGAGAATAAATGTTTTTTTTTAATTGAGCACTTTTCTTTAAAAAAGTAAAGAAATACTTTATAAGGTGACATGCACGGTTTAAAAAAATATATAATTGCAATATTAATGGGGTTGACCACTACTCGGACAACTCTTTCTCAATTATTATACTTCCCCCACGTAAAATAATAATACCTATACTCATCTCTGATGCTGGCGCTGTTCCGGTAATGTCGGCACTGACTCTCCCAGGGCTAGCGTGACATTATGTCACATGAGCCCAGCAGCCAATCAGTGTTCGCTTCACTCTTTCCTCCTTTTGACAAAACTATCCATCCAACTGACACAGCTCCTATAACTGAACCATTATTGCTATGTAATAGCATGGCAGTTTACAATTATTTTTTTTAAATACAACTCTTAGCAAGTTCTGAAGGTCTACAAATGAAGGTCTACAAGTGGATGTTTGAACTTTTAGTTCCAAGAGATGAAGAGGAAGACCATCACAGGATTTTTGAGCCAATCAGTACCCACATTGGTGGCCAAATTGTCAAGAGAGCAAAAAGACTATGGCTATATTGACATGTTGCGTTTTTGCTCCGTTTTGTTGCTGCAAATTTTAAGCTGTGTTTTACAGTACCAGCAAAATCTATGAGATTTCAGAAGTCTCATGCAAAAATGTCATTATTTTTCACAGAAAATTAATGCACGCTCTCTGCTGTCTTGTGCAGGAGAACAAAGACCGCTCTCTCAACTTGTCTCTGAGCTCTTAAAAGCACTGCATTGTAAGCACCTGGAACCGCAACTACAGGCAGAGACAGTTCACGACTCTCATGGCCTGCTGCGTGAATGTCTGTAGTAGCAGTGATGGACCACTGAAACTGAAGCAGCTGGTGAACCCTTTGTGACTGAAAGCTATTTTTGTTTCTACCACCAGTCATTATCTCCTCCTGCACCTCCTCTGGACTCTAACTATACATATGACCCCATCACCAGGAGTTGCAGGGTACAGCATTGATTCCACACACCCCACTCATCTTGCTCATGTAAGGTAAAGCCCTGCCAAGCAGTTTTACAATTTGATAGCCTGGGGAACAATAGCCATATAGCAGACAAGTTGCTGCTGAGCATGAGGCAGCAATTCACACACTGGCTGACTTCCAAGAACTATAGCTGGGAATTGAGGTGAGCGACAGTGCTTGTAAGATTCTGGCTGCATCACAGTCGGGCAAAGTAACTCATGCTCCTCACATGGCTTGCATCCTGAATTTAATTGTGCAACATTTCTTTTACAAATATACCCAATTATGGAGGGTGATATTTATGGTCACGAAAGTGTCAACTCAATTAAACTATTCTTGACATTGCATATGTTGGAGCATTGTAAAGCATTGACGGATTATATAATGCAGCAGCCAAAGTGGAGCATGGGTTACTTTGACATCCGTCATTGACAAATATTGACATGTGTCACCTACTGAAGTCCTTAGAAGATGTGACAAAATTTATCAGTAGATACACGTGTAAAATCAACAATGTCAACCCCATCCAAATCGTGTTGCTGAAGTTGCTGTTCCTACACTGCTAGACATCTCCTTGCCGGTCACAGCCTAATTATCTACCATGCGGCTTCTGCTGCTACTGCTATTGCACAGCCATGCCAGCCACACATCTCTTGACTGAATGCCTCTGTGTTTTATAGTACTAGACTGTACTGCTTCTCCTGGACCTGCTGTTGTTGGCCCAACACTGCCATACATCTCCTTGCTTTCCCCATCCTAATTCACTACCATGGAACTTCTGCCACTACTACTGCATAATCATGCCAGCCACACATCTCCTGGCTACCTGACCACTGTGCATTATAGTGCTAGACTGTAGTGCTGATGCAGGGTGTACTCTCGTGGGGGTACACAAACATGAAACAACTCAGAAAAAGGGGTTCATTTTTTGAAAGGCTTGTCATAAACAATCCATTTCTTCTTCACTTTGAAAACAGCTAGCCTGTTCTGGCTCCTTAAAAAAGGAGATATGTTTTGAAAGGTTTAATAAAAAAGTCTTTGTAATTACTTACTAATTTTGAGAACAGCAAACCTGCTGTGGATCTAAAAAAAAGGGTTACTTTTTCACTATAAATTGAGAAGTCATTATTTCTCTTACTTTCAAAAGTGCTACTGTGCACACCTGCTTTTGCCCCATAAATAAAATAATTATTTTTGGACATCTTGTGAGAAAGCTTTTTCTTCATTTGTCAATAAAAAGGTTTTTGAAACTCTCCAAACAGGCTTTTTCTGACTGCATCACCTATGCATCAACACCAGCAAGTAAGACATCTGTCCCCCAAAATGTATAATTTTTGGATAATTTTAACAATCTACAGTCATGGCCAAAAGTTTTGAGAATGACACAAATATTATATTTTCAGATGATCTGCTGCCCTCTGGTTTTTATGTGTGTTTGACAGATGTTTTTATCACAGACAGAAATATAATTGCAAACATATGAGTAACAAAAGCTTATATTGACAGTTAGAATGAGTTAATGCAGCAAGTCAATATTTGCAGTGTTGACCCTTCTTCTTCAGTACCTCTGCAATTCTCCCTGGCATGCTCTCAATCAACTTCTGGACCAAATCCTGACTGATAGCAGTCTATTCTTGCACAATCAATGCTTTCATTTTGTCAGAACTTTTAGGTTTTTGTTTGTCCAACCATCTCTTGATGATTGACCACAAGTTCTCAATGGGATTAAGATCTGGGGAGTTTCCAGGCCATGGACCCAAAATCTCTATGTTTTGGTCCCTGAGCCATTTAGTTATCACCTTTGCTTTATGGCAAGGTGCTCCATCATGCTGGAAAAGGCATTGTTGATCGCCAAACTGCTCTTGGAGGTTGGGAGAAGTTGCTCTTGGAGGACATTCTGGTACCATTCTTTATTCATGGCTGTGTTTTTAGGCAAGACTGTGAGAGAGCCGATTCCCTTGGCTGAGAAGCAACCCCACACATGAATGGTTTCAGGATGCTTAACAGTTGGCATGAGAGAAGACTGGTGGTAGCGCTCACCTTGTCTTCTCCTAATGAGGCGTTTTCCTGATGTCCCAAACATTCGAAAAGGAGATTCATCAGAGAAAATAACTTTACCCCAGTCCTCAGCAGTCCACTGCCTGTACCTTTTGCAGAATATCAGTCTGTCCATGATGTTTTTTCTGGAGAGAAGTGGCTTCTTTGCTGCCCTCCTTGAGACCAGGCCTTGCTCCAAGAGTCTCCACCTCACAGTGCGTGCAGATGCACTCACACCTGCCTGCTGCCATTCCTGAGCAAGCTCTGCACTGCTGGTAGCCCGATCCCGCAGCTGAAACACTTTTAAGAGACGGTCCTGGCGCTTGCTGGTCTTTCTTGGGCGCCCTGGAGCCTTTTTGGCAACAATGGAACCTCTCTCCTTGAAGTTCTTGATGATGCGATAGATTGTTGACTGCGGTGCAATCTTTCTAGCTGCGATACTCTTCCCTGTTAGGCCATTTTTGTGCATTGCAATGATGACTGCACGTGTTTCTTTAGAGATAACCATGGTTAACAGAAGAGAAACAATGATGCCAAGCACCAGTCTCCTTTTAAAGTGTCCAGTGGTGTCATTCTTACTTAATCATGACAGATTGATCTCCAGCCATGTCCTCATCAACACCCACACCTGTGTTAATGGAGCAATCACTGAAAAGAGGTTAGCTGGTCCTTTTAAGGCAGGGCTGCAATGATGTTGAAATGTGTTTTGGGGGATAAAGTTCATTTTCTAGCCAAATATTGACTTTGCAAGTAATTGCTGTTAAGCTGATCACTCTTTATAATATTCTGGAGTATATGCAAATTGCCATTAGAAAAAGTGAAGCAGTAGACTTTGTAAAAATTAATATTTGTGTCATTCTCAAAACTTTTGGCCATGACTGTAAGTAGACTAAAATCTATGATACTGCAGTGTATTGTTAAATAGGCTATTGGTTATTAATGGTTACTATCTGTTTTTTTCCTATTATCCTGTTCTTAAAGGGCAGCGCACACAAATACTTTAGACTCTCAGCTTATTGCTGAGTGGCATTTAGTATAATCTAGGGCACCTGCAAGATGGCTCCCAGCCAATAGCTGGGAGGTATGTTGTACACCATGTTCCAAATTATTATGCAAATGATATTTTTCTCTGATTTTCCTAAGTGGTCGGTGCAAATGACAGTCAGTCTAATAAAAGTCATCACCCGTTAGAGTATACATCGGATTTTATTGAAGAAATCTCCCAATGATAACAGTAAAATCTCCAAAATGAATAAAAACGCAAAATACACTGTTCCAAATTATTAGGCACAGTAGAATTTCTAAACATTTGATATGTTTTAAAGAACCGAAAATGCTCATTTGCGGAATTTGCAGCATTAGGAGGTCACATTCACTGAATAAAAAAGCTATTTAACTCCAAAACATCCTAACAGGCCAAGTTACATGTTAACATAGGAACCCTTCTTTAATATCACCTTCACAATTCTTGCATCCATTGAACTTGTGAGTTTTTGGAGAGTTTCTGCTTGTATTTCTTTGCATGAAGTCAGAATAGCCTCCCAGAGCTGCTGTTTTATTGTGAACTGCCTCCCACCCTCATAGATCTTTTGCTTGATGATACTCCAAAGGCTCTCTATAGAGTTGAGGTCAGGGAAAGATGGTGGCCACACCATGAGTTTATCTCCTTTTATGCCCATAGCAGCCAATGACTCAGAGGTATTCATTGCAGCATGAGATGGTGGATTGTCATGCATGAAGACGATTTTGCTCCTGAAGGCACGTTTCTGCTTTTTATACCATGGAAGAAAGTTGTCAGTCAGAAACTCTATATACTTTGAAGAGGTCATTTTCACACCTTCACGAACCTTAAAGGGCCCTACCAGCTATATCCCCATGATTCTGGCCCAAAACATGACTCCTCCACCTCCTTGCTGATGCCGTAGCCTTGTTAGGACATGGTGGCCATCCACCAACCATTCACTACTCCATCCATCTAGACCATCCAGGGTTGCTCGACACTCATCAGTAAACAAGACTGTTTGAAAATTAGTCTCCATTCACGTCTGGGCCCACTGCAACCGTTTCTGCTTGTGAGCACTGTTTAGGGGTGGCCGAATAGTAGGTTTATGCACTACAGCAAGTCTTTGAAGGATCCTACACCTTGAGGTTCGATGGACTCCAGAGGCACAAGCAGCTTCAAATATCTGTTTGCTGGTTTGTAATGGCTTTTTAGCAGCTGCTCTCTTAATTCAATGAGCTTGCCTGGCAGAAACCTTCCTCATTCTGCCTTTATCAGCACAAACATGTCTATGCTCAGAATCAGCCACAAATCTCTTAACAGTACGATGACCACACTTAAGTTTTCGTGAAATATCTAATGTTTTCATCCCTTGACCAAGGCATTGCACTATTTGATGCTTTTCAGCAGCAGAGAGATCCTTTTTCTTTCCTATGTTACTTGAAAACTATTGCCTGCTTAGAGGGTATGCCACACTAAACAATATCGCTAACGAGATCGCTAAAAAAGTCACTATTTAGCGATCCCGTTAGCGATATTGTTCAGTGCGGCAGCTTCCAGCGACGAGCTTCCTGCTGTGATCTCGCTCGTCGCTGGAATCGCTCCGGACCCTATTTCATCGCTGGCGCTCCCGCTGGGTAAGTATATATCGCTGTGTGGCACCTTTTCTTAGCGATTTAGCGGTACTTTTGTACCGCTAAAGTCGTTAAGAAGATCGCTAACGGCGATAGCGTCGTTAACTATATCGCTAAATGTGGCCGCATTTAGCGATATAGAAACGATCCCGCTAGCGATCTCATTAGTATGCAACACTAACGAGATCGCTAGCGGGATTGTTTAGTGTGGCAGTACCTTAACAGTGTGGAACATCCAGTTTTCCTTTTATTGGGCTCACATGGCAAACTAATTATCACAGGTATCTGAGATTGATTTCAGTGATCCATAGAACCCTGAGACACAATACCATCAATGGGTTTCATTTCCAAAAAAAAAAAAAAAAATGCTATGACACTTAAAACCAATTTGCATAATAACTTGGAACATGGTGTATAAAAGACTCCCTCTCCCTTAGGGAGTCACCAAGTAACATGTAGAATCATTAGTTAGTAAGGTGTACTACTAGTATTTTGTGAGTTCCCCTGGTCCCGGTGCAGCCAGTGTCCTGTATCTGTAGTCCCCTGGTCTCGGTGTCACCAGTCCTGTATCTGTAGTCTCCTTGTCCCAATGTGGACAGTCCTGAATCCGTAGTCCTCTGGTCCTGGACAGGCAAGTGCTTGAACATTGTCCCCGGGTCCAGTATCCTGGATCGGCGTGTCTGAACCTAGCCCTGATCCGTGTCAATAAACGTTCTGTACAGGTGCCAGAACTTACTCATCTGAGCGGATACCTGGCCCTTATCAGTGTCAGCATTCCTGACGCATGGAGTCAACAGCTGCAGTACTGGGTTCTGCCCAGGAGTGGTACCTGGTGACTACCTGCCACACAAGCCTGACCTCACCACTAGAGGCTAATGTGAACACCAAATTAGCTGCTTAGTTATGTCCCTTCCTGGGTAGGCCCGACCCTGTGTCACAGTGGGTTCTCAAATCCACATGCTCCATGGTTGGGTATAACAATTAATAATGCTGTCTTTGAATAAAAAAGTTCAAAAGGGGTTCATTACAGTCCTAGAAGAGCTCTGAGTGTTATATACCTATTTTCATGGAAATTAGATGCTAAGGGGTTTTGCAATTTGTGGAAAATATTCTAGAATTTCTTGGGAAAATTTGACAAAGCCGGTGAATTCGAATTTCAAATGGTTCAATCATCTCTGTGCGGAACCAATATTCAAAATGAAGGAATGATATGCCTGTGTCAGCTACATTATATGCTGGATTGTCTAGATTTACTAAGTATAATTTAAAAATATTTAGAGTTGAGAGTCCTCAGTGGTTGATACCTTTTAATGGCTAACTGAAAAGATGGTAACAAATTGCAAGCTTTCGAGACTACTCAGGTCTCTTCATCAGGCAAAGACTAATACAAAATCTGAAGAATCACATATTTATACACCACACAGCACAGAAAAAATGCAATAGGTAAGACAAGTGACGTAAAGCAGAACTGTCATTATGGGAGATAGAGATGAATATGACGTTTTACATCAGTTAAGGAATTTACTCCAAAGACCCTGTGAAAACATCACAAAACATTACCAGACCCCAATCAGAGGGCAATAAAACTTTCACACTCCTTATCTATGAACTGTTCCAATATTTATGTTCATCTCTATCTCCCATAATGACAGTTCTGCTTTACGTCTCTTGTCTTACCTATTGCATTTTTTCTGTGTTGTGTGGTGTATAAATATGTGATTCTTCAGATTTTGTATTAGTCTTTGCCTGATGAAGAGACCTGAGTAGTCTCGAAAGCTTGCAATTTGTTACCATCTTTTCAGTTAGCCATTAAAAGGTATCAACCACTGAGGACTCTCAACTCTAAATATTTTTCTATCTACTGGCTAACACGGTACAAAGATATACATCTTTACTGTATAAGCATAATTTAGCGAGATGAAATTTCATCACCCCCTTTATTGATCTATTTATGTTTTGGAGCTCCCACCAGGGCCGTGGGGCACTCGGAACTGGGCCGGGCAGTTCTTAAAAGGGAAGTCACAGCAGCAGTGACCCGGTCCTTGGCCCTGGGTGTCCAATAAAATGTCAAAGATAATGATGGGGGTAGTTTGTAGGGGAATTAGTACGTGACGACACCTGTGGTGTTTGGCTATATATGGCCGACGCTGCGGTTCAGGTCCACTGGGGCAGATGGTGATGCAGCAGAGATGTTACTGCTCTCCACGGGTAGAGCTAGGCCCCAGGACAGATGTAACAGGCTGTTCAGGTGGTGGTGAACGTTGGGGTGCAGAGAATAAGCAAGGAACACAGAAGAGTGCAGTTTTCTTTACCTTTTACTTCTTGGTAGATGAAAATGCTGTCCAGGGCACTAGTTACAGATGTTAGAAGGAGTCTGGCAGTGGACCCACCCTGCCAGGTGGGGTTGGAGGCCTTCCTGCTGCGCTCTCTGTTCGAGTCTCTGCTGCCTGTAGCTACAACTGCGACTCTCTCCTGCGTGTTGGCTTTAACCTGTATGGCAGACAGTGCGAGCCTATCACGGGCACTGCCTGTTCACTGGCAGCCCTGGGCTCTTGGTCTGCTGTGGTGCCTCCAGGTGTTTGGTGTGGCCAGGGAGCTTGCAGTACCCTGACCTCCAGATTCGGCTGTCGGGGCATGCAGCACCCACACAGTCAAGGACTCTGACGTCTTTTTCCTCAGCGCTCCGCTCCGGAATAAGCTCTGTTGCAGCTGCAGTTCCCCAGAGCCCTTGTGTCCACTCCTCTCTCTTCCCTCTCCTCAGACTAACTGCCTTATCTCCTCCTCCTGACCAGAGAGAGCAGCTCCCCTTTAGTTGGGTTCAGAGCTCCCCTTGCTGGCCTGGAGCAGGAATTGTGTTGCATTCTGTATATTACCTGGCATGGGGACCTCTTCCTGCTTCCAGGCATGACATCACCACCCTGTAGAGAGAGGCAATGTCACCGTGGCAACCGGACTCTGGGGTGCCACAGTTTTCCAATGAAAGAGCTTGAATGAAGAATCAGCACACTTTGCAAACGACTGAATGTGACAGATACTATGGATTTGTAATGTCTTGAATAAGTTTTGGCAGCCTGAAGGAAATGACATTCTAAAAAAATTTTAGATTTTGATTGTACCATAGGAAACATTAAGAGAAAGACAGAAGCAGGATTTTTAAAAATGGAAAGCTCTGTTACCTTAAGAATAACCTGATGCACTGTTTCCCAAAAATAATGTAAAACAGAAATTCCACTATTCTAACATTTATCTGAATCCAAAGAGTACCATCTCTTGAGAACAGCAGGAACCCGATACCTTTGATAAGATTTTTGTTTCCTACTCCTTTGTAGCAAATTACTGCTTTATGTGATAATGTTTTAGCCCATTGGTCTTCTGTAAGCTATTTATCTAGTTCACTTTCCCATGCTTTGCAGAGTACAGGAAGAGAGAACAACAATTTACATATGGATTAAATGGCATGAGGGAAGACTAGAAAAGAGGAGACACATATGTTTAAAATAAGAAAGTGACCTATGAAGGTCAACGTGTTAGGAAATTAAAGCATAAAAATTATGGAGCTGTGCCAAGTGCATAGTAAGAGGATGATCCTGCAAAATTGAGGAAAGGGAAAGCAGACTCACATCTATTGTTATTTGAGAAAACCCTAGAGGTTAAATCCTAGTGCTACCCAAGGAGTAGTTAGTTGAGGAACCTGGCAAGAACTGTTATTTGTCAGCGATGTTGGTCAGTAGGCTTTGTAAATCAATGGGAGAGCCCTTTATCCCAGGTGAGCATAAGATAACCAACGTTTGATGGGTGCTGAAAGACAAGGACTTGGACTATAGGAGTTCATGTTCATGATAGTATTGTTACTGAGTTGGGGCATAAATCTTGTGCACTGCAAGACCAGAACTTTGTCTCACAACAGTGAAACAGGTTGAGAACTCGAATATGGGCTGCTACTAAATAGAGAAAGCAGTAAGGTAAGCCATCACCACCTGCATTTTTCGGCCTAATGAGCATATCTTTTAGGATTCTTGGTTGGTAAGATGAAAGAAGTACTGGATAAGAACCCAAAAGTATTATGGTTTGCAAATGGAAATTTTTATGCAACAAGTATAGCAGTGTAGGTAGCAGGGCAACTTTGGGGATGCTGATTCTGCCAAAACAGGAAAACTTTCTACTGTTACAAGAGTCCAAGTTAAATCTGGAAAATAAAGTTTTGAAAGGTTTGAAGGGTTTTTAATTCCCATTTAAGTAATCCCATTTGTAGGTCAAAAAGGGTGAAATTCAATTTCAGGGTCTCCACTAATTGTGGGAGGAAGGAAACATTCAGGGCTTCTGACTTGGAGAGGTTTACCTTAAAGGGACAGTCATTAATGGAAACAGCAGCACTCACCGAACCATTTTAAAATGGAAAGTCCTTTATTTTTCAATTCATCGGGACATCCATATGCCAGATGGTGCATGATGTCAGAGGGCTTGTGGACTATGGCCGCTTCTATGGGTCCAGGCAGACACTGTCTGCTGCAAGGAGTCACCAGTTTCTGAGCCAAGAACGGCATTGATGCATGCGTTTAGTGGGCAAATCCTTGGTCCATAAACTTGTATTGAGTGAGGCCACACCCCCAATAGTGATGTGGCCATTCAGTAGACATGGACATCTAATAGACGTAGCCTCGTTCAATACAAGTGTATGGAGCGAGGCCGAGCCCACTAATCAGGCACTGCCCGGGAATATGTATAAAGCATATGCACCTGCTGGTCCCAGGTTAGAAATCAGCGAATCCTCACAGAGCACAGTGCTGGGGAGACTCTTCTGCAGTCACACAGAATAATAAAAATAATTATCTTATTATCCATCCTTCACATAAATGTTTCAAAATTCGAATAGATATACATCTATACCTATATAGCTAATACACTGATAGTACTGCATAGCTCTTGCCTGAGCACGCACACAAAGCTGAGTGCACTTTGCTATCCATTGAATCCATATCCCTTATTTACGTCAAAGGTCATGTCCCTGCCTTTGATGTGGGCTCGCATTCTGAGCGCACATCTTTCTCTTTAATCATTCATCATGACCCTGTAACAGCCACAGGTGGAGCAGTGCTCTGCCCACAGCTGTTAACCAGTTAAATCCCACTGACAGTGGGATTTAACATGCACCAGACAGAAGTGCGTCATTAATCTGCTGAAGACCCCCATGCCTGTCATTACAATAGTCCTATGAACGTTGGCTCATGGGCGGCATTCATAGGAGATTGTGTTTTAGTGTTTATCAACAGTGTTCAGTAACCAATTCAGGACCTGGTCATGTCTGACAAGACACATTTAGATTCTTCGTGTATTTTTTTTTTTTGCCAATCAGTAATCAACAGCTCTTTGGACGCAGCACTTGTCCAATGCGTCTAAAGCGCGGCCGGCTTTTGAACGTAGGTGGTTCCGCATGTGTTCATTGAACCGTGTGGGATCACTGCATCCAATACATTGTATGGGTGAGATTTATCTTGCGGAGACATGATAAATTGACATGCTTCTGGAAAGACGCACCACATGTCTGTCTCCGCAGGTAAGTCGCGGGTGTCAGTGCACGCATAGTAGACATAGTAGACACTATGCTGTAACATCTGGATGCTGCGGATGTACACAGCATCCAACCCGCAGCGTTTACTGACCGTGAGAACATACCCTAAAAGGTTAACAGCAGCAGGAGAAGCTCAGATTCTGAGTCAGCATCATACACAGGGATCCAATATATGACGTTTGAAAGGGGTTATTATGCATTATGTTGATCCTTGATCCCTCCCTCTTGATCTTTGACTTTTACCAAATTGGTTGTTTACAGAGCATTTGTGTGCAATTCCATTACTACACTCATCACAAATACCTAAGGAAGTGTTCCTTTCCAGTACGAAACGCGCTGTGACTGTGTCCTGTGTAATAATTGAGGCACATGATACCATTAATGACTTTTATAATTTATCTTATGATAATGATTACATTTGAGTTTTGACACATGCTTATGATTCAAGTTACACACTAAACTTCTACTTATAAACATACATTTTTGAGCAAAATCCTGGTATGACTAATTCTGGAACAGCGCCTATAGCAAGACCTCAGTTTTTCTTTTTTCACAAAAAGTGAGGGCTAGCAGAGGAAAATTCAAGGGAATGTGATGAAATCAGGAATCTTCTCATTCCTCTGGTAAGGGAGATGGCCTTTGATAAACCCCATGGGAAGGCCGTATTGGAGAACAGGGAGTCAACAGACTTTTTAGAGATATCCTTTATGTGTCACCATAGTCCATGTTTTAAGCAAAACAATTTTACAGACCATTAATCCTAACATAATAACTATATACAGTATTTACTAACAGGGATAAGCGTGACTAATCAGTGGTCAGTGACTACATGAGCTGGTCATTGATCTGTTTTCTACTCCCTTAAGAAAAATGTACAAAAAATATAAAAAATAATGGTTCTCATTTAAAGTTCAAAATTGGCGAGTTCTTAAAGAAGCACTCCCATCAAAATTTTTATCCTCAGTATATTATAATCATCATATTATATGGCACTGTGCACTTACAATTGCTCATTTTGCCTTTCTTCCCAGCTGATTCTTATCTTTTCCATTAGGTTTATGAGGTCACATGATTGATAACTGGGGATCTGAATCCTTCTAAGTTCTATGTAGAAACAGGAGGTCAGTTTTCTTTGTATGAGTCATGACTCACTGCAAAAATCCTTGGCAGGGGGAGGAGCAGCTGGGTCAGGAGACGCAATGATAAATGCACAGACAAGAGACTTCCTGTTTCTTCATAGATCAGAGAAAAAGGAAGAATTAGCTGGGTAGAAAGGCAAAATTAGCAATTGTAAATACACAGTGCTATATAATATGATGACTGCAATATATTAAGAGGATAAACTCTAATGGGAGTACTTCTTTAACCCCTTAACGACCGCCGATACGCCTTTTAACGGAGGTAGTTAAGGGTACTTTAAAAGTGTACAGCGCCCCCCAGAGTCAGATTTTTTCTGGGGTCTCAGCTGCCGGGTGTAGGCGAGACCCCAGAGAGCATGGTTTGGGTCGGTTTTTACCGACCCCAGGGTTGCGATTGCCGTTGTTAACTGTATAACGGCGACTGCAAAAAAATTAAAAAATCCAATGAGCCATTTAATTTCTCTCTCCTCTGATGTGATCGCACATCAGAGGAGAGATAAATAGGGTCCCTGATCCCCCCTCGCACACCCCGGTGGTCCTCGGGCCCTCCTGCCTCCTCCGGTGGGCGCTGCCATCTTCTTCCGGTCAGAAAATGGCGGGCGCATCCACCGCGATCTGCCGGGGGTGATTTTTCTGGGGTCTCGGCTGCCGGGGGTAGCCGAGACCCCAGAGAACATGATTCGGGTCGGTTTCTACCGACCCCGGGGTTGCGATCATCGTTATTAACAGTATAACGGCAACCGCAAAAAAAAATAAAAAATCCGATGTGCCATCTAATTTCTCTCTCCTCTTATGTGATCGCACATCAGAGGAGACAGAAATAGGGTCCTCGATCCCCCCATACCTCCCGGTGGTCCTCGGGTCCTCCTGCATCCTCCAGCGGGCGACGCCATCTTCTTCCGGTCAAAAAATGGTGAGCGCATGCGCAGTGCGCCCGCCGCGATCTGCTGGCTGGCACCCGGTAACAATAGGAAGATTTTTCCTATTGGTTCATTTTGGTCACTGTGATAAATGCTATCACAATGATCAAAATAAAAAAAATAGTAAATAAACCGCCCCTTTATCACCCCTTTAGTTAGGGAAAAATAATAAAATAAAGAAAATATATTTATTTCCATTTTTCCATTAGGGTTAGGCTAGAGTGAGATGGGCTTAAGTTTTAAGGTTAGGGTTAGGGTTAAAATTGGGCTAAAGTGAGTTGGGCTAAAGTTTTAGGGTTAGGGTTAGAGTTAGGCTAAAGTGATTTGGGCTAAAGTTTTAGGGTTAGGGTTAGGCTAAAATGAGTTGGGCTAAAATTTTAGGTTTAGGGTTACAGTTAGGCTAAAGTGAGTTGGGCTAAAGTTTTAGGCTTGGGGTTAGAGTTAGGCTAAAGTGAGTTGGGCTAAAGTTTTAGGGTTATGGTTAGAGTTAGGCTAAAGTGAGTTGGGCTAAAGTTTTAGGGTTAGGGTTATGCTAAAGTGAGTGGGGCTAATGTTTTAGAGTTAGGGTTAGGCTAAAGTGAGTTGGGCTAAAGTTTTAGGGTTAGGGTTTGGGTTGTGATTATGATTGGGATTAGGGTTAGGGTTGGGATTAGGTTTAAGGGTGTGTTGGGGTTAGGTTTGTGGTTAGGGTTATGGTTTGGGTTGGGATTAGTGTTATGGTTGTGGTCAGGGTTATGGTTAAGGTTGGGGTTAGGGGTGTGTTGGGGTTAGGGTTGTGGTTAGGGTTGGGATTAGGTTAGGGGTGTGTTGGGGTTGGGGTTGTGATTAGGGTTATGGTTAGGGTTGGGATTAGGGTTAGGGGTGTGTTGGGGTTAGGGTTGTTGTTAGGGTTGGGATTAGGGTTAGGGGTGTGTTGGGGTTAGGGTTGTGATTAGGGTTAGGATTAGGGTTAGGGGTGTGTTGAGTTTAGGGTTAGGGGTGTATTGGGGTTAGGGTTGTGATTAGGGTTATGGTTAGGGTTGGGATTATGGTTAGGGGTGTGTTGGGTTAGGGTTGGAGTTAGAATTAGGGGGTTTCCACTATTTATTTACATCTGGGGGTCTCCAAATGCGACATGACGAAACCATTGATTCCAGCCAATTTTGCGTTCAAAAGGTCAAACGGTGCTCCCTCGCTTCTGAGCTCTGCCATGCGCCCAAACAGTGGTTTACCCCCACATATGGGGTATTGGCGTACTCAGGACAAATTGCACAACAACTTTGGGGGTCTAATTTCTCCTGTTACCCTTGGGAAAATAAAAATTTGGGGTGAAATGATCATTTTTGTGAAAAAAATATGATTTTTTATTCTTACGGCTCTACGTTATAAATTTCTGTGAAGCACTTGGGGGTTAAAAGTGCTCACCACACATCTAAATAAGTTCCTTAGGGGGTCTAGTTTCCAAAATTGTGTCACTTGTGGGGGTTTCCACTGTTTAGGCACATCAGGGGCTCTCCAAACGCAACATGTTGTCCCATCTCAGTTCCAGCCAATTCTGCATTGAAAAGTCAAACGGCACTCCTTCCCTTCCGAGCTCTGCCATGCGCCCAAATAGTGGTTTACCCCCACATGTGGGGTATCGGCGTATTCATGAGAAATTGCACAACAAATTTTGTGGTTCATTCTCTCTTTTCACACTTGTGAAAATAAAAAAAATTTGTTCTGATGTAAATTTTTTGTAAAATAAAAAAGTTAAATGTTAATTTTTTCCTTCCACATTGCTTCACGGGTCCAGTTTTTAGAATGGTGTCACTTTTGGGTATTTTCTGTCATGTACACCCCTCAAAGTGACTTTAAATGTGATGTGGTCCGTAAAAAAAATGGTTCTGTAAATTTTGTTGTAAAAATGAGAAATCGCTGGTCAACTTTTAACCCTTATCTTCCTAACAAAAAAAAAATTGTTTACAAAATTGTGCTGATGTAAAGTAGACATGTGGGAAATGTTATTTATTAAGTAATTTGTGTGACATATCTCTCTGATTTAAGGGCATAAAAATTTAAAGTTTGAAAATTGCAAAATGTTAAAATTTTGTTGCCA
The DNA here is from genome assembly GCA_033576555.1 of Oophaga sylvatica. Taxonomy (NCBI): domain Eukaryota; kingdom Metazoa; phylum Chordata; class Amphibia; order Anura; family Dendrobatidae; genus Oophaga; species Oophaga sylvatica. Next base: position 344,435,170 of record JARQOD010000001.1, read on the forward strand.
TATTTCCGTTTTTTTTCATAAATAAACACAAGTCATATCGAAGAAATTTTACCACTGGCATGACGTACAATATGTCACGAAAAACAGTCTCAAAATCAGTGGGATCCGTTGAAGCGTTCCAGAGTTATAGCCTCATAAAGTGACAGTGGTCAGAATTGTAAAAATTGGCCTGGTCATTAAGCTGCAAAATGGCTCCGTCACTAAGGGGTTAAGATATTACTGTTTACAAGCGTGAAATAGGAGCCAACCAGTCTGTTTACCAAGTGTTTGTACAAAACTGTGTAGATTTTTGCTAAATGAGGTTGTGTAAAATGATTTATAGTTTGAAGTAATAAAACATAACTTGTTCTGGCTAACAAAGTACAAATTCTGCTTATGATAGCTTATTATTTTTATGGTAAAGTACATTGTTTTAACATTAAGAAACCTGGTTTGCTTACATCATCAGTGATATCCTAGATGAATACTGGGAGCACAACAACAATCTCTCTGGTAGTGGGCAAGATCTTCTGGATAACACCATCTTCCGAAAACATACAGACAGTTTGCTGGCCAGAAAGATGGCACTTGTGGTGACTGGAGATTTTATGGTAAATACCAATTTCTTTCTTTACTAAACAAGAAAACTTGAAAAAACATGAAAAAGTAAAATGGAAAAGGGATTTTCATATCATAGAATGATCTGAAAAATATAATTACGTTATGGCATCCCCTTCAGATCCTCATTAATGCTCAGTATGAAGATCTCATTGCAGTTTTTCCATGCACAGTGGGTGGCTGGGGGTTGATTGTGTAGGTGAGGTCTATGAGTTCAAACCACATCAAACAATACTGTATACTATACTAATAAATAATGCGGAAACTCTTTGAAAAGGTTAATCCCATCTTCTAAGATGGTGACATGTGTAAAGTGCTTTTAAAAACAAGCAATTTTTGCAAATAACTTTTTATTAAAATATGCCTTCATCTTTCTGCTAGTGCCACTTGTATTTTTATTGTTTACCAATGGTATCAAGGGAACTAGTCACCACTGCCATCTAAGAGCAGTTGCTGAACCTGACCAGGTTCGGCGAACATACAGTAAAAAGTTTGGTTCAGGTCCGAACTTGACCTCGAACTTGACTATGTGCCCGAACCCAATAGTGTGACTGTAAAATGGTCATAGTCAGGGCTAGGGGCCTGCAAAGAGAAGCTAAATGGGGATAAGAGCAGGACAATTGCCCTGCAAGCAAATGTGCATAGGGAAATTACTTAAAGGGATTTTGTCACCATAGCAACCATGGAAGTAAATGAATAACATAAAAATTTTAAAACAGTTCTCTCACAGAGACTGAGGCTTGCTACTTCCAGTCCACTTAAAAATTTCACCTACAGATCATGGGGCAGAGTACCCCCTCAGAAGCAGCTTACAAATTTCATTCACAGAGCATGGGGCACAGTACCTCTGCAGTTCCAAAATATTTGATCCAGTAGCTGGCAGTCCGCTTCGAGCATTGATACGGGCAGTCCAGTTAAAAATTTCACCTACAGAGCATGTTTCCACATTTCCCCCACAGATGATGATAACAAATTTCCACCCCGGGAATGGCCCACATTTCTTCCAACAGGCTGGGTTGCAGAGTACACATAGCAGCTTAAAGGCACAGTACTCCCACAGATATTGGTTCAAGAATACACACAGAGGCTTTTGTAAAAGTACTCCCACAGATATGGGTTCAATAAAACACACAGTGGCTTTTGGCAAAGTACTCCCTAGGACATGAGCTAGACCACCCTCCGCCTCTGCCTCAGCTGCCACTGCATTTACCCAGTGGGCAGTTAGGGAGATGTAACACCCCTGGCCGTTCTTACTGGTACATGTATCGGTGGTTATGTGGACCTTGCCACTGATGCATTGCGTACTGATGGCATTGCACAGTGCACACTTGATTTGGTCCGCAACATGTTTGTGCAGGGCAGGGATGGCCCACCTGGAAAAGAAGTGGCAGCTGGGAACAACATACTACAGGACAGCCACAGCCATCAGTTTTTATAAATTGTCCATCTCCACCAGCCAGAATGGCAGCATTTCAAAGGCCAGTAATTTTGAAATGCTGTTATTCAGGATCATGGCTCATGGGTGGCTAGATTGGTCTCTCCTCTTTCCCTTAAGGATTTGGGGAATGGAAAGCTGAACACTTCTATGGGACGGTGTGGAGATAGTGACACTGGTGGTGGTGTTGATGCTGTGACATTATTAAATGCAGGAGGCATGTGGCCCTGTTGATCGTAAATGTGAGGAAGAGGCTGATACTGCAGCAGAAGAGGTAGCAGGAAGAGGCTCAAATCTTTCATGGTTTTTAAGGTGTGTACTCCACTGCACCTCTTGCTTGAATTCAGATGCCTCGTCATACAGGTGGTGTTCAGGTTCTGAACATTTATGCCTTGCTTTAGGATCTGATGGTGCAGAGTGCAAACCACTTATCGTTTGTAGGCAGCACATCCCCTGAAGAAATGCCACGTCAGGGAGCTTTTTTGAGCTGTCTTTGGTGTGCTTATGTGAGCAGCATGGTAGGCAGTAGCAGCTGATGTACTGGCTAGGAGCTGCTAGCTGTGCCTTTGCACCCTGTTCCCGCTTTTACTGTGCTATTGACTTAATTCCTCTTGAAAAGACCTGCAAATGTGCTGTCTGTCAATGGCTATTCTAAGCTGAATGTGCCTACACTCGGCAGATCGCAGCAGCTTGAGGCTGGGCAAGTACCATCATGGGAGCCTGGCTGGGAATCCCTGGTCACATTGACATTTTATTTTGTTGTTTGCTTTGTGTTTTTTGTTTTTTTTAAAAGTTTATCTTCCGATTTTATTCCTCTTAAAAAGACCCGTTGAGTTACTAATCATCTGTCAACAGCCTTTCTAAGCTGAATGTTCTTGCCATTGTCAAATCGCAGATGCTATGACGTTTGAGGCTGGGCAAGATCCGGCATGGGAGACAGCCTGGAAATTCACAGTTCTGTTGACTTTTTTTGGATTGTGTTTTTTTTGGTGGGTTTCTTGTAAACATTTCCTTCCAATTTTATTCCTCTTGAAAAGACGCGCAGCTGTGCAATTTGAGGCTGGGCAAATACTGGCATGGGAGACTGGCTGGTTGTTTGGATTTTGTTCTTTTCGGGGGGGGGGGGTCTTGTATCCAAACGTTGCCTTACAGTTTTATTCTTCTTGCAAAGACTCACAGATGTGCTAACTGTCCATCAGTGGCCAATGCCATTTTAAACTGAATGTGTCTGCTCTTGTCAGATTGTAGTCACTAAGCAGCTTGAGGCTGGGCAAGTACTGGGATGGGAGACTGGCTGATTTTTGCTGGTCCAGTTGACATTTTGTTTTGTTATTTGCTTTGTTAGTTTTTTTTCAAATTTTTACCTTCTGAATTTATTCCCCTTGAAAAGACCCGCAGAGACCCCCATCTGCCTATTGCCATTCCAAGCTCAATGTGCTTGCCCTCGTTAAAGTGCAGCCTCTACACAGTTTGAGGCCGGGCAAGTACTGGCATGGGAGACTAGCTGTGAATTCCATTGACATGTTTGTTTTGTTTTTGTTTTGTTTTTCAGAGCTTTCCCTTCCTATTTTATTTCTCTTGAAAAGACCCGCAGAGTGGCCAATTGTCTGTTAGTGGCTATTCTAAGCTGTATGTTGACCTTGTCAGATAGCAACCACCGCGCAGTTTGAGGCTGGGCAAGTACTAGCGTGTTAGACTGGCAGGGAATCCCAGGTTCCATTGAAATTTTTGTGGCTGGTTGTTTGGATTTTGTTCTTTTCAGGGTTTTTCTTTTATTCAAATATCTCCTTGCAATTTTATTCCTCTTGAAAAGACCCACAGATGTGCTAAGAGTCTGTCAATTGCCATTCTTAGCTGAATATACCTGTCCTCATTGTATTGTCATGGGAGACTAGCTGGGAATCCCCCGATTCCATCAATCTATTTGTGGCTGTTTGGATTTTTTTTTTTCGGGGGTTTCATCTATCCATGTTTCCTTCTGATTTTATTCCTCTTGAAAAGACCCGCAAAGGTACTAATCATTGGTCAACAGCCATTCAAAGCTGAATGTGCCTCCCCTTATCAGATTGCAGCTTGAGGCCGGGCAAGTGCTGGCATGGGAGAATGGCTGAGAATCCCTGGTCCCCTTGACATTTTATTTTGTTGTTTGATTTGTTTTTTTTGTTTTTTTCAAAGCTTTCCCTTCCGATTATATTCCCCTTGAAAAGACCCCCAGAGATGCATACCATCTGTCAATGGCCTTTCTAAGCTGAATGTGCTTGCCCTCATCAGATAGCAAACACTGTGCTGTTTAAGACCAGGCAAGTAACGGCATGGGAGACTGGCTGGGAATCCACAATTCCAATGACATTTTTGTTTGTATCTGGTTGTTTTCTGTTTTTTTTTTCCATTCTCCCATTTAATCATTTGACCTTCTTAGGCTAGCCAATTGATGAGAGTAGTACTGATAGCAGCCAGAGCAGGTGAGGCTGATGAGTCTCTTCACTAGCTGGCGCCTGTCCATAGTGTTAGGATCTGCGGAATGCACCTAATAGATATAGTAGAGAGGTGCGTTCGCAGCCCGGGGTCCACCGTGCAGGCGAAGCCCGCTGCTAGTAAGATGGCGAAAGTAGCGAACTCTGTTATCCCACAGAGTCGCTAAAATAAACACCGTAGCGCGCTGTGGCAGCTAGTGCGAACTCTGTTAATCCCCAGAGCCGCTAACAGGAATGCCACAGCGCTATATGGCGATAAGTGCGAACTCACTTAGCTTCAGTGAGCCGCAAAGTAAAACGCTAGGGCGCTGAACCAGCATTATAAAGCGAACCCTGTTGCGTCACAGAGCCGCTGAGAAAAAGACTGTGTCCTGTTAGACTCACAGGGATACACAGATAACTGCTGTGCGGATCATGCAGACAGCAACGCAATCAAGCAATCTCCTCACCGGAGAAGCTGGTATTCTAGGGGCTTATTTCAGCCAAGCCCTAACCACGTGCACCCAAATCTCCTCACCGGAGGTGCCGGTATTCTAGGGGCTTATTTCAGCCGAGCCCTAACCACATGCGTACATGAGCACACTGGCACAAAGCACATAATGCAATTGATACTAGCGCATGGCGGCCCAGCCATGCCACCCTTTTATAGTAACAGCTACAGGACCTGACAGAAAAAGGACCAATGAGAAACTGTTCCAAAACACATGTAGTTTCAGGACCTTCCTGGCGGACCAATAGGAGCTGCTGCAGTACCTGAACATGTGACCCCTGATCTCCAATGAGAGATCTTACCCTGGGCATGCTCAGAAGGGGAAACGCAGGACTTCGTCCCAAAGACGTCTGCTCCAGCACTGGCTATAATAGAAGATCCAGGAGGGGCAGCAGCAAGTCTCTGCACAGTATTGGAATGGGCAAGTTGCTGGACCGACGTCTCTGCTGAGCAGGCTCCACTGTGGATGGAGATGAATGGGGGACCGCAGCGGGACTGGTTCGAGACTCCCCTTGTGCAGCAGCGCGAACTCGATCCCTAACACATAGTAATAAAATTGTCAGTGGCATAATTAGGGTGTGTGAAGCTTACTGTACATGTATTTTTTGCATAAATAAATAAAACACCAAAAAATTGCATGGTCGTCTTTATTCTTGATAACCAGTGTAGTTAAAGCTGATAGCCCCCAGCTGTCAGCTTTATCTTGGCTGGTTTTCAAAAATAGAGGGGTCTCTATGGCATATTTAATTAAACGGCATTTGGTCCTCATTTTTGATAACCAAAAAAGCTAAAGCAGACAGCTGGAGGCTGGTATTCTCAGACTGGGAAGGGGCCATGAATCTTTGCTCTCTCCAGCCTAAAAATAGCAACCCACAGCTGCCCCAGAAAAGGAGCATCTTTTCCCACTTGCCTTGGTGCATGGCAAGTGGGGTAATAGTTTTGGGGTGGATGTCAGCTGTTTTATGTCCGCTGACACCAAGCCCAGGGGTTAGTAATGGAGAGTTATCTATTCCATCAGCATTACTAATCCTGTAATCAAAAGTAAGAAAGACACATAGAAAAAAAGTATTTTAATTGAAATAAACACTCTCCCACAATAACCTTTTTTCTCCTTCGCTTCATTGGGGGACACAGTACCATAGGTGTTAAGCTGCTGCCACTAGGAGGCTGACACTAAAGGTACTGTCACACTAAGCGAGATCGCTAGCGATATCGCTTAAGCGACACCGATTTTATGATGCAGCAGCGACATCGTTAGCGATGTCGCTGTGTGTGATATGTAGCAGCGATGTGGCCCCTGCTGCGATGTCGCTGATCGTGCACGAACGGTTTGGGCCGTATTTTGATAGTTGGTGTCCCGCTGGTGAGCCTGAATCGCTGTGTTTGACACCTTCTATGAACGACGAGCGACCTCTTTGGCGACTCATATGTCAGCGGCGCAAGCGGGACTAGGTTTTCTTTAATAACTCCGATTAGTGGCCACAACATCACCTCAGCAATAAATGAAAACAGAAAAAAATGAATCCGGGGCAAACGCAATAGCGGCATAGACTGGATCGCAGTAGCTGCAAAGCACGGACGCAGTATGGAACGATGCTGGAAATTCGTATGAACCACTTGCGCTCGAGAACAATGGAAGGGAGCGCTAATACGTCGTCTTTTATGACGCGGTCATCCAATGCCGCCTCTGCAACTCTTGGGGCAATCTTTGTCCACCCAGATGGCTCTGCTCACATGTTGGCGCAATGCGGGGCAGATCCAGGTGATGCTTTAAAGGGGCGCAATGGTCCGGCAGCACTCACGGGCAACAGGACCTGGGTAAGTGCTCTGATCTTTCGGCAGACACATCAGTCCCATTAGTCCTTCCCTGCAGCACCTCCACCACTACCATTATTTAAGGCAGGGTTCCCCAACCTGTAGCTCGGGAGCCACATGTGGCTCGTGGTCCCATGAATTGTGGGTCGCGGCTGTCTGCCAGCTTGGTGCATTAGCCGCAGGTCTAGCAAACAGGTATGAAGAGCACATCTCAAAATGGTGAATTTTCTGAGTAGCCCTGCACAGAAGAACAGATCTGGGTACACATCTACTGGTCTAGGGGGTTTACAGAGAATTTAGGTATGGTACGCTGGAGACAGGATGATACTATCGGGCAGAGGAGGTGCTTGAAGCTGAATGTGACTGTGTTGGGAGTGCGTGATGGGAGAATACTGAATGGGGGTGTCGTGGGAACCACTGGATCTTAGTTGTCATTATACCCGTAATGGGGACTTTGGTTGCCACTACTGAATGTGGCTCGCAACCCTCTTGCAGAGCTGAATGTGGCGCTCAAGGTCAGAAAGGTTGGGGACCACTGATGTAAGGGCACATACCATTGCCACTATACCTTGCTCTGCTGTTATTTAAGGGCGTATACCATTTCCACTATACCTGGCTCTGCTGTTATTTAAGGGCATATACCATTGCCACTATACCTTGCTCTGCTGTTCTTTTATGGCATATACCATTGTCATTATACTTTGCCCTGCTGTTATTTAAGGGCATATACCATTGGCACTATACCTTGCTCTGCCATTATTTAAGGGCCTATACCATTGCCGCTATACCTGGCTCTGCTATTATTTAAGGGCATATACCACTGCCACTATACCTTGCTCCACCACTACCAAACCAAATTTACTTAGCCCCCTGAGTGCGCTTCGTCCATTGCGGCATTGGCCGAAGCGATACAGCCCTTCATGATCCCACAATCGGACAAGGGGTCTTCACCACTCTGCCTCGGAGGACTCCTACGTTTCATGGGATCACTCGGTCAGTAAGGGTCGACCTCAGGCGGAAAATCTGCAGATTACGGAGGGGCGACAGATCCCTTAAGGACTTAGTTCTCCCCAAATCTATAACAGGCAGGAATGTGGAGTGTCTCCCCCACGTACCCCTTCCTGCACCGTTTTTTCGTTATAGGCATCACTGTGATTTTCCAGGGTGACGGATCCTTTCAGGGTACCGCTCTCCCCACACCAGCAGCAGACGGAAGCGTGAAGTGTCGCCTCCACATACACCCCTGCGCCGGACCAACAGCCCTGACCCATCCTCGGGGAGTTAACTCCTTGGATGTCCAGAGGCATTTGCCATGTCCATGCAGCCCCCTTCCCATCGCCCCTGAGGAACAGCGGCGATGGCTGGAAGGAGGATGGCCCTTCTCCCCTTGTCTAACCCGGGGACGGGCAGAAGAAGTAGCACACTAGCATCACCTTGACTTAGACACAGTTCTGTCACGGATCAAGCGGTGCTCTTTAAAAGGACGAAGAAGCAGCACACTAGTTAATTAGATCTCTTTGGACGGAGGATATTTATTGCATCCCTAAACTCGGCTGAGTGTGCTGCACTTGCAGTCACAAATGCCTTCGCCATCCGAGGGGCACTGTGATTCAGGGAATGGCGAGCGGACTCTGCGTCCAAAAAGTCCTTGATGTCTCTGCCCTACCAGAGTGGACGTTTATTTCTGCCGAAAAGCCGGATCAGCTTATGACGCCATAGGAGGGAAATTATAAATACCTTCCCCAGCATAGGATGTGGGAGTCTTTTCTCTTCATCAACAATAGACAAGTTTCTGGTTGCTTTTCGAAGCTAGTCCAGGTGGACAAATGCAACCATCTCTTCCGGATTCGAGGCGTTTCCCTCGTGGGGACAGAGGTACCCAGGTCTTGCTTAAAACCAACCAATCTTGGAAGGGCCGGTCCAGGCAAACTAGAGCTAAGGGACACAAGTCCCACAGATTTTTGGCCAGCTGTCTCTCTGTCTTATCCGGTCGACTCCAGCAGGGTAGGCGGATGTCTACTGCTATTTCGTCAAGTCTGACTCTCCGTCATTCATGAAGAATGGGTCACAGACCTGGTGTCTTCCGGATACAGGTTAGAGTTTTTCTCCCTACCTTCGGCACGAGAAAATACGGAACGGTACGGCCCATCCTAGACCTGAAATTATTCCAAAGGTCCTTGCGCTTCGCCGTTCGCGAGGAACATTCCCAATTTTACGTCTCTGCCCTTCGGTCTCGCCATTGCTCCCAGTGTTCACTAAGGTCATGACGGCCGTCATGGCCATTCTGCATTCTCAGGGTGTGGTCGTCCTTCCATACCTGGAGAACCTTTTAATCAAAGGGTTTTCCTTTCTGGCCTGCGCAGAGTGCGTCCGTTTAGCCTTGGATATACTTCTTGTCTGGGCTGGCTGATAAACTTAAACAGTCTTCCCCAGTCCCGACTCAGAAGATACCCCCTTTAGGGATGACCTTGGCCACCTCCCGAGGGTTCGTACTTCGACCTTGGGGGGAAAGATCATTTTGCCCATTTCCTCTTTCGATCCGGTTTGGGATGCGGGTCCTCGGCAGGATGATGACAGCGATGAAAGCTGTTACCTTTGACCTGCTACACTTCCTTCCTCTGCAGATCCCGCTTCTGTCAGGCTGGGACAGGGATCCCTCCTCTCTCATCTGTGCCGCCTGTCTCCGCAGATCTAGCGGGCGCCCAGGTGGTGGATACTACGGTCCTTCCTCTCTCAGGGGAATTCATTTCTCCCGCCTCAATGGCTGGTGGTTTCCACTGACGCCAGTCTCCTTGATGGGGGGGCGTCTTCCGATCATCACACTGCCTAGAGGCGCTAGTCGCTTCGGGAGTCATTTCTTCCGACGTCCTGGAAATACAGGTCATCCGGTTGTCCTGCGGCGGTTCCATCTCCTTCTAGCGGGTCGCCTCTTCTGAGTTCAGTCAGTCTTCGCTATGGATGTGGCGTACTTCATCCGTCAGTGGGGCATCCGAAGCTAGACGGCAATGTGCGATGTGATACACATTCTCAGCTGGGCTGAGACGAATCGATCAGTCATCTCAGCTATTCACTTCCCGGGCGTCAAACAGGGGGGCAGACTTCCTCAGCCATCAGGGTCTCGCCTCGGGGAAGCGGTCTCTTCATTCAAAGGTCTTCCAATAGATTTTTTCATCTCCCAGGGGCTCCAGACATGGACCTCATGGCATCAGAACTAAACGCCAGGGTGCCTGAGTTCATAGCTCGGTCCCGTAATCCAGAGGCCATTGGGGTGGAAGCACTAGGCCCCTTTTGTGGCATCACTTTCATCTGCCTTATGTGTTCCCTCCACTTCCATAACTTTGGAGTGTTATTAAGGAGATCAAGACAGAAGGCGGTCCCGATTAATCTAGTCGCTCCAGACTGGCCGCGCCGGGCGTGGTACGCGGAGTTGGTGCAGCTCATCATTGACATTTCCTGCCGAATACCGGACTGATGAGATCTTCTTTCTCAGGGCTGATTTTGTCACCAAAACTCAGAAGTCCTGGGTTTAATGGCCTGACCGTTGAATCGTAACCCAAGCTGGGTCCTCTCAAGAAGTGGTTTTTCATTTTGAATAGTGCTCAAAATCCTGCAGGAAAGCTTTCTTCGCATCGTGCAGGGAACAAAGCCGCTACCCTCTCTACCCCGACCATTTTGGAGTTGCTTCAGACTGGTCTAGACTTAGGACTAGCGCTTAATTCTCACAAAGGCCAGATCTCTGCCTTATCAGTTTTGTTCCAGTGCCGGATTGCTTTTAAGCCACAGGTGAAGACTTTCATTCAGGGGGTCTCCCACAGGGTTCCTCCCTATAGAAGGCCATTGGAAACTTGAGACCTTAACTTAGTCATGGAGGTCCTACAGGAGGTTCTGTCTGATCCACTGAAGGACGTTCTCGGGTTCGCCTTTCATAGAAGGTCACTATCCTGGATGCGGTGATGTTGATCACGCAAGTTTCGGACATAACCACCCTTTCCTGTCGAGCTCCATTTCTAAACTTTTTCCAGGCTAAGGTGGTTCTCCGCCCGTCTTCCTCCTTCTTGCCCAAGGTGATCTCTTCCTTCCACCTTAGACATTGTCCTACCCTCGTCTTGTTCGGCACCGGAGCATTGTGGAAAGGGCTCTCCACACTCTGAGTATAGTGAGAGATCTTAGGTGGTACATCTTCCAGATGGCGTCTATCTGAACGACTTCCTGGAGGCCTCAGGAAGGGATTGTCCGTTTTCAAAGTCCACAATAGCCAGGTAGATACAGTCGGCAATTCAGAAATTCTACCGTGTCAGAAGCAAGCCTATCCCAGCGGGGATAAGGGCACACTCCACTCTGTTGGTGAGTGCATCCTGGGTCGTTCAGCACCAGGTATCGGCGGAACAGGTTTGCAGAGCTGTGACCTGGTCCAGTTTGCACACCACCTCGAAACTCTACAACATTCACACTCAAGGTTCCGCGGATGCAGGTCTGGGAAGATGAATCTTGCAGGCAGCGCTAGCGTGCCTCTACATAGCTGACGCATGGGGTTCGTTCTGCTTCTGTCATATCCCCACCAAGGGACTGCTTTCGGACGTCCCATGGTCCTGTCTCCCCTAATGAGGTGAAGGAGAAACAGGGATTTTTGTGTACTCACTGTAAAATCCTTTTCTCCAAGCCATTTATTGGGGGACACAGCACCCACCCTGTTTACCTGAAGGCGTGAGTATGTTCCTTGATATGACGTGTTGTACCCTTAGTTGATGTTTATGATCTCCTACTGCTTTGTCACTGAACTGATTTGGTATTCACTTAGTGTCAGCCTCCTAATGGCAGCAGCATAACACCCATGGTCCTGTGTCCCCCAATAAATGGCTCAGAGAAAAGGATTTTACGGTGAGTACACAAAAATCCCTGCTTTAACCTTTTATTAATGTAAAAATGAAAAATCAAGTATTCCTCACCTGTCCGCTGATAATCCAAATGTTCAACGACATGCACCAACTCTGCGACCGCTCAGCCTCCAGGACACACTGAGCTGAGTGTGAGAACGGGGCTGCATATGACCGGTGGTGACATCATTAAAGTTACCGCCGGTCACAGGCAATGTTCCCATGCTCAGCTCAGTGTAAGCTGGTTACCAAGCTGTGCCGTAACGTTTGTCACTGCTCAGCAATGCAAAAAGATGCAGCAGAGTTGGGGATCGTTGTGGAACTATGAATTATCCGCGGACAGGGGAGTATAAATTTGTGTTTTTATTTTTATATTAATAAATGGGTAAAAGAGGGTTTCAACAAACTGTTCGGGCTGGCGAACCTGAACAATAACACAGACTTCTGGGAGAAGTCTTTGTTCGGCATCCATGCACATACATAAGGTGTCCAGTAAAGACCCTGAACTTTACCATTCGGGATTGCCCATCCCTATTAACCACTTTGCAATACAAAGAATTAAGTCAGTGATAAAAGTGCATTATTTGCGTAGTAATACTTGCAGCAATATCTGCACAATATCTGTGTAGATATTTCTGCTCTTAATTTGCTGTAAATGTACGAGTGGATAATCATAGTAATATCCACCAATAGTGGATAGTGGTTGAGTCCTTAAATCACTTACATGCGACATTGGAGTGATATCCAAAGTAAGCTTTCCCTCAAATCCCCCAATACACTTTTTACAAAAATCCCTCTGCCATCTTTAAGGCCATAGCTTTTTATGAAGGACCTCATTTTGTTAGTATTGGGAGGAAGAAAACTTTTAATCAGTCAAGGGTGATACAGGGAGAGGGGGTGAAGTTAAACTGGGTGATATGTGTCGACCCCCCACCACAATTGTGGGTTACCAGGGCAATGGGGTACTCAGAGCCGAGCCCATGGAAGTCTATGGGGATTGTCACAGGTAGCGGTGGCTCGGTCTGTGGCCCTGGCGGTCTGGCGTATGTTGGGGGAATATTTACAGGGGATAGATATATTTACAGTTCGTGACGCCACCTGTAGTCTCTGGTAATTTGTACCAGCGCTGCTGTAGATCTCTGAGGGGATGGTGATGCAGCTAGATGTCGGGTCCCCTACAGGTGGGACTCTTCCCTCAGGTCGATGGTTAAGGCAGGGTTGTGCAGGCATGCAAGTAAATAACTCAGTCTCACACGGTCAGCGTCTTTCCATACCTTTACTTGTAAGATGGTAAGGCAGGTCCCAGGGAGGCTGATCCAAGGAGAATGTATTTTGAGATAGCAGCTGGACAAGTTAGGGGCCTCCTTTACTTTCACAACGATGAGTACAACCAGCATGAAGTGTAGTTCCCTCTATAACTCCAGCTATTCCAAAGCTGTACTGCCCAGTCAGTTTTGTGGTCGGAGCCTTCCTGTGAGAGAGCTGAGTTCCTATTCTTGCTGATCAGGCTCAAGGTTCTCACTCCCCCTGACCCCAGTTACGTACCGACTATTTAGGGGCTGCTTTCCGCTACCTAAGGTCCGGTAAGCCTCTGGGTTTCCTACCACCATGCATGAAGCTATGGTGATGCTTCGGTCTCCAGTGACCGGTAACAATGTGCAGGACTTCTCCAATCCTATTGCACTCAGAATTTCTACCACTGTGCCTTTCGCCTTGTCCTCGCTGGTAGCATAAGCATTTCTCACTTCACAGGTTAACAAAGTCAGTCCCTTACTTAATTCCTTTCTTGAGCTTGTTGCCAGACTCTCAGTAATCTTCCAGGCAGGAGCACGTCTCTGAACCTTCACCGTCCTTGGGACAGGAGACTGAAGTATATCTGCAACTCACTTCTCTCTTCTTAATAAATGTCTCAGTCTGTCTTCTAGTGGGGCACAGCTCTGACCAGGCTGAGGTGATCTATATTTCGCCCTTACTGGCCTCCACTTGCTGAACTGCACAATCAACCCCTCCTCTGTCTTCCTGACAGGAAACTGAACTACTGCATGACTAACTACTGATGCATGTGACTAGACTTTATATACCTGTGGGCGTGTCTAAGTGTGTGTTGAAATGAATGTTCATTGAGCATTAAACTGCTATCTCTCCACACATTCTCCAGGGTACTGCGTGTGCCTTCACACCAGGGCTACACATTCCCCCATGGTAAATGACAGCACTCCCGGGCTGTAAAATACAAAGAGACAATTTTGTTTATGCATTAAACATCAACATTAAACATTAATTCGTCCCATCCGGGAGGTAAGGATGTCTTGAACGTTGCGAACAAAACATTATATATAGAAAAGTACAAATATTAAATAACATTTTCATATAATACACAGCAAAATTCTTGTGAAGGACCCGCACCAAACCTTCAACGTGGGTCCTGGGTGGGCTGCAGGACTTAGGAATGCAGACCTCACTCAGTGCCACACCACACGGGTTTTGTATTCAGAGGTAATTGTGCTGGTTTTATGTAAAACCAAGATTAGGCACCGAAGCGCAACTATATACAGATAAGTTCTGGGCTGGCACAGTCCTCAACCTCGAAGTCCATTGTAAAACAAAGACACATTATATCAAATCACATCACAATAAAGTGCAAAAACTTTTTATCTGATTACCCAGCCGGGCATTCTATTTTTGGCAATATATATATACGTTATATACACATTTAACTTGTGCAAAAATTGGCAAACATTCTTAAACTTTTTACAACATTACTTATGGTAGACCCCTATCTGGATCTCACCGGTTTTTCTTTTACTGTTTAATTATTTCAAATACATTTTCCACCCCGGGGCTGGAACAATGCGATGGTCCCTAGATCCCATTACTAACAAGTCGTGTGCTGCTATTAGGGTCTGGGTCGCCACAGTTCTCGTGCGAACCTCTAGGGGCGCAACGGGTACTTTCTCCTTGCGAGACACCGATTGCGTTTCAATTTGCGTTACAGTTAGCGATATCGATCGTGTCATAGATTGCGATGGAAACTGGGTCGCAAGTTGCGATGCAGAAGGATGACTAGGTAATGTAGAGTATGTAGACGTTACTTCCATTTGCGATGAGCCTGCAGGGGGCGATGCTGGGGCACGGCCGGATGCTGTTTGAGCTGGAGACGGGGACGCTGCGGTAATGGTGACGTTACCTGCGTCTGGGACGGGGTCACGGACGATGGTGACGTTAAGGGCATACCATCCCTTCATTCCCCAGTGCCGTGTGTATGTAACAATGTCTCCATTAACTAAGTCCCTCCCGGGATGGCCTTGCGGTAGGTGGGATTCTACATCACGTCTGCTGACAAAGACCCCTGGGTAGAGGCCCGGTTCTCTTATGAAGCCCCAGCCCTTCCGGAGCTGGAACTCTGTCACACACCCCTGCCGCCGCGGTTCCCTCAGGGTACCTTTCTCTCTCCGGACACTCTCCTTGTCCGCGATCAGCTCTGCATGTTGCCGCTGTCGATTCCGCTGAGCTTCCCGCTCTTCCTCCTGCTGGCGTTGTTGTTTCTCCTCACGACACTGCCACTCACATTCCCACTGGGCGGTATAGGCGACGTCATCCAGGCGCGCCATCTCGTCCCAGTCCACGTCTGGTAACGACGGACAGGACCCCTCCGGTGTCCCTGCCGGGGTTCGATCATCTGCTGCGGCCTCCTGGCCGGGCGGGAGTTCCGGAACTGGCGGTACCTCCTCAACCTCCTTCGCCTCCACCGCTTCACCGGTGGGATCAGGATTGGTACTTTCGGGGGCAGCCTCCGGTTGCTCCTTTGCCTTGGGCAGCAGACTTTTCGGTAACTCGAATCGTGGGGGGTCGTTGAGGGGAGAGAACACCACGTCCCACAGCCTCCGCTGCTCCTGGGTACGCCGGCGTCTCTCGATCTCTTCAAATCCAGGTTGGTGCTGGACCATCTTTTTCAGGCGTGCATTTTCCTCCTGAATTTCTAGTAATGCTCGCTGCAGGTGCAGGACCACGGATGGTTCCGGTGCTGGTGGCAGCTTGGCTGGGGCACGGGGCCTGCCTTCCTCCGCTTCCCTGCTCGGCTGCACACGTCCTGCTTCCATGATGTTCCAGAAGATTCTCTCTTCTTCCTCCAGAGACGTCCGGTCTCTTCCGTGGAGGCGGGGTTTGCGTCTCCTCCTCCTCGCAGGGAAGGTGAAGAGGAGGCGGACCTCCTTTGCTGTAGGGCAGGATCGCATGTTGTAATAGCACTTTGAGAGGGCAGGCATTTTCTTCGCGCCACAGGGGGGTACACGCCCACGAAGGTACGCCCACCTTCTTCTCCAGCGCCTGAGGGCGCGAATATGGCGACAAAGATGGCGATTTTTGGCGCCAAAAGTGCAAACAGTCCTTTTTCACAAAAACAACTCCATAGGCACACAGGGCTCGCAATTTTGCGAGTTTCGCATCCTGTTCGTGACGCCAAAGTTTTGTGTCGACCCGCCACCACAATTGTGGGTTACCAGGGCAATGGGGTACTCAGAGCCGAGCCCATGGAAGTCTATGGGGTTGTCACAGGTAGCGGTGGCTCGGTCTGTGGCCCTGGCGGTCTGGCGTAAGTTGGGGGTATATTTACAGGGGATAGATATATTTACAGTTCGTGACGCCACCTGTAGTCTCTGGTAATTTGTACCAGCGCTGCTGTAGATCTCTGAGGGGATGGTGAGGCAGCTAGATGTCGGGTCCCCTACAGGTGGGACTCTTCCCTCAGGTCGATGGCTAAGGCAGGGTTGTGCAGGCATGCAAGTAAATAACTCAGTCTCACACGGTCAGCGTCTTTCCATACCTTTACTTGTAAGATGGTAAGGCAGGTCCCAGGGAGGCTGATCCAAGGAGAATGTATTTTGAGATAGCAGCTGGACAAGTTAGGGGCCTCCTTTACTTTCACAACGATGAGTACAACCAGCATGAAGCGTAGTTCCCTCTATAACTCCAGCTATTCCAAAGCTGTACTGCCCAGTCAGTTTTGTGGTCGGAGCCTTCCTGTGAGAGAGCTGAGTTCCTATTCTTGCTGATCAGGCTCAAGGTTCTCACTCCCCCTGACCCCAGTTACGTACCGACTATTTAGGGGCTGCTTTCCGCTACCTAAGGTCCGGTAAGCCTCTGGGTTTCCTACCACCATGCATGAAGCTATGGTGATGCTTCGGTCTCCAGTGACCGGTAACAATGTGCAGGACTTCTCCAATCCTATTGCACTCAGAATTTCTACCACTGTGCCTTTCGCCTTGTCCTCGCTGGTAGCATAAGCATTTCTCACTTCACAGGTTAACAAAGTCAGTCCCTTACTTAATTCCTTTCTTGAGCTTGTTGCCAGACTCTCAGTAATCTTCCAGGCAGGAGCACGTCTCTGAACCTTCACCGTCCTTGGGACAGGAGACTGAAGTATATCTGCAACTCACTTCTCTCTTCTTAATAAATGTCTCAGTCTGTCTTCTAGTGGGGCACAGCTCTGACCAGGCTGAGGTGATCTATATTTCGCCCTTACTGGCCTCCACTTGCTGAACTGCACAATCAACCCCTCCTCTGTCTTCCTGACAGGAAACTGAACTACTGCATGACTAACTACTGATGCATGTGACTAGACTTTATATACCTGTGGGCGTGTCTAAGTGTGTGTTGAAATGAATGTTCATTGAGCATTAAACTGCTATCTCTCCACACATCCTCCAGGGTACTGCGTGTGCCTTCACACCAGGGCTACACAGATACAGAGGGAGGGGGCGCAGTCAGAGGTGATACAGGAAGAGGGTGCTCAGCGAGGGCTCAGTAAGTCAGGGGTGATACAGGGAGAGAGGGCTCAGTCAGTCAGGAGTGATATAGGGAGAGAGGGCTCAGTCAGGGGTGATACAGGGAGAAAGGGCTCAGTCAGGGGTGATACAGGGAGAGGGGCTCAGTCAGTAAGGGGTGATATGAGGAGAGGGGTCTCAGTCAGTCAGGGGTGATACAGGAGGAGGGAGCTTAGTATGGGATGATACGGGGAGAGGGGGCTCAGTCAAGGGTGATATGGGTGGAGGGGCTCAGTCAGGCAGGGGTGATACAGGGATAGAGGGCTCAGTCATGGGTGATATGGGGAGAGGAGGCGCAGTTATTCAGAGGTAACACAGGGGTAGGGAGCTCACTCAGGGGTGACACGGTGAAAATGCTCAGTCAGGGGTGATACGGGGAGATGGGGCTCAGACAGACAGGGTTGATACAGGGGAGGGGGCAAAGTCAGTCAGGGGTGATATGGGGGAGTGGTTGCAGTCAGGGGTGATTTAGTGGTAGTGGGCTCAGTCAGGGGTGATATGGGAGAGGGGGCTTAGTCAGGGGTGATATACGGGGAGGAGGCTTAGTTATGGGGTGATATGGGGAAGGAGCTCAGTTAGGGGTGATATAAGGGTATCGGGCTCAGTCAGGGGTGATACATGGGAGAGGGTGCTTCCAGGGGTGATATAGGGGAAGCGGCTTAGTCAGGGATGATATAGGAGAGGGGATGCAGACAGGGGTGATACAGGGGATGGGTTGCAGTTCAGTGATATTTGGAGAAGGGGCTCAGTCAGGGGTGATATGAGGGGAGGGGATACATTTAGGGGTGATATAGGGAGAAGGTGCTCAGATAGATGATACAGGAGAGGGGGTGCAGTAAAGGGGTGACATAAGTGGAAGGACATCAGTCAGTCAAGGGTGATAAGGGGGCAGGGGTGCAGTTAGGGGTGATACAGGGGGAGGGGGCTCAGTTAGGAGTGATACAGGGAGGGGGGTGCAGTCAGGAATGATATTAGGGGAATGGGCTCAGTCAGGGGTGATACTGGGAAGGGGCTTAGTTAGGTGTGAAACAGGGGGAGGGGGCGCAGTCAGTCAGGGGTGAAATGAGGGAATGTGGCCCTCATTCATCCCTAAATGACTTAGCCCCCTCCCTCTTTATCACTCCTGACTAAAGGCCCCCTATTTGCACTTACTCACTTTTAGGCTGGCAGGGGAGCCCTCTGTTAGTCATTTCTGCTGTAGCAGGGAGCCATCTATCTTTCTGCTCCATGCACTGTGCCTGCAATGATGCAGAGTAGGGGAACTTAGGCAACCCAGGAGAGCGGTTGGTTTAGGTATCGCTGACACACATGTCTTATATTCACTGTGCCAGCAGGTGTCATCGCCTGGGCCCACTGGAGAATCCTCTGGTCATCCGGTGGTCCAGTCCGACCCTGACCACATGTTTATGTATATTAACACATATTTCATGGCACGGCACACTGCCTGAATCAGGCAAATAAGTTGTCAACGTATATGGATATAGTGGACATAAACATGCATGTATGCATGGGCTCACACCTACTGGTGTATATGCACATACACATAAACATACAATGACATAATATGTACTCCAGCGGTGTAAACAGCAGTATGCCCCATGAGCTCAGAATGGGGAGGAATGATGGTGGTTTCAGTATAGAATTCTTTTGCCATCACAGCAGAATAGTTCCCATTTCCTCATTGGTGTATGGATATTTATAACCAGGCGACGTCCCCCGCCCTCCAAAGAAGCAGGGGAAAACACGTGTCAGGGTGGAGGGATGCGGAGCATCAGCCGTTAATCTGACTTACAGTCTACCTTTTTCCTCAAGTAATACCTTTTACTTATTGCATTGTATTTGCTTGCTACAACCTGTACTGTATACTGAAGAAAATGTATAGGTAAATGGAATTTGTGGGTCCACTTATCAAAAACCCTTAAAATTTTACCTTTATTAATGATATTTAAAAAGGTATCAAAACTAATGTGAAGACCAAAATCCTTATAAGGACGCAGGGGAAATTTTTATTTGGGGTAATCTTGAGGTAAAGCAGGACCCTAATCGGTCCTTGTATGTCTGATATCCTACCTCGCAGCGGAGGATGGCACACTAAAGATTCGATATGTCGCCCCCGATCACCGTCTTCTTTCCCTCAGAAACCCTAATTACCCCTAATAAAACATATACACATATATACAATAGGTAGAGTGAGATAATTACACAGTAAATTTGCTGCTGGTTGTCCCAAAAACAGTGCCCATCCTTAAATATCCAATGGAGGTACCGTATGGAAAATTTAATGCCTTTCATGTCTCTCAAATAGTGGGCAATAAAAATGACGCATCCTTTGTTCTGTAAGAGCCTTTTCTGATTGAAATTATTTTTATTTATATTATTTAATAAAGAATCAATTTCATTACTTTTTGGTTCGCTTCTTTTGTCCTGGATATACCTCAATGTGTCTACAGTTCTGGTTTCCCTCATCTTAATTAGCTACTAAATGCACATCCTAATGGTTACTTAGTATATAACAACCCACTGGATGTACATTTATTAGAATTTTTGGTGAATTTCATAATTTTTTTCCCCACTTGCACAGAATCTACATTGAGCTCAGCCTCTCACTGACAAGTTTATCCATTAGCCTTGAGTTTTCCACAAATAAGGCAATACCACCATCTAGTGTTCAAATAATATATTGCATTTACCATTCTCTTTTTTTTTTGGTCTTGAAAAGAGTTGATAACAATAAACTTATATTATTTACCTGATACTACACATCTTAACAACTATAGTGTGATCTCAACAAAAATTAGTTTACTGCCGTTCTCAAAACTCATTTAAAGACCACACAAAAATTGGTTTATTAGTAATAAATAATAATTATAGGCCTGTAGAAGTGTCAGTAGGCATGAAACTGCCGTAGCCTGCTGTTGTTTGCCTGTACTCTCCTCATTTGATTTCTGTCGCTTGCTATGAGATAATAAAGAATATTTTTTTTCACCATGTGGTGAGTGCTGTCATCTTCACTTCTACAATCTGGGACTTGGTTTATTAGTAATAACATGGACATATTCATTCATACTTCACAATCCAAGATAAAAATGAAAGAGCAAAGAAAGCATTAAGGAGCACAATCTCTACCATCATCACTACGAGAAGATTCTTCACCTTCAGAAGACTCCCTTCTAAATATGGTGGGGCTCAGTCAGGGGTTATATGTGGGAGGGGGTGCAGTCAGGGGTGATATAGGGGAGGGGGTGCAGTCAGGGGTGATATAGGGGAGGGGGTTCAGTCAGGGGTGATATAGGGGAGGGGTGCAGTCAGGGGTGATATAGGGGAGGGGGTGCAGTCAGGGGTGATATAGGGGGGGGTGCAGTCAGGGGTGATATAGGGGAAGGGGTGCAGTCAGGGGTGATATAGGGGAGGGGGTTCAGTCAGGGGTGATATAGGGGAGGGGGGTTTAGTCAGGGGTGATATAGGGAGGGGTGCAGTCAGGGGTGATATAGGGGAGGGGATGCAGTCAGGGGTGATATAGGGGAGGGGGGGCAGTCAGGGGTGATATAGGGGAGGGGGTTCAGTCAGGGGTGATATAGGGGAGGGGGGGATCAGGGGTGATATAGGGGAGGGGGTGCAGTCAGGGGTGATATAGGGGAGGGGGTGCAGTCAGGGGTGATATAGGGAGGGGGTTCAGTCAGGGGTGATATAGGGGAGGGGGTGCAGTCAGGGGTGATATAGGGGAAGGGGTGCAGTCAGGGGTGATATAGGGGAGGGGGTTCAGTCAGGGGTGATATAGGGAGGGGGTTCAGTCAGGGGTGATATAGGGGAGGGGGTGCAGTCAGGGGTGATATAGGGGAGGGGATGCAGTCAGGGGTGATATAGGGGAGGGGTTCAGTCAGGGGTGATATAGGGGAGGGGTGCAGTCAGGGGTGATATAGGGGAGGGGTGCAGTCAGGGGTGATATAGGGGAGGGGGTGCAGTCAGGGGTGATATAGGGGAGGGGGGGCAGTCAGGGGTGATATAGGGGAGGGGGTGCAGTCAGGGTGATATAGGGGAGGGGGTGCAGTCAGGGGTGATATAGGGGAGGGGGTTCAGTCAGGGGTGATATACGGGAGGGGGTGCAGTCAGGGGTGATATAGGGGAAGGGGTGCAGTCAGGGGTGATATAGGGGAGGGGGTTCAGTCAGGGGTGATATAGGGGAGGGGGTTCAGTCAGGGGTGATATAGGGGAGGGGGTGCAGTCAGGGGTGATATAGGGGAGGGGGTGCAGTCAGGGGTGATATAGGGAGGGGGTTCAGTCAGGGGTGATATAGGGGAGGGGTGCAGTCAGGGGTGATATAGGGGAGGGGGTGCAGTCAGGGGTGATATAGGGGAGGGGTGCAGTCAGGGGTGATATAGGGGAGGGGGTTCAGTCAGGGGTGATATAGGGGAGGGGGGGCAGTCAGGGGTGATATAGGGGAGGGGGTGCAGTCAGGGGTGATATAGGGGAGGGGGTGCAGTCAGGGGTGATATAGGGGAGGGGGTTCAGTCAGGGGTGATATAGGGGAGGGGGTGCAGTCAGGGGTGATATAGGGGAGGGGGTGCAGTCAGGGGTGATATAAGGGAGGGGGTTCAGTCAGGGGTGATATAGGGGAGGGGTGCAGTCAGGGGTGATATAGGGGAGGCGGTGCAGTCAGGGGTGATATAGGGGAGGGGTGCAGTCAGGGGTGATATAAGGGAGGGGGTGCAGTCAGGGGTGATATAGGGGAGGCGGTGCAGTCAGGGGTGATATAGGGGAGGGGGTGCAGTCAGGGGTGATATAGGGGAGGGGGTGCAGTCAGGGGTGATATAGGGGAGGCGGTGCAGTCAGGGGTGATATAG
Source organism: Oophaga sylvatica (assembly GCA_033576555.1). Taxonomy (NCBI): domain Eukaryota; kingdom Metazoa; phylum Chordata; class Amphibia; order Anura; family Dendrobatidae; genus Oophaga; species Oophaga sylvatica. The sequence goes on from JARQOD010000001.1 coordinate 344,457,518, forward strand.
GGGAGGGGTGCAGTCAGGGGTGATATAAGGGAGGGGGTGCATTCAGGGGTGATATAGGGGGAAGTAGCTCAGTCAGGAGTAATACAGGGGAGGGGGTGCAATCAGGGGTAATACGATGAAGAGGCTCAATTAGGAGTGATACAGGGAGAGGGGGTTTAGTAAGTTAAGGAGGAAAGGAGAAATGAGGAAATGTGGCATTCATTCATCCCTAAGTGACTTAGCCCCCTCCCCCTCCATCAACCCTGACTAAAGTCCCCTCATTTGCACTTACTGTTAGGCTGGCAGGGGGGCCCTCCGTTAGTTATTGCTGCTGTAACAGGGAGCCATGGGTCTCCTTCTGCTCCCTACACTATACCTGTGATGATGTGGGGGAGGGGAGCTTGTGCTTTATGACTGACAGCACAGCTCATTACCTGGGTTGTGTTGTATAGCCAGAGAGAAGAGGAAACAAAGAAAGCTAACACTGACTGTCTGCACGGCGGCCAATCATTGGTAGCTTATCAATGGCAGTACAGCTCTCCTGGCTTGCTCAATACAGTGAAGAGCGGTGATAAGAAGACAGACGACGGAATATCACTCTGTTACATCCTTACACATCGTGAGCTGCATACTGCTCGCCATTCCTCCCAGCATTAGACAACCCAGGAGAGCAGTGTACGCATCACTGCTAACACGATCGTCTGTTGCAGAATGCAGCTCACTATTTGTGAGGAACAGAACACTGTTGCGCCCTGATGACTTTTCTTGTCACCGCTCCGCCCAGAGTTAGGCAACCTAGGAGAGCGATCAGTATAGGCATCACTGGCACATGTGTCTTATGTTTACTATGCCTGCAGATGTCAGTGTCTGGGCCCACCAGAGAATCTTCAAGTCCTCCGGTGGGCCAGTCCAATCCTGTATATACTGGGGCTGGGATCTGCAGATTTAGAAATTCTGCTTTTTATGTGGAGTCAAGTCATCCATGTAGATGTATGTTAACTATACTATAATGGTCATTCTAGCTTCTTATGACGAGTATGTTGGTCTCATCATCTTGGTAGGGTCTAGTATCCTGGCAATAGGGGCCTGGTAGGTTTTATTGGCCTGCCTGTGGTAGCACTGATGGGTTCTATTTTCCAGACTGGGGTTGGGGTAGCCCTAACTGGTGCCATTGACCTGGCTATGGTTGTGGTGGTATTTGCAGGTACCATTGCCTTCTTTGGATTGAATTGACCCTTCGAGGTGCCATTGTCCTGGCTGCTGATTGTGTGGTCCTGAGGGATGACATTCCTATTTTGGATGGCTCTAGTGGTTGCCATTGACTTGCAGGAGTTGGTGTGGCCCTGGTGGATGCCATTTACCTCGCTGGAATTGGAGAGGTCTTTTCAAGTGCAATCGGCCTGGAAAAATGACCCTGGCTGGACTAATCTAGGTGTATTAGCCCCTTGAATTTTGCCACTAGTAAAGAACTGCATCCCTTTGAATGGGATAGTTTTTTTTCCAAAGGTATTTGAAAACTTGTAGGGCAGAATACACACATGAACAGTGAGGCCAATAGTTGGTCGCAGCAGTCATATCACAAGATATGACGTATGATCATTTTTCAATTACTTTGATTCTCAATTTGAGCATAGAAGCATTGTTATAAGACATTGTAATGTTTCCAAGCTCAAATAGCTATTTACGTACGCCAATGTTTTACTAACTTTGTTAATTTTGTATACCTCTTTGACTAGGAATACTCCTCATAAATGAGGAGATTTTTTCCCTTGCTGTATAATGTGTAGTTTGACGTCTGAATTCTGTACTGTTTGATATCTTATCGCAGATAAGATATCCACTAAACTCTATGCTAAGTTCTATAGTTTATATTTGTTCTTGAACATAATTATTATGAGGAAAACTTTCTTACCACCAGTTCATTAGTACCCTACCTAATTCCATTGAATGTAGCGGAGTGTTAATCAGCATTACACATGTACAGTATATAGACTGTTCTTACCATCAAGAATTCATAAAAGTCAATTTGATGCATTATTTAGAGAGTTTGTTAAAGGGAATCTGTCATCATGTTTTTGCTAGCCCATCTGAGAGCAGCATAATATAGGGGCAGATACCCTGATTTCAGTGATGTATGACTCACTTTATTGGGTGCTGCAGTTTTGATGAAAAACTACACTGCTCAGAAAAATTAAGGGAATACTCAAACAACACAATGTAGCTCCAAGTCAATCACACTTCTGTGAAACCAACCTGCCAGTTACTTAGCAACACTGATTGTGAATCAATTTCTCCTGCTGCTGTGCAAATGTAACAGACAACAGGTAGAAATGATAGCCAATTAGCAAGACAATCCCTATAAAGTTGTGAAGGGGGTGACCACATGTTTCTCCATGCTCATCCTTTTTGGCTGTTGTTTTGGTCACTTTTGCATTTTGTCATTGCTCTCACCCTAGAGGTATTGTACAGTAGCGTGAGGCTGTGTCTACAACCCACACAAGTGTCAACTGTACTGGCCTGTCTCCTGGTATCTACTCTGTGCTCTGGACACTCTGCTGATAGACACAGCTACACTTCTTGCCACAGCTCACACTGATGTGCCATCCTGGATGAGCTGCACTGGCTCAAGTAGTGCAGCTCATCCAGGATGGCACATCAATGTGAGCTGTGGCAAGAAGTGTAGCTGTGTCTATCAGCAGAGTGTCCAGAGCAAAGAGTAGATACCAAGAGACAGGCCAGTACAGTAGGAGACATGGAGGGGGCCATAGGAGGGCAACTACCCAGTAGCAGGACCGCTACCTCCTGTTTAGTGATGGAGTAGTAGGAGGAGCAGTTCCAGAGCCGTGCAAAAGGACCTCCAGCAGGCCAGTAACATCCATGTGCCTGCTCAAATTGTCAGAAAGTCTCCATGTGGGTGTTCTGAGGGCTTGACGTCCACAAATGGTGTTGCACTTACAGCCCAATACCATGCAGGATGATTGGCATTTGCCAGAGAACACCACGATTGGCAGATTCGACATTGGCACCCTGTGTTCTTCACAGATGAGAGCAGTTTCACACAGCACATGTGGCAGACATGACAGAGTCTGGAGACATTCTGCTGCCTGAGACATCCTCCAGCATAACAGGTTTGGCAATTGGTCAGAAATGGTGTGGGGAGGCATTTCTTTTGAGGGCCCACAGCCATTAGCTACTGGGATGAGATCCTCAGACCCATTGTGAGAGCATTTGCAGGTGCAGTGGGAACTGGGTTCCTTCTGATGCATGACAATGCAAGGCCTCATTTGGCTGGAGTGTGTCAGCAGTTCCTGCATGAGGAAGGCATTGATGCTATGGACTGGCCCGCCCGTTCCCCAGACCTGAATCCAATCAAGCACATCTGGGATTTCATGACTCTTTCAATCCACCAAAGCCACGTTGCACCACAGACTGTCCGGAGTTAACTGATGCTTTAGCCAGGTCTAGAAGGAGATACCTCAGGAGAAAAATCCACCGCCTCATCAGGAGCATGCCCTGACGCAGGGTGGTCGTACAGGCATGTGGAGGCCACACTACTGAACATCATTTCCTTGTCTTGAGGCATTTCTCCTGAAGTTGGATCAGCCTGTAATTTGATTATCCACTTTGATTTTGAGTATCATTGCAAATCGTGACCTACATGGGATATTAATTTGGATTTACATTGATAATTTTTATATTTTATTGTTCTCAACATATTCCACTAGGTAATGAATAAAGATTTACAACTGGGATATGTAATTCAGTGAGATATAGGATATGGTATTTTAGTGTTCTCTTTATTTTTTGGAGCAGTGTATTTTATCTGCTGCAGATCTGCAGGCTTTCTGTGTATACTGAGCATAAACAGAAAGTTGTCAGTCAGTGGTGGGTGTGTGGATGGACTACCTGGCAGCAGGCTTACTAGTCTTCTAGTGAAAATCTCCTGCTAATATAGGAATGATTTAAAAAAAAATTACATCAATCAGCCCTGTAAGTGACATACACACGTGGTCAAAATTGTTAGTACCCCTCGTTTATTGACAGAAAAACCCACAATGGTCACAGAAATAACTTGAAATCTATGAAAATGAACCAATGAAAGTCAGACATTGCTTTTTAACCATGCATTCACAGAATTAAAAAAAAAATAAAACTCATGAAATAGGCCTGGACAGAAATGATGGTACTCCTGAAAATAATGTGACAAAGGGACATTTTAAATCAAGGTCCACTAATTAGCATCACAGGTGTCTACAATCTTGGAATCAGTGAGTGGGCCTGTATAGAGGGCTACAGATACTCACTGTGCTGTTTGGTGACATGGTGTGTATCACACTCAACATGGACCAGAGGAAGCGAAGGAAAGAGTTGTCTCAGGAGATTAGAAAGAAAATTATAGACAAACATGTTAAAGGTAAAAGTTATAAGACCATCTCCAAGCAGCTTGATGTTCCTGTGACTACAGTTGCACATATTATTCAGAAATTTAAGCTCTATAGGACTGTAGCCAACCTTCCTGGACGTGGCCGCAGGAGGAAAATTGATGACAAATCAAAGAGATGGATAATACGAATGGTAACAAAAGAGCCCAGAAAAACTTCTTAACAGATTAAAGGTGAACTTCAAGCTCAAGGAAAATCAGTGTCAGATCGCACCATCCGTCGTTGTATGAGTCAAAGTGAACATCATGGGAGACGACCAAGGAGGACACCATTGTTGAAAAAAAATCATAAAAAAGCCAGACTGGAATTTGTGAAACTACATGACATAAGCCACAAAGCTTCTGGGAGAATGTCATATGGACAGATGAGACAAAAATGGAACTTTTTGGCAAGGCACATCAGCTCTATGTTCACAGATGGAAAAATGAAGCATATCAAGAAAAGAACACTGTCCCTACTGTGAAACATGGAGGAGGCTCTGTTACATTCTGGGGCTGTTTGGCTGTATCTGGCACAGGGTGTCTAGAATCTGTGCAGGGTACAATGAAATCTCAAGACTATGAAGGGTTTCTAGAGAGAAATGTGCTGTCCAGTGTCAGAAAGCTTGGTCTCAGTCACAGGTCATGGGTCTTGCAACAGGATAATGACCAAAACACGCAGTTAAAAACACCCAAGAATGGCTAAGAGGAAAACATTGGACTATTCTGAAGTGGCCTTCTAAGACCCCTACCTAAATCCTATTGAGCATCTTTGAAAAGAGCTGAAACATGCCATCTGGAAAAGGCAACCTTCAAACACGAGACATCTGGAGCAGTTTGCTCTTGAGGAGTGGACCAAAATACCTGTCGAGAGGTGCAAAAGTCTCATTGACAGTTACAGGAATCGTTTGATTGCAGTGATTGCCTCAATAGGTAGTGCAACAAAATATTAACTTAAGGGTACCATAATTTCTGTCCAGGCCTATTTCATGAGTTTTATTTTTTTTTAAATTCTGTGGAAGCATGGTTGAAAAGCAATGTCTGACTTTCATTTGTTGATTTTCATAGATTTTTGATTTATTATTACTTTTGTCAGATTCAAGTTATTTCTGTCACCATTGTGGGTTTTTCTGTCATTAAACGAGGGGTACCAACAATTTTGACCACGTGTGTATTCCTGGAATCAGGGTTTCTGCACCTATATTATGCTACTATTGGAGTGGAAGCAAAAACATGGTGATCGATTTCCTTTAAGAGCATTGAATGCTTTCTTAAAATCTATCAAAATAAATTCTGTTTTTTTTTTGTCACAGGTTCAGATTTTGGGAACATTTAACTGGAAAATAAAGAAGAGTAACCTTTTCCAAAAGTTCACAGATAGATGTTTCAGAAACAATAGAAATCCAACTGAGGAATCTGATATGCGACAATATGCCTTCGTAGATTTGGCAACCAAGTGCCATGCTGTTATCTGCTGCAGGGTGACTCCAAAACAGAAGGCTATGATTGTACAACTTGTTAAAAAATACAAAAAGGCCACCACTCTTGCGATTGGGGACGGAGCAAATGATGTTAACATGATTAAAGTAAGTCTACGGACGGATTACTGCTAAAGAAAGAAAAAGATTTTAAAAAAATATATAAAAATGCACAGGCAAAATTTTCTCAAAAGAAGTGATATTTCGGTACCACTTAGTACCTGCCACCTATTAGAAATAGCAATCCTAAAAGTCAATATCGACCCCTTAATGAGCCTTGCTACATGACTTAAGATAAAAAGATAAAAACCAAATCAGAATCTCATTTTACAGACACGGTGTTTCAGAGTGCTGCCCTTCAACAGTGCAAAGTGTGAGATCTGGTTTGGCTAGGTGAGAGGCTTCTGACCGGAGTACAAGGGATAACCTTGTGGAGAACAGACATGGATGGAAATACAACGTAAGTGCTCAGCGTAGAGCACAGGATAAATGTGAATCGATCCGTAAAAATTATCTGAAATGTTATGTACCCCAAAATAGTACTATAAAAACTTAAACTCAGCTGTGGTATCTGTTCACATGGGATGCATTTGGATAGCGCTGGGCAGCCCGCCTGATCTAATAGAAGGGCGTCACTAATAGGCTGTTAACCTTGGATGCTGTACATTTCCCTTGTGTGAACTGCACCGCATACAATTCTTCATTATGCATTAATATACCAACCAACCATAGATTGGTAGGCTGTGAGCAGTTGTCTCATCGGTAATCTTGCACCTGTGTTGCCACCATCTTAACTATATGGGTGCACTGCACCCTGATAGTGCATTTGTTTGGAGGCCTGGGCAGGTAAGCGTCTCTGCCTTTTTGCTGTGTTTTTGAATTTTTGGAGGCTTTTCAAGTCCTCTTTTTGTGCTATTTCTATTCTGTATTGTTATAGACTCTTGTCTAATACCTCTACTGATCCTCCTTTGTTGGAAGGTTGTATTATTATTATTTTTATACTAGGATTTTTTTGCAGTTATACTATATCTTTGTTTTCTGTTTTACCCAGTTTTGATGTTATATATCTATCTAAAGATAAAAATATTATTTAGTTCCTAATTAACACCATTCTACCTACAAAGAGAATAAGAACATTCACTCCAGAACCTTTAAATGCTTCTTATTGAGCTACTCCTTGTTGCCCTGGCTGTGTGTTTTGTGTCCTTGTCATGCTGGAAGACTTAGCCACCACCCATCTTCAATACTCTTACTGAATGAAGGCTGTTGTTGGCCAAAATCTTGCGATACATGTCCACATCCATCATCCTTTCAATATGGTGCAGTCGTCCTGTCCACTTTGCAGAAAAGCACCCCAAAGTATGATGTTTCTCCCACTATGCTTCACAGTTGAGATGATGTTCTTGGGATTGTACTAATCCTTCTTTGTCCTCCAAACACGCGAGTGGAGTTGATACCAAGAAGTTCTATTTTGGTTTCCTCTGACCACGTGACCTTCTCCCATGCCTCCTCTCGATCATCCAGATGGTCATTCGTGAACTTCAAATGGGCCTGGACATGTGCTGGCGTGAGCAAAGGGACCTTGCCTGCCTTTCAGGATTTTAATCTATGACGGCGTAGTGTGTTACTAACGGTAATGTTTGAGACTGTTGTCCCAGCTCACTTCAGGTCATTGATCAGGTCCTCCTGTTTCATTTATCATTATGAGGTTTTGGACTTCTGGCAGTGTTCATCTTCTTTGCGGTTTGCCTTGTTTTTTTGTGTATATCTGAAAAAGGCAAACACTAACAAGATGTTGTCTTCATAACAGTGAATGGCTGCACTGGAGCTCTGTTGGGGTTTCCGTCAGAATACTCTTTTTGGCCACACAAACACAAACTCCGACCTATTGCTCAATACTATATGTGTGTAAACCTAGTCTAAGCTTTGTTTTAAATGTGATTTTTTTTTTTAAACATTGAATAACTTTTTTTTATGTAATAAATTTGTGTGTTGTGAGAAGCCATAGGTCGTATTCCTACTGGAAACCACTGGATGCCCCTGCTTTTAATTACAAGAGAAAAAGGTAGCACACTGTAGCGCTATAGCTTGCAAACACGAAATATGAAAAATATGAAAAATGAATTGCATCATTACCTTAGAAATATGAAAAATTGAGAAGTCTTAGCGCATAAGATGGCCAAATTATGTGAGCCTGATAGCCACGTCTAGGCTCTTCTCGTATATCAGGTCCTAACTAATGCCTATCCTCGCTTAGAAAAGTCTGTCTGCATGGGAACGTATGAATCCTCTCTTCAGACTAAAATCTACATCTCTGTGGAGGGGTGATGAACCTGTTGTAATTAAAAAGCCTGTGACCACCAGGTGGAGTGCTCAGGTAGAAGGTAAATGAATACATATCAAAAAAACTGACCGGCACATCCAAACATAGATTCAGTGTGAACAGGTGCTAAACCTAGAGTCACCAACTCATATACATACAAGAGAAAAGGTAGCACACTGTAGCGCTATAGCTTGCAAACACGAAATATGAAAAATATGAAAAATGAATTGCATCATTACCTTAGAAATATGAAAAATTGAGAAGTCTTAGCGCATAAGATGGCCAAATTATGTGAGCCTGATAGCCACGTCTAGGCTCTTCTCGTATATCAGGTCCTAACTAATGCCTATCCTCGCTTAGAAAAGTCTGTCTGCATGGGAACGTATGAATCCTCTCTTCAGACTAAAATCTACATCTCTGTGGAGGGGTGATGAACCTGTTGTAATTAAAAAGCCTGTGACCACCAGGTGGAGTGCTCAGGTAGAAGGTAAATGAATACATATCAAAAAACTGACCGGCACATCCAAACATAGATTCAGTGTGAACAGGTGCTAAACCTAGAGTCACCAACTCATATACATACAAGAGAAAAAGGTAGCACACTGTAGCGCTATAGCTTGCAAACACGAAATATGAAAAATATGAAAAATGAATTGCATCATTACCTTAGAAATATGAAAAATTGAGAAGTCTTAGCGCATAAGATGGCCAAATTATGTGAGCCTGATAGCCACGTCTAGGCTCTTCTCGTATATCAGGTCCTAACTAATGCCTATCCTCGCTTAGAAAAGTCTGTCTGCATGGGAACGTATGAATCCTCTCTTCAGACTAAAATCTACATCTCTGTGGAGGGGTGATGAACCTGTTGTAATTAAAAAGCCTGTGACCACCAGGTGGAGTGCTCAGGTAGAAGGTAAATGAATACATATCAAAAAACTGACCGGCACATCCAAACATAGATTCAGTGTGAACAGGTGCTAAACCTAGAGTCACCAACTCATATACATACAAGAGAAAAAGGTAGCACACTGTAGCTCTATAGCTTGCAAACACGAAATATGAAAAATATGAAAAATGAATTGCATCATTACCTTAGAAATATGAAAATGAGAAGTCTTAGCGCATAAGATGGCCAAATTATGTGAGCCTGATAGCCACGTCTAGGCTCTTCTCGTATATCAGGTCCTAACTAATGCCTATCCTCGCTTAGAAAAGTCTGTCTGCATGGGAACGTATGAATCCTCTCTTCAGACTAAAATCTACATCTCTGTGGAGGGGTGATGAACCTGTTGTAATTAAAAAGCCTGTGACCACCAGGTGGAGTGCTCAGGTAGAAGGTAAATGAATACATATCAAAAAACTGACCGGCACATCCAAACATAGATTCAGTGTGAACAGGTGCTAAACCTAGAGTCACCAACTCATATACATACAAGAGAAAAAGGTAGCACACTGTAGCGCTATAGCTTGCAAACACGAAATATGAAAAATATGAAAAATGAATTGCATCATTACCTTAGAAATATGAAAAATTGAGAAGTCTTAGCGCATAAGATGGCCAAATTATGTGAGCCTGATAGCCACGTCAAGGCTCTTCTCGTATATCAGGTCCTAACTAATGCCTATCCTCGCTTAGAAAAGTCTGTCTGCATGGGAACGTATGAATCTCTCTTCGACTAAAATCTACATCTCTGTGGGGGGTGATGAACCTGTTGTAATTAAAAAGCCTGTGACCACAGGTGGAGTGCTCAGTAGAAGTAAATGAATACATATCAAAAAACTGACCGCACATCCAAACATAGATTCAGTGTGAACAGGTGCTAAACTAGAGTCACCAATTCATATACATACAGAGAAAAAGGTAGCACACTGTAGCGCTATAGCTTGCAAAACACGAAAATGAAAATATAAAAATGAATTGATCATTACCTTAGAAATATGAAAAATTGAGAAGTCTTAGCGATAAGTGCAAATTTGTGAGCCTGATAGCCACAGTCAAGCTCTCGTCTGTAAAATCGGTGCTAACTATGCATCCTCTTAGAAAATTCTGTCGTGAGGGTAGTATGAATCTTTAGATAAAATCTACATCTGTGGAGGGGTGAGAACGTTGTAATTAAAAAAGCTGTGCCACCAGGTGGAGTGCTCAGGTAGAAGGTAAATGAATACATATCAAAAACTATTTTTTTTTTTTAAAAAATTTTTTAAAAAAAAGGGGGAAATTTTTAAAAAAAAAAAATTTTTTTAAAAAAAAAAAAAAAAACCCCCCGGGGGAAAAAATTTGGTTTTCCCAAAAACCCCCCAAAAAACTTTTTGGGCATTTTTTTTTTTTTAAAAAATTTTTTCCTGGGGAAAATTTTTTTGGTTTTTTTTTTTTTAAAAAAAAAAAAAAAGTTTGGGCCCCCTTTTTTTTTTTTAAATTTTTGGAATTTTTTTTTTTAAAAAAAGGGAAATTTTTTTTTTGGCCCCCGGCCAAAAAAACCCCCAAAAAAAAGGGTTGCCCTGGGAACTTTTCCCATTTTTTTTTTGGGGGTTTTTAAAAAAAAAAAGGGGGGGAAAAGGTTTTTCCCCCGGGGGGGGGGGGGGAAAAAAAGGGTTTTTAAAAAAATTTTTTTTTTTGGGGGGGGTTTTTTTTTCCCCCTTTTTGGGCCCCGGGGGCCCAAGGGGCCCAAAAAAGGGGGGGGGGGTTTTTCCCCCCTTTTTAATTTTTCCCCTTTTGGGTTTTTTTTTTTTGGGGTTTTTTTTTTTTTTTTTCCCCCAAAATTTTTTAAAAAAAAACCCCAAAAAAGGGGTTTTGGGTTGGGGGGGGGGGTTTTTTTTTAAAGGGGGGGGGGAAAAAAGGGGGGGGGGGAAAAGGGGGGGTTTTTTTTTTTTTAAAATTTTTTTTTTTTTTTTTTTTTGGGGGGGGGTTTTGGGGGGGTTTTTTTTCCCCGGGCCTTTTTTTTTGGGGGGTTTTTTTTGGGTTTTGGGGGGAAAAAAAAAAAGGGGGTTTCCCCCCCCCAAAAAGGGGTTTTTTGGGGGCCCTTTTTTTTTAAAAAAAATTTTTTTTTAAAAATTTTGGGTTTTTCCCCAAAAAAAATTTTTTTTTTTTAAACCCCAAATTTTTTTTTTTGGGGAAATTTTTTAAAAAGGGGGGGGGGGGAAAAGGGAACGGGGGGGGAAATTTTTTTTTTTTAAAATTTTTTCCCCCCCCCTTTTGGAAAAAAATTTTTTTTTTTAAAAATTTTTTTTTTTTTTTTTTGGGTTTTTGGTTTTTTTTTTTTTTTAAAAAATTTTTTTTTTTTTTTTTAAAAAAAAAAAATTTTAAAAAAAAAAACCCCCCCCCGGGCTTTTTTTTTTTTTAAAAATTTAATTTAAAACCAAAAGGAAAAAAAAAATTTTTTTAAATTTATTGCTGCTAGGCCAAATAACGAAATTTGATCTAAAGATAGAAAAACTTGGCCCAGAGAAAAATATGGCCAAAAAAATTTCCCTTTTTTGTGCATCCAGTTTTACCCCCGTTAAACGTTTTCGATCCACAAACCAGCCTTCATCAGGAAAAGATTTTGGTTTGATTAGGTGAGTGGACGAACAGCCGCCCTAACGCTACACGTGAGCCCGTTGGCATCTATCTGGCATCCAGGCTACCTGAAATTCTCTTGGAGTTCAATTTCAGGACAGGATATCCCATAACAAAATATAGAATCCATCACCTAAACTACCAAATCAGTTCTGATGGGAAAGGGCTGGGTTGGACCAAAAATTTTTTATCTTTGATACTAAAGGGTGGACACCCTTCTTGAGCACCACCAAGTATTTGTATATGAGTGCCGTGTCTATTTTCCCAAAAAGATTAAAGATAATTTGTATTTTTCTCAATTTTCAGCAACAAATTTTGTTGGTATATTTTAGTATGGTTTAATTTTTTTTTTTATTCAGTGTCAATTTTGGGGTTGGAATTGTGGGAAAAAGGAAGGAAAACAAGCCGTCCAAGCCAGTGGGCTTTGCTTTTGGGTCAGTTTTCCTACCTTCAACGTCTTCTTCTTATCCATGGGCGCTGGTTTATTTGCGAATAGCAAAATTCCTCCGCTATTTCTTCTACAAAACATAAACCAGTGTTATAAAGTCATGTGTGGTTTGCTTGTTTTTTAAAGGATTCAGCGCTCTGGTTTGTATTAAAATTTTAACCATATTTTATATTTTTTGTTGTATGTTCTAAGTCATTTTAAATTTCAACACATTAATTATGCACACTTTTTCATTAGGGAAGGGTAGCATGACACCCTTTTGTTACCCCTTTACAGACCAAAACCCAAAAAAGACCGGTTTAGTTGTAGTAGACTGTGTCCCTTTTTCGAGAGATACCCTCAGCCCAATTCCATTGACTTCTGGATCAGCAGGTTGGAGCATTGTCAAGAACTGGCGCAGTTTGTTATTGGCACACTGTTATGTCCTGTCTCCAGTGTAACATCAGGAAGGATGGTCAGTGCAGCCGGTGGTTTAATCTCACCCAAGCAGAACAGGTTATCTGTGTAGCCTGATCATTCAACACACTTCACTTTGCTACATCTGAAATACATGATCCACAGACATTGTCAGAGGATACAGGTCAGTCAACAGTGTAAATTATGCACCCTTCACGGTGCAAAATTTAAAAAAAAATCTCAACCAAATAAATGCCAGAAGCAATCTCCGATGCGACAAAGCGCTTGACACTGTGTGCACTTGTCATAGACACTTCGCCAGTCTGTCCACAGACTGTACTGGGTAAGCATCACATACTGACCCCAAAGAAGGCCATATGTCTTGCCAGCTTCAGCTCTAGGGTGACCAGGAAGGGACACAGACAGACACACATACAGACACAAACAAGCATACAGACACACATTCACAGAGACACACACAGATGCACACACACTCTCAGACACATGCACACTATACAGGACTTACCAGTCTGTCTGCTCTTCTTGAGTTCTTCTAGACTCCCACATGGTACAGAACCTGTGATGACATCATGCTCACATGACCATGTTATAAGAGCTAAAGCCAGTAATGAAGTGAGGCTTGCAAGGGAGACCTAAAACATTAAAAAGGATTTGAGGGTATGTGAAAAGCAAAAGAAAAGTAAAAGATGCTATAGGATTTTTACTAGATGAAAAGGGTGAAGTGGTCAAAAAGTATGTTGAGAAGGCCAAACTTTTAAATTCCTATTTTGTGTTCTCCAAGAAACCAAATGTAAAATCAACTGATCTTCACGATGATATCAAAGGAATAAAAGAATACACACCATCTATAAACAGAGATGGTGAGCTAACACTTGGCTTATTTTAATGAATTGAAATATCCTGGTCCAGATGGATAACATCCTGAAAGGTACTGAAAAAGATAGCAGAAGAAATTGCAGAACCACTAATCAGAATCTTTGAAATTTCCTGGAGAGCAGGAGAAGTCTCAGAGGATTGGAGAAGGGCAAATGTTATCCCTATCTTCAAAAAAAGGAAAGAAGATGGAGCCAGGAAATTACAGATTAGTGAGCATTACTTCTATACCAGGAAAAGGTTTTTGAATAAATTATTAACGATCATTTATGTAATTACTTGTATAAGAATACAGTAATTAACCAGAGCCAGCATGAGTTTGTAGCAAACAAGTAATGCCAGACTAACCTAATTTCCTTCTATGAAGGAATCATTGACTGGGTGGATCAAGGAAATGCGGTAGATATAGTATATTTCGACTTTAGCAAAGCATTTGATATAGCATCTCATATTATCCTTAGTGAAAAAATTACAAAGTATGGGATTGACAAGGCTATGGTTTGGTGGATTCATAACTGGCTCAGTGATCATACTTAAAGAGTGGTAATAAATGGTTGCACATCCAAGAGTATTTCAAGTGGGGTACCACAAGACTCTGTCTTGGCCCCAGTGTTGTTTAACATTTTTATAAATGATCTAGATAAGGGAACTGAAAGCAAACTAATCAAAGTTACCAATAATGCAAAGCTAGGAGAATAGATAACACTAGAGAAGACCGAGAAAGGATTCAGAAGAATCTGTGTAAGCTTGAACAATATGCAGCGACTAATAGAATGGTATTTAACAGGGGAAGATGCAAGATTCTACGTCTGGGCAAGAAAAACGAAAATGACATCTACAAAATGGGAGAAATCGAATTAAGCAATAAATAGCATGTGTGAAAAAGACTTGGCTATACTAATAGATCACAGACGGCATATAAGTCCACAGTGTAATACAGCAGCAAAAAAGACAAACACAGTTCTTAGATGTATTAAGATAAGCATATAGTCTAGATAATGTGAAGTAATTATTCCCCTCTACTCATCCATGGTCACATTTAATGTAGAATACTGTGTTTAGTTCTGGGCACCACATTTTAAAAAAGTTCAGAGGAGAGCTACCAGAATGGTGAGCGGACTGCAAACTGTGTCCAACGAGGAACCGAGGAATGGTTAAAGGATCTGGGAATTTTTAGCTTGCAAAAAAGAAGGCTAAGAGTAGTCTTAATAGAGGTCTACAAATATCTGAAGGAATATCACAGTCTAGAGGGATCCTCATTATTCTCATTTACACATGGAAACACAAGAAGCAATGGAATGAAACTGAAAGGGAGAAAACAGATTAAATATTAGAAAAAACTTTTTGACAGTGAAGGTAATCAATCAGTGGAATCAGCTGCCATGAGATGTGGTGAGTTCTTCAATGGAAGTCTTCAAACAGAGGCTGGACAGACATCTGTCTGGAATGGTTTAGTGAATTCTGTCTTGAGTTGGACATGATGACCCTTTAGGTCCCTTCCAAATCTAACATTCTATGATTCTATGAATATAGTTTCTGCTGCAAATGCTGGAGGGCCCCTAAGGGACTGGGGGTTCCTGGGTAATAGTCCTGTTTCCCACCCTTGACGCAGGCCCTTCATACAATTGCAACCCTTGCAACTTACATAGTTGAACCCCATTGTGTATTTTGAGTGGTTACAGGATTTATACAGTGTTGTGGAATATGTTGGTCCTATCTAAGCAGCTTAAATAAATAGACCTAGGAATATTAATCTGTGGAATGACCCAGCTAAGAAATAACTCAGCTCAAACCATTTAGAAAAGGGTTTCTCTTAGAAGAAAATAACAAATACTTATGAAAATGTGAAAAATTCTTGTTCAGAATGTTAATCCAGTCGACGGACACTTGGGATCAGGAGAGAAAAACCTTCTCTTTAGGGCAGACTGGATCATGCATTATGGATGCACCTAAAGCCCTTTCCCATCCCTTGTTTTATCTTGATGGAATTGTCTCTTTTTTCAACCATACTATGTAACTATGTAACAATGACCTGTTGACTGTGTAGTAGCCTGCCAGCTGAAAATTGAAACAATTTCATTACCCATCTTTCAAATTCCCAGATGCTCCAGCATCACCAATCCTGTGGTTCTGGATTGGTTTCTACATTTTCTGAGTTGTGATGATGATCACATGATCGTTACAGCCAATCACTGGCCACAGTGGTGATCACTGCATGTATACCACAAGTACAAGTAAATTCATATGACTGCTTCTTTAAGTGTATAGGTTATATAAGTAGAATATAACCGTATTATTAATCTTCATGCTTTTTAAATTGATTATTAACAATTTATGTTTTCTTCTCATCCCACAGACAGTTTTTGACAGCTGGTTTATAGCATTTTACTCAGTATTCTACACGGCTTTTATTGCTCTGACCATGGGATTACTTGAACAAGTAAGAAAAAAATATACATTTTTTTACTGCATGTATAAAATCTAACTTTATAAGAGCGTTAGTGGATTTTTTTTATGTTTATTCTAATATGGCATTAAAATAAAGGTGCATATTTATAAAGCAACATTTTAAATAATGTTTATAAAAAAAAAAATTCAAATTATAGTATGAAATATTACAAAGTTGAACTTCTTCATAGGCTTCCAAATGAAAATTGATTGAACTAAGTAATATAATTAGTTTAAAAAATGTATGGACGGCCTGATCTCATTCTTCACGCGTGATCTTGGGAGTGGAGCTTTTGTTGATGAACACTAACGTTCCAGTATAACAGCGTTCTTCTCTCTGCTTGTGACATGTTCTGTTGCATCGAATGTGATGGACAAGGGGTCTGGCTAGGTAAATGGACAGAACCAGACCACCTGCCTGTTTGTACTGATGTGCCATCATTATTACTATCTGTAGGGTACAGTCAATGCTGAGTTGGTTAGTTAGTTGGTTAGATAGTATCAAGAGTTAGGAGGAAAGGTAAAAGTGAGGCTAATTACCCTCTATACAGGTAGATGATGTAGGAACAGTGCAGTGGGTTATCATAATATCAGACAGGAATAAGTTTAAAGAGCTTTATATTTGTTATTCTAAGGCCTCTTTCACATTTCCGGCGGGCGCCTGGCGGCGCCCCCGGCATTTTGCCGCAGCGCCGCATCTGAAAACCTTTCACACTTCCGGCGGCCAAAATGCGGTTTTTTGCCGGATGGTTTCTGATGCTTGGAGAGATCAGAAACCATCCGGCAAAAACAAAAAACGTTACATGCAGCGTTTTTTCCGGACGCCGCAATGTACATTTGCGCCGCATCCGGAAAAACCGCATGCAACGCATTGACATGTGGCGCCATCCGGCGCTGATGCATGTCAATGCGAAAAAAGCCTTGTCCTTAACTAACCCCTTCTTTTGATTATAAAGCTTTTTCCAATTTTGTGGGGGGTCAAAATTTTTAAAAATCTTTTTAAAATTTTTTCCCCAAAAGGGAAAAACTTTTTTAAAAACTTTGATTTTTCTTTTTCTTAAAAAAAAAAGTAGTTTTCAAAACCCCTGGGGTAAAAAAAAAAACCCCCCAATTAATCCCCCGGTTGCTTTTTGAAAAAACAAAACCCCCAATTCCCAATTTTAAAAGGGTTTAAAAGGGATAAAAATTTTGGAGGGGGAAAAAGGGAGCTTCTTTAAAAAACTTTTTCCATAAAATTTTAAAAGGTGATTGTAATTTTGTATTTGGGAAACAGTTTCCCCTTAAAAATTAAAATTTAAACCAAAAAAGGCCACCCCCAATTTTAAAAAACCAAAAGGCCTTTACACTTTAACCCAAAACCCTTAACTTTTTTAAAATAAAAATTTTGGTTTTAAGGCCGCTAAAAAATTATCCCCGGGGGTTCTTTGGGCCCGAAAAAATGTTGGGGAACCCCTTTTTAAAATTTTTTTTCCGAAAAATAAATGCATTTTTTCCCGAAAAAATTAAATTCAAATTTAAACATATGTTTTGTTTAAGAAAATGTTTTTTTCCCTTTTGTGTGTATTGGAAAAACCCAAAAAAAGAAAGGGAAAAAAATTTTCAAATTGGACATATCAAAAAACCCTTAAAAAATTACCCCAAAAAATGGACCAGGGGCCAAAAAAAAATTTTGGCCAAAAACCCCCTTTTACCTTTTTTTTTTGGTTGCACAAAAATTTTTTTATTTCAAAAAAAATTAATTTTCCAAATTTAACCCCTTCCCTTAAAACCCAAATCAAAAAAAGCTTCTTACAACTTTTCAACGGGGAATTTTTGGGACCACCTTTTCCCTTTGGGAAAAAACTTTTTTCAAAAGGTTTTTTTGGGGGTCTTTGGGCTTTTTTGGAAGCCCCATGCCCTTTGGGCCCAAAACCCAATTTCGGGAAAACCAAAAATCCCAATGGCCAAAAAATTAATTTTGGTTTCTCTTCTAAATTTCATTTTGGGCCTTTGCAAAAAACAATTTAAAGGCACCCCAAATTTTCCCCCATTTGGGCAGCAAAAACAACCCCAAAAAATACTTTCTTTAAACCCTCCCACAAATTATAGGGACTATTTTTCCCTTTTAATTGTAGGCCCCTTCATTCCATTTTTTAAAGAAAACAGAAAAATAAAAGTTGGTTGGTTTTTAACCCAAAAAAAGCCCAAAATCTTGGTCTCATTTTGTCCCCAACAGGGTTTTCCCCAGGGGGTTTTTTGGTTTAAATTTTGTTTTTGGAAACAATTTGGGGGGCAAAACCGAAATTTTTTAGTTTTTTTTACAAGTGGCTTTTTAACAAAATTTAAAGGAATTTTTCATTAAAAAGTTTCAAAAAAAATTCGGGCCCCCTTTTCAAAAACAAAAAAGTTGAAGTTTCAATTAAATTAAAAAATTTAGGCCCAAAATTAACAAAAATATGAGGGGACCCTATTTAAGTGTTTATTTTTTTGAAAAATTTTTTGAGGGTTTTTCCCAAAGCCCAAAGGGAAAAAAGCCCAAAAAGGTTCATTACCCTTCAAAAAAAATTAAAAGAATACTTTATAAAAAAACCAAAGGCTTTGAAAAATTTTTTTAAAAAATCAGAAATGTTGCCCTTTTTGGGGCACAGTTTAAGAAACTTCTGGGTTTTCTATTGGTCCTTTAAAGGGGTTTTTGGGGACACAAGGAATGCGACACTTTTTATCCCATGTCCGGGGTTTACGCCCTGTGTGGGGTTTTCTCTTGAAGCAATGACTCCAGCGGGCGGGCCACCCCCTTTTTAATCTCCCTAAAAATTTTTTTTGAATGGTTTTTTTCCCTTAACAACCCTTTTAAAAGGCTGGGGTTTTCCCCCTTTTGCTTGTGCACCTTTTTTCCTCCCACAAATTTTTTCCCTTTAAACTAAACTTTCCATTAATATGTTTTGGATATAGCACTCTGTCAACAGCCTTTTTCTTTGGGCAAGGGACCTTTTGTGGAGTGTGTATTGCAATGCCCGCCTATTAACTTTTGGGTAAAGGGTTAAAAGCAGCCCTTCCCCTTTGAAGGGTAGACCCCTTCAAAAAAAAACGGGAACAAAAGGGCCCTTTTAAAAAACACTTTGGGAAAAACCCTTTGCAGGGTTTTTTTTTCGTTTAATTTATTTAATTTAAATTGTATGTCCCCTGTGTCCAGAAATTTGGGTCCTGCTGGGCTCCCCCATAGAAATTTCATTTCTTTTAAAAATTTTTAAAACTTATATTTTAAACACTGACATTAAATTCAAAACCCTTTGGATTGTTGGAAATGCAAAAAATTTTCCCTAAATTGCACTTTTTCCTTTTTGCCCCCTTCCCAAAAATTTGTCACAATTTTTCTTTTGGCCAGTTTCCCCCCCTTTCAGGGAAATTAGCCTTAAAATTTTTGGAAAATGATTTGGGTAAACCCCTTCCATTATGTTTCCCCGGGCCAACCCTTTGGACACAGGAACACCCAAGATCTGGGGAAAGATGGACTTAAAACCTAGAGATTTGGTTTAAATATTGTTAAAAAATTTTTTGTCCCCAAGCCCCTTCCGGGGACAGTTTCATTGGTATTTTGGGGGGTTTCCCAGGGGGGGGGGGGGGGGGGGGGGGGGGGGCTTTGGGGTAGGGAAAACCACAGATACCAATGCAAAGATTGAACCCAATTTTCCCCTTCCCCCTTTTTTACTTAGTTTCAAGTTTTGGATTTTATATTGGCCCACACCTTTTTTCATTGCCACGGTGAATTTAAACCCAAACATTCACATACTTAAAAAACAAAGTTTTTTTATAAAAATTTTTTAAAAAGGGGTGCAATTTTGTCTTGACTATTTTGGGGGGTTTTTTTTAAAAATTTTGGATGCCCCAATTTGCCTTTTTTTTTTCTATTTTTTTTTGTGTTTTTCCAATACAACAAAAGGGAAAAATAAACTTTGTATAAACAAAATTTGTGCAATTGCAATAATTTTCTGAGGGAAAGACTTAAATTTTTCTAGAACAATTTAAAGGGGTCCCAAAACACTTTCAACCATGAGTTTTAAAAATTTACAATTGAAAT
Source organism: Oophaga sylvatica (assembly GCA_033576555.1). Taxonomy (NCBI): domain Eukaryota; kingdom Metazoa; phylum Chordata; class Amphibia; order Anura; family Dendrobatidae; genus Oophaga; species Oophaga sylvatica. The sequence goes on from JARQOD010000001.1 coordinate 344,477,517, forward strand.
GTATTTTGAATTTTTTTCAGAAAATTTTTTAAAAATTATTTTGGTTATATTTAAATTTTCATAATTTTCTGCATTATACCACACTTTGGGCCCCTTCCACAAGTACCAAAATTATTTTTTGGTCTCCAAGGTTTAGAACTTTTTTAAATTTACATTAACCCCTACCCTTTTCTATGTGACAAGGAAAAAACTACGAATGTGAATGCCCCGGGTTTTCCCCCTAGAAACCCTTTAGAAATTTAAAAAACCCCCCTTTCTGTCATGGGATTTACTACCCCGTCTATGTGCCCTGGGACCAGGGGCGACTTTAAAAAACATGGGGCCCCATAGCAAAAGCCCTGAAGGGGGCCCCAACCCCCCCAAAAAAAAAAAAAAAATGCCAAGCCATTTAAATTTTAAAAAGTGCCAGAACAGTGAGGGGACAAATTTAAAAAAAAAATTTTTAAAAATCCCCCATGGGAAGCTCCATAGATTGTGCCCCCATTAGATGCCCCCCAATAATGTCCATGGGGATTTTTCCGCCATAAAATGCCCCCATAGTTTTGTGCCCCCATAGATGCCCATAGATGTTTGCCCCCAAAAGATGCTCCATATATTTTTTTCCCCCCCTTAATGCCCCATATTTTGGCCCCCATAAAACCCCGGGCCCCATAGATGTTCCATAGATTATGCCCCCATAGTTTCGGGGCCCCATAGTTTGGGCCCCATAGATGCCCATAGATTTTTGCCCCCCATAGATGCCCCAAAGATTTTGCCCCCTTTAGAGGGCCCATAGATAATCCCCCCTTTAATTTCTCCATAGATTGTCCCCCCCCATAAAAATTGCTCCATAGATTGTGCCCCCAAAGATGCCCCCTTAGTTTGGGCCCCCCCAAAAAGTTGCCCCAAAATTTTGGGTTCCCCCCATAGATGCTCCATAGATTTGCCTCCATAGATGTTTGGCCCCAAAATTCCCCATAAAATTATCCCCCATAGATGAGCCCCTTAATTTTGTTTCCCCCCATAGATTGGCCCCATAGATGCTCCCAATAGATAATGCCCCCATAGTTCCCCAAAAATATTATGCCCCCATAGAGGGCCCCAAATATTTTTGGCCCCCAATAAAAAGCTCCATAGTTTAATCCCCCATATTTCTCCAAAATTATTACCCCCCCTTTGATCCCCAAAAAAAAAATTTGTGCCCCCATAGATGCTTCTAGTTTAATCCCCCCCCTAGATGCTCCTATTTATGCCCCCAAAAGAGTCCTTAATTGTCCCCCCATGGGATCCCTCCAAAAGATAATGCCCCCAATAGATGCATCTTGCTCCAAATAATCCCCCCATAGATCCCATAGAAAAACCCCCCCAATAGATGCCCTTAGATTTTTGGCCCCATAGTATAGGTTTCCCTTTTTCGCCGCAGGCTGCTAAAACCCAAAAAAAAAAAAAGACTACTCACCCCCCCCCGGCCCCCCTTTAAATTTTTAAAACCTGTAACCCCCGGGTTTTTTTGCAACCCTGGGGCGCCCCCCTTGTTTCCCCTGGGTCCCCCCGCTTAAATTTGCTCAGGCGGGGGCGCGGCGCCAAAAAACCCCTACCACCCCGCGCCCTCTGCCAAAAAATTTTACAAGCTAGGGAGGGGCCCCCGGGGAAACCACAGAAAGCGACACCCCGGGGAACGGGGGGAACGGGTTTTAAATTGCCCTGCCCGGGTAGTACTGTTTCATTTAAAGCCCCAAAAACCACAGGGGCCGCGGGGGGCCCCCCCTCCCCTTTTCCCGGGGCCCCATAGCAGCGCGTGGCCCTGCTACAATTGACGGGAAACCCCACGGGCCGGGGACTTATTTTTCCCAAGGACAAGGTTAGTACTTTCCATAGGCGCCCAAGCTGATGGGCGGTCGGATGTGGGGTGTTTAATCCAGCTGATTTTCCCGGAAACTACTCCAAGCGGTCAGGGGCCCGGCTCCCACCATTAACCTCTGGTTCCAGCGGGCACAGGGGGACCCATCGCAGGGGGGGGGCTCCCGCGTGTTTTCCATGAGCCCCCAAAACGGGCCCCTTTGTATGCGCTTTTTCCAAGGGCCCTTCTCCAGGGCGGGACCCCGGGAAACCCAAGTTTGGCCAGGGGGGTCCTTCCAGGTCCTGCAGGGAGGGGGGCCTTTTCTCATTTCCCTTTGCTGGGGAGCAGGTCTGAGGAAACCCTGCAGCGTGGCAGGGGAGTTTCCTGGCCCTGACAGGTGCTGTGCCCACTGCCCAGACCAGGATTTTTGATTTTAATACATTAAAGTCCCCCCCGGGAAAAAAGAAAAAATGTAAAAAAAAAAAAAATTTAAACAGTTTTAAAAAAAAATTTCCCTTTAAACAATGAAAAAAAAAAAATTAAATTTTCCCCAATAAATTCTTTTCTTTATTTTTAAAAAAAAACAACAAAAAAGTAAACATATTTAGTAACGCCGCGTCCGAAAGGGACCCACCCTTTTAAAACTGCCCCCTATTTAAAACCCCTTTAGTGAACCCCTTAAAAAAAGGAAAAAAAAAAAACTTTTTCTTTCAAACCCGCTGAAACAAAAAGGGGAAATTTTAACAGGGCCGATAAAAAAAAGAGGGTTTATAAATAAACATGATACCGCGGGGAAAACTTCATTTTGTCCCGCAATAAACAAGTTTCCATACAGCAACCATCAGTAAAAAAATTTAAAATTTTATAGTTTGGCAGAATAAACCCAGCCCAAAAAAAATTTAAATTTTTTTTTTTCCAAAGTAAAAAAAAGGTTTTTTTGGGTAAAAAGCGCCAAAACAAAAAAAAAATGATTTTAAAAAAGGTTCGCCTTAATCGTACAAACCCCCAAAGAATAAAATTTGATTTTTTCGATTTTATTTTTTCCGGAAGATTTTAAAAACCCCCCCCAAAAGAAATCCATAAATTTGCAGTTTTTTTTTCATTCTGCCCCCCAAAAATGTAAAAAAAAAGCGATAAAAAAAATGTAAAGTGCCCAAAAAAGGAAACCCAAATTTAAAAAACGTAAACCCTTCGCCCCGGGGAAAAAAATTTAAGGGACCTCACATAAATCTGTGGGCCAAAATTTAGGGGAAAAAAAAAAAGGGCCCTTAAAATTTGATGATTAAAAAAAACTTTTTTTTTTGAAAAAAAAAAAAGGCCCTTTTAAGCTTTGGGGACAGTGCCCAAAACAAAAAAACCCACTTTTAAAAAACCCGCAAAAAAAATAGTAAACCAAAACCCCCCTTTTTAACCACCCCCTTAGTTGGGGAAAAAAAAAAAATTTTAAAAAAAAAAATTTTGTTTTTTTCCTTTTCCCCCCTTGGGTTTGGGGTTGGGTTGGGGCAAAGTTGGGTTGGGTTGGGGAAATTTAGGTTTAAGGGGTTTATGGTTGGGATTAGGGTTAGGGGTTTTTTGGGTTTAAAATTTTGTGGGGGGGGGGTTTTTTGGGTTTTTGTGTTGGGGCCCTAGGGTTTTAAAGGGTGTGGGGGTTTTGGGTTAAAATTTTAATTGGGAGGTTTCCCTTTTTGCCACATCTGGGGTTTCCCCCAAACGGAAGGCCCCCCCCGGGGCCAATTTCGATTTAAAAAAAAAATGGCTCCTTCCCCCCTGATTTTTCCTTTGGCCCCAAAGGGGGCTTTTTTAAAAAAAAACCCAAAAATGGGTACGATACTCAGGAAAAATTTGGGGCATAAAACCCTTTTGGGGGTTTTCCAATTTTTTCCTTTTACCCTTAAAAAAAAAAAAATTTTGGGGGGGAAAATATCTTTTTTTTTGGAAAAAAATATGTTTTTTATTTTTAGGTTTAAAAACTTTTTAAAAACTTGTGTAAGTTTGGGGGGTTTTTAAAATTTTCCACCACACATTAAAAAATTTTTCCTTTTTAGGGGTCAAGTTTCCAAATGGGGCCCCCTTGGGGGGTTTTTCCACTGTTTTGGGGAATGGGGGGCTCTTCAAAGGGCTGATCCCGCAGCTTTTTCCAAAAAAGTCTGAAATGAAAAACTCAAAATTCCCCCTTTTGGGCCCCCGCTTTGAAAAAAAACATTTTTTTTTTTTCCCCCCCAAATTTTGGGTTTTATCAGAAAAAGGACAAATTGAAAAAAATTTTTGGGGTCCAATTTCTCCCTTTCCCCCCGGGGAAAAATAAAAAAACCTGGGGACAAAAAATATCGGGTTTTTTGGAAAAAAAAAAAAGATTTTTGTATTTTCACACCCGGGGCTTTTAAACTTCTGGGGAAGTTTGGGGGTTAAAAGTGCTACCACATATTAAATAATTTTTGGGGGGGTTTTTTTCCCAAAAATTGGGGTCAAATTGTGGGGGGTTTTTCCCCCTTTTTTGGGGAAAAACGGGGCCCCCCAAAGGGGGAACATTTTTCCGCGGGGCCCTTTTTCCATCAAACCCCTGCATTACAAAACGAAAATACTTCTTTTTCCGCCCCCCCGGTGTTTCCCCCGAAGTTTTCCCCCCACTTTTGGGGTACAGATCCCGGGGAAAATTTTAAACAACAAAAATTTTTTTGGGGTCCAATTTTTTCCCTTTCCCCGGGGGGAAAAAAAAAAATGGGGAAAAAATTATCTTTTTTTGGGAAAAAATTGGGTTTTTTTGTATTTTACCCCGGGCCCCGTTTTTAAATTTTTTTTTGTGAAGCATTGGGGGGGTTAAAATTGCTCCCAAAAACTATTTTTTTTTTTTGGGGGGGTCTATTTCCCCAAAAATGGGGGCCACTTGGGCGGGTTTCCATTTTTTTGGGCACAGGGGGGGGCCCCCCAAAAAAACGGCATGGTCCGCAGTTTCCCCTCAAACCCCCAAAAATTACGAAACGTCATCTTCTTTTCCCCCCCATTGTTTCACACAGTTTTTTCCCCCAAAAGGGGGTTCAGCGTACTCAGGAAATTGGACCAAAATTTTTTTGGCCAAATTTTTTTTCCTGTTCCCCTTGGGAAAAAAAAAATTGGGAAAAAAAAGATTTTTTTGGGGGAAAAAAAAGAAAATTTTTTAAATTTTCCTTCCGGGCAAATAATTTTGTGAAGCTTTTTGGGGGTTTTAAAATTTTTTTTCCCCACGGAAAATAATTCCCCTTTTGGGGGGTTTTTTTTCCAAAATGGGGCCCACTTGGGGGGTTTTTTCCCTTTTTGGGGGGAAATTTTGGGGGCCTGAAAACTAACATACCCCCAAAAAGTCTGCTTCCAAAAACGTCATTACCCTTTCCGAGCCCTCCCGTGTGCCCAAAGTTTTTCCCCCCCCACTTTTGGGGTTCGCGTATGGGGAAAATTGGGAAAAAACGGGGCCCTTTCCCTTTGGGAAAAATTTAAAAAAATTTTGGGTTTTAAAAAAATTTTTGGTTTTTTTTTTCCCCCCCCTTAAACTTTAGAAAAATTTTTGGGGGGTTTAAAAGGGGTCACAAAAATCTAGTTAATTCCTTAGGGGGTTTTCCCCAAAAGGGGGCCCTTTGGGGGGTTTTTTTTTAAACTTTTTAGGCACATCGGGGCCTCTCCAAAAACGACATGGTAGCCAATTCTGCGTTAAAAAATCAAAACGGCCCCTTTCCCCCCTTCCAAAATCTCCCTTTTCCCCAAACAGGGTTTTTTCCCCCCCCCCACTTTTTGGGTTTGGGGGTCTCAGGACAAATTGCACAAAATTTTTTTGGGCCTTTTCCCTTGGAAAAAAAAAATTTGGGGGGGGAAAAAAAATTTTTTTTTTGTGAAAAAAATATGATTTTTTAATTTTACGGCTCTTCGTTATAAATTGTATGGAGCACTTGGGGGTTTAAAGTTCTCACCCACAGATCTAGATAAGTTCCTTATGGGATCTAGTTTCTAAAATGGGGTCACTTGTGGGGGGTTTCCCATGTTTGGGCCCCACATCAGCGGCTATCCAAATGCGACATGGCGTCTAATCTCGATTCCAGCCAATTTTGGTTTGAAAAAGTCAAATGGCGCTCCTTCCCTTTCCAAGCTCTTCCGTGCCCTACGCGTATCAAGTACTTAGGGCAAATTGGACAACAACTTTTGTGCTCCAATTTCTCCTGGTTACCCTTGGGAAAATAAAAAATTGGTGACTAAAAGATTTTTTTTTTTGGGAAAAAAAATGGATTTTTATTTTTATGCCCAGGCATTATAAACTTGTGTGAAGGACTCGGGGTTCAAAGTGCTCACGACAGATATAGATAAGTTCCTTAGGGGTTCTAGTTTCCAAAATGGGGTCACTTGTGGGGGGTTTCCACTGTTTAGACACATCAGGGACTCTGCAAACTGAACATGACACCATCAAAGTCTGCATTCCAAAATGTCATTACTTCCTTTCTGAGCCCTGCGGTGCGTGCAAACAGTATTTCTCCCCCACATGTGGGGTATCAGCGTACTCAGGACAAATTGGACAACAACTTTTGGGGTCCAATTTCCTTGGGAAAAATAAAAAATTGGAGACTAAAAAAATCATTTTTGTGGAATTTTTATTTTTCACACCCAGGCATTATAAATTTTAGTGAAACACTTGGGGTTCAAAGTGCTCACAACAGATCTAGATAAGTTCCTTAGGGGGTCTAGTTTCCAAAATGGTGTCACATGTGGGGGGTTTCCACTGTTTGGCACATTAGGGGCTCTCCAAACGCGACATGGTATACAATCTCAATTCCCGCCAATTTTGGTTTGAAAAAGTCAAACGGCGCTCCTTCCCTTCCAAGCCCTGCCCGGGCGCCCAGACAGGTGGTTTTTCCCCACATATGGGGTATCAGCATACTCAGGAGAAATTGCACAGCAACTTTTTCTGTCCATTTTCTCCTTTTAACCCTTGTTAAAATAAAAAAATTGTTTGTAAAAGATCATTTTTGTGACTAAAAAGTTAAATGTTCATTTTTTCCTTCCAATGTTGCTTCAGCTCCTGTGAAGCACCTGAAGGGTTAATAAACTTCTTGATTCTGGCTTTGAGTACCATGAGGGGTGCAGTTTTTAGAATGGTGTCACTTTTGGGTATTTTCTGCCATATAGACCCCTCAAAGTGACTTAAAATGTGAGGTGGTCCCTAAAAAAAATGGTTTTGTAACATTTTGTTGTAAAAATGAAAAATCGCTGGTCAACTTTTAACCCTTAAAACTTCCTAACAAAAAAAAATTTGGTTCCAAAATTGTGCCGATGTAAAGTAGACATGTGGGAAATGTTATTTAACAACTATTTTTTGTGACATATTTCTCTGTTTTAAGGGAATAAAAATTTAAAGTTTGAAAATTGCAAAATTTTCAAAATTTTCGCCATATTTCCATTTTTTTCATAAAAAAAACACAAGTAATATCAAATAAATTTTACCACTATCATGAAGTACAATATGTCACGAGAAAACAGTCTCAGAATCGCGAAGATCCGTTGAAGCGTTCCAGAGTTATAGCCTCATAAAGAGACAGTGGTCTGAATTTTAAAAATTGGCCCGGTCATTAACGTGCAAACCACCCTTTTGGTAAAGGGTTAAAGGGAACCTATCATCAGTTTTGTCCAAGATAAATTCCGGCCATCACCTTTCATTGGCTGATATACAGCATTCAATAATGCTGTAATCTGCCCCCAATCCGACCTGTAAGAGAAGAAAAATAACTTATATTATAGTCACCTGTGGAGCGGTCGGTCCAAGGGGTGTCACTGGTCCTGGTCCGGCACCTCCCATCTTCATGCGATGCCATACCTCCCAACCGTCCCGGATTGAGCGGGACAGTCCCGATTCTGACCCCCCCATCCCGCTGTCCCGCTCCCTACACTATATGTCCCGCAGTGAGATGAACCGCCACGCCCCCCCATGCACCCTTTCCTTGCCCTCCGTCTCTACAGCTCAGCCGTTCACAGCTATCAATGACGCTGCTTGCTGTCTACTCTTCTGTGCCCACAGGACCTGTGATGAGGTCACAGGAGGGGAGGAGTCGGGGTCACATGATCAGTGTCCTCGTTGTGTGCAGGACTGTGCTGTGATGGTTGTCATGGTGCTGGATGAGGGTAAGTTTGTGTGGGGGGTCGGGACTCGGGTTTACAGTGTGGATGTAGCAGTGCTGTACTGTGTACAAGTTGCATGTAGCAGAGTCGTGTGTGTACGAGGTGTACGGAGCGGAGCGGTGTGTGTACGAGGTGTACGGAGCGGAGCCGTGTGTGTACGAGGTGTACGAAGCGGAGCCATGTGTACGAGGTGTACGGAGCGGAGCCATGTGTACGAGGTGTACGGAGCAGAGCCGTGTGTGTACGAGGTGTACGGAGCGGAGCCGTGTGTGGACGAGGTGTACGAAGCGGAGCCGTGTGTGTACGAGGTGTACGGAGCGGAGCCATGTGTACGAGATGTACGGAGCGGAGCCATCTGTACGAGGTGTACAGAGCGGAGCCGTGTGTGTACGAGGTGTACGGAGCGGAGCCGTGTGTGTACGAGGTGTACGGAGCGGAGCCTTGTGTGTACGAGGTGTGCGGAGCGGAGCCATGTGTACGAGATATACGGAGCGGAGTCGTCTGTACGAGGTGTACGGAGCGGAGCCGTGTGTGTACGAGGTGTACGGAGCGGAGCCGTGTGTGTACGAGGTGTACGGAGCGGAGCCGTGTGTGTACGAGGTGTACGGAGCGGAGCCGTGTGTGTACGAGGTGTACAGAGCAGAGCCGTGTGTGTACGAGGTGGATGTAGCAGTGCTGTAGTGTGTACGAGGTGGACAGAGCAGAGCCGTGCGTGTACGAGTTGGATGTAGCGGAGCCGTGCGTGTACGAGTTGGATGGAGTGGAGCCGCGCGTGTACGAGGTGCACGGAGCTAAGCCACGCGTGTACGAGGTGCACGGAGCGGAGCCGCTCGTGTATGAGGTGCACGGTGCAGAGCCGTGTGTGTACGAGGTGTACGGAGCAGAGCCGTGTGTGTACGAGGTGTACGGAGCGGAGCCGTGTGTGTACGAGGTGTACGGAGCGGAGCCGTGTGTGTACGAAGTGGATGTAGCAGTGCTGTAGTGTGTACGAGGTGTACAGAGCAGAGCCGTGTGTGTACAAGTTGGATGTAGCGGAGCCGTGCGTGTACGAGGTGCACGGAGCTAAGCCGCGCGTGTACGAGGTGCACGGAGTGGAGTCGCGCGTGTATGAGGTGCACGGTGCAGAGCCGCTCGTGTACGAAGTGCACGGAGCGGAGCCGCCCGTGTACGAGGTGGATGTAGCAGTGCTGTAGTGTGTACTGAACGGAGCCTTGTGTGTACAAGTTGGATGGAGCGGAGCCGTGTGTCTGTACGAGGATTACGGAGCCGAGCCACGCATGTACGAGGTTTACGGAGCTGAGCCGCGCGTGTACGAGGTTTATGGAGCGGAGCCATGTGTACGAGGTGGATGTAGCAGTACTGTGTGTACGAAATGGAGCCCTGTGTGTGCGAAGTGTACGGAGCTGAGCCGCTCAGCTCCGTACACACAGGGCTCCGTGCTTGAGCCGTGTGTGTACAGAGCGGAGCAGAGCCGTGTGTGTATGGAGTGAGCCTTGTGTGTATGTAGTGGAGCCGCGTGTGTACGAGGTGTACGGAGCAGAACCGTGTGTGTACGAGGTGTATGCTGCAAAGCCGCATGTGTACAAGGTTTACGGAGTGGAGTCGTGTGTGTGTACAAGGTGTACAAAGCGTGACTGCGTCTGTACAAGGTGTGCGGAGTGGAGCCATGTGTATACTGAGTGGAGCCTTGTGTGTGCGAGGTGGACGGAGCGGAGCCGTGTGTGTACGAGGCATACAAAGTGGAACCGTGTGTATGAGATGTGCAGAGCCGTGCGTGTACAAGGTGTTTGGTGGGGAGCATTCATACCTCCCAAGCGTCCTGAATTCAGCGGAACACTCCCGATTTTGAGAGTCTGCCCCGCTGTCCCAGCCGGGAGCTTTTCCCGTGGACACAGGAGTACATGCCGGTGCCCCGAGGAGCACTTTAAAACTCGCACGTGATGTTCCACCAGAAGTGATGTGCTGCAAGATGACCGGAAATGAGGTAATTTTGGGAGGAGATTGTGACGGAACCATGGAGGCACTTCAGGGAATGCTTCAGATCTATCACCGTGTCCTCGCCTTGGAATCGGGGATGTCGGACATGTGAGCGGATCATGATATGTCCTGCACCGGGAGGCTCATGTGGGCACTACAATGGGAGCCGGGCTGCTATAGTATCTTTATAGAATCTATATTTCTTTCTCTCTCTGTTTCTTTCTCTCTCTCTGTTCTTTCTTTCTTTCTCTCTGTTCTTTTTCTTTCTTTCTCTATGTTCTTTCTTTCCCCTCTTTCTTTCTATCTCTGTTCTTTCTTTCATTCATTTCTTTCTTTCTTTCTTTCTCTCTCTCTGTTTCTTTCTTTTTCTCTATCTCTCTGTTCTTTCTTTCCCTTTCTTTTCTCTCTCTCTGTTCTTTCCCCTTTCTTTCTTTCTTTCTTTCTTTCTTTCTTTTTTCTTTCTTTCTTTCTTTCTTTCTTTCTTTCTTTCTCTCTGTTCGTTTTTTCTTTCTCTCTCTCTGTTCTTTCTTTCTTTCCCCTCTTTCTTTCTTTCTTTCTTTCTTTCTCTCTCTCTGTTCTTTCTTTCCCCTCTTTCTCTCTGTTCTTTCTTTCCCCACTTTCTTTCTGTTATTTCTTTCTCTCTCTCTGTTCTTTCTTTCCCATCTTTCTTTCTCTCTGTTCTTTTTCTTTTTTCCCCTCTTTCTGTCTCTGTTCTTTCTTTCCCCTTTCTTTTTCTCTTTCTTTCTTTCTTTCTTTCTTTCTTTCTTTCTTTCCCCTCTTTCTTTCCCCTCTTTCTTTCTCTTTCTCTGTTCTTTCTTTCTTTCCCCTCTTTCTTTCTTTCTGTTCTTTCTCTCTGTTCTTTCTCTCTCTCTGTTCTTACGCTCTGTTCTTTCTTTCTTTCTTTCTCTCTCTCTGTTCTTTCTTTCCCATCTTTCTTTCTCTCTATCTCTCTGTTCTTTCTTTCTCTTTGTTCTTTCTTTCCCCTATTTCTTTTTTTCTCTCTCTGTTCTTTTTTCTGTCCCCTCTTTCTTTCTCTGTTCTTTCTTTCTCTCTGTTCTTTCTTTCTCTCTCTGTTCTTTCTTTCCCGTCTTTCTTTCTTTCTCTCTCTGTTCTTTTTTTCCCCTTTCTTTGTTTATTTCTCTCTCTACTGTCTCTCTGTTCTTTCTTGCTTTCCCCTCTTTCTTTCTCTCTCTCCTTTCTCTCTGTTTTCTTTTTTCTCTCTCTGTTCTTTCTTTTACTCAGTACCAGTGTGTCCACAGTACCAGTCACTGTGCCCTCAGTACCAGTCAGTGTGATCACCAGTGCTAAATGGGTGTGGTCGGGGCGTGGACATGGGTGTGACTAGTTGTGAAATGGGTGTGGTCGGGGCGTGGCCTAAAATTTACCGCAGCGCGCGCCGCAACCTTTATCCCTCTTTCCCATCTTCAAAAGTTGGGAGGTATGCGATGCCGCTCTCCTGCTTGCTTCATGTCACGCTCCTGTGTAGGCTCACTTCTGTGCCCTGTTGAGAGCAGAGCAAAGTACTGCAGTGCGCAGGTGCCGGGAAAGGTCAGAGAGATCCAGCGCCTAAGCACTGCAGTACTTTGCTCTGCCCTCAATAGGGCAGATAAGTATGCCTGCTCAGGAGCGCGATGCCGAGCAGACTATGTGGATGACACAGGGACACATCATCCACACGAAGCAAGAAGGCATCTCAAGAATATGGGAGGTGCCGGACCAGGACCAGCGACACCCCTCGGACCGGACCGCCCCGCAGGGGAGTATAATAAAAGTTATTTTTCTTCTCTTACAGGTCGGGTTGGGGGCAGATATACAGCATTATAGAATGCTGTGTATCAGCCCTGAAAGGTGATGGCCATAACTTATATTGGCCAAAACAGATGACAGGTGAATTTCTCTGTTCTATTTTAGATCCAAAAAAATTGGAAAGCAGATCAGTTACAACATGGATACAAACTTAAGCAGGAGGGTCCCATAGATTATAACGGGGTCCATCTCGATTTCATTCTGTGTGTTTTTTTGTTTTTTTTTACTGAACAAAACATTTTGCATGCTGCATCAACATGAAACATCTCTTTTCCTAATTCATTCCATTTCTCTAATTACAAAATATAACACAGAAACAGAAATCAAAATGAAGGTGTGAACAGGCTTACACTGAATTACAGTGTAGCCACCTATAGGATAGCGGCAGAGAGTCGGTTTTCTTCCTTATGCAGGATAGCAATTCTGCATACTTCTCTGCCTGCCAAAAGCATGGAGAACGCTAAACCATAATCATTTTACTATATATATATGTATTAATATATCATAAAATATAATTGAACTGATCACCAAAGCCTACAAAATGGAAAAATATATAGTTTATTTTTTATACTTTATTGTACACATTATTTGTTCAAGTATCTAAACTATTTTTCTTTTCTATTAAGGATGTCAATGCTAAAATGAGTCTACAACTTCCTGAATTATATGAAGTTGGACAGATGGGTTCTGTCTTCACTTACAAGATATTTGCTTGGTCTTTTATAAAAGGGATATTAACCTCTTTAGCATCCTACTTTGTAACCTATGGTGCATGCACAGACACTGCAGGCCCTGGTAGCACCTGTGACTATCATTCATTTGCAGATATAACAGCAACTTCAATTTTTTTGGCAGTTACCGTGGAGGTAAGGTGGTACTATCATAAATGACTTTTAAGGGGAATTCCCAAACTGCAGATTTTGTAGCAAAAAAATCTGAGTCTAAAAATCAATTCAATTCATCTTGTTTGAGATGAAAGATACAGTTGCAGAACTTTCTTCAATAAATCTACAGCAAATAAGCAACGGGTAAACATACTCTTAGTCCATGTTGAAATGTAGCATAAATGCTGTGCTTTTCTACCTGTTTTTTGCAGTTGTCCACACCAAACTATGCAATAACAATCTTCTCTGCTGCATTTTCGCTATGTTTTAACTCTGGCCCCTTCCCAGGCTATTAATATCAACTGACAGCTGTCTGTTTAGCTTTGCTGGTTTGAATTTATAGGGGTCCCTATGTCATTTTTTTCTGGGTTCCCCCATAAATTCACCAGTAAAGGCTAAGCAAGGATCGAGTAAGGGTCAAATTTCCTGAAATTCACAAATTTATGCCAATTTAAACATTTTAAGATTCATTTATGTCCACAGTACCCCCACACAATATGACACCCCCACAGCCTCCCTCAGAGTATGATAACCCCACAGTCCCCATATAAAGTATAATACCCCCTACATGCAATGTGATGCCAATCATAGCCACCAACAAAAAGTATGGTGCCCTATGGTACATTTCCCCCCACACAAAATAATGTTCACAGTCTCCCCATACACAGAATGATACTGTCACTATCCAGGTTTGAGTTCAGGTGGTGACCATCCCTCATTCCCTATCGGTAGGGCCTTCCTCTCCGAATACCATCCCATTGTGTGAGTGTTGCGCCGTTCGTTGACCGACCACCCGTTGGGTCGAGTCACATCGTGACATTATCACCGACCGTCACATTTTTCCGATGAGCCATGGCTCAAATGCAAGCCTTCGCCCAACTGATTCAGACCCTCACTGATGAGCTTAAGGGGCTATGGGGTCAGGTGGTGTAGCAGCTTCAGCAGTTGTCGGGGTTCTGGGTCTTGGCTCATGTACAGGCTCAACCAGAACCCAAGATATCTCTACCTGACAGGTTCTCTGGAGGGAGAGATACATTTTTGTTTTTTCATGAGGCCTGTAAATTATATTTCAGGCTCAGCCCTCGTTCTTCAGGGAATGTGTGGGGATTACAGTCTCTCTTCTCAAGGGTGATCTCCAATCCTGGGCCTTCTCCCTGCCGACTGATTCACCATCTTTGCAGTCGGTGGACAAGTTTTTCGTGGTGTTGGTGTATTGGGATCTTGATGGCATCTCCCTGGCTGAGTCTCGTCTCCGCAAAATCAAGCAGGGGGGCTGGCCATCTCCGCAAAATCAAGCACTGACATGCAGTGGAATGACCCTGCCCTTAGGAGCCATTTTTGTCAGGGTCTGTCACCTACGCTGCAAGATACTCTGGTGCAGTACGCTACTCCCGGGTCATTGGAAGCCACCATGGCCCTTGCTATCCGGGTGGATAGATGCCTCAGGGAGTGACATACACCAAATCTGCCCCCTGTTGTCCTTTTTGGGAGGAGGACACGTCGGAGCAGACGGACTAACCTATGCAGGTGGGAGGAGTCTTGTCTCAAACAGGGTTGCCTGCGGTTCGCCGTGGTATGGGGGCATGTTTCTATTGTTCTATTGTGGGCAGACTGGTAGTTTCATCAGTGTCTGCCCAGCTTGCGCCAAAATACCATCACCATCTCATAAGCCGTGTCCCCCTTATTGTGTGGAGTTAGGTTACCATGGTGTGTATATTTCCTCCATTTTTTCATCTCAGTGAACCATCCCTGCTGAAGTGGTAGTTGGTGGGGTAACTGAGACTATACTGGTGCTGGTTTACAGTGGAGCGGGAGTCAAAATGGTGGATTCTCGCTTTGTCCATGGTCTAAGGGGTAGGAAGCTAGCGAGACCCCTAAGCGTTCAGGCCATTGACTCTGTCCCACTCAGCCAGGGGAGGGTGACCCAAGTCATAGATAATATACACCTGCGTATAGGGACTCGACAATATCAGGAGTCTGCACACAGATACTAAGAGGTCAGAGAGTGTGAGAGGAGAGCTGCGGTGAGCTTACCTGCCACAGAGCAGGACCTGAAGCATGTGACCACTGGGGGAGTGGACGGAGCAGAGTCAGGCACTGAGTAGCGGCGGTGACCTGCGGTGCGGGAGAGTAGTCAGAACGTGCCGAAGTCAAGCCAGGAAGATGATGAGGTACAAAAGGGTGAGACATGCAGAGTGGTCAGGACATAGCCAAAGGTAAGGAAGCCGAAGATAGTGGTACAGTACAAATGGGGCAGACAGGTACAAAGTAAGAGTAATCAAGCCAAAAGGTCAGAGCTGGAAGAGACAGTAATAACAGAGTCACAAGGCAATGCACAGAATGAGAAAACAGACAGGGTCAAACACTGAGAGGCAAATGGACAGAACAGTATGCAAGCACACCAGGGGGTCAGACACACAGCCTGGAATGAATGTATAACTGACAAAGAACCCCAGACAGGGGCAGGTATCTATAGCCCTCCCAAAACCAAAAGGAGGCCATACAAAATTAACCCTGCGAGGACAGAGAAGGGAACCAAGTCCATAACCATGACAGTCATGAAGAGTCCCTCTCGTGCTACATCTCGGAGGGCATACCAACTCCCATCATCTTAAGCCTCCCTTGGTTGAAAAAACACAACCCGGTCATAGATTGACGGTCCAGGGAAGTAGTCAGCTGGGAACAGTCATGTAAGGACTGCTGCCCAGGAGCTACGATCTCTGCCGTCCTTCTGCAACCTTCCCCTTTTTCTCAGGTGGGGCAGCAGAGGTGCTGCTAGGGAGTAGGGGCAAGACTCTACCCTCACAAGTAAACCCTGAGTCTCGGAGTCCTCTTAGGAGGAGGGGCCAGGGGAGGGAGGTGGTTCCCTCTGTGTGTAGTGGAGGTATGAGTTTGGTGACACAGGGGGACACCTCTGTTGTCAGTTCCTTAAAGAGTTCACCATGTTGTGACAAATGAAAGCGTGGAAATAAACATTCAGGTCCGGACCTGTGTATGAATGAGTACTTTGTGGGTGTCCACCAAAAACATCAGGTGGAAGTATGCTACTGGGACCTGGAGTTCTAGGGTGATCTGGCCGTATCAGGTATTGGACATTCTCAGCCCGGAGACTTTCCAGCTGGAGTTAACTCCAGTAATGCACGTACACAACTCATTCCACAGGTCAGCACTCTGGAGATTTGTGGTGCCTCCGGAGCCTACATTATTGACATTTCCATTTGGCTGCGTTCGCCGTAAACCTGAGGATCAGGTGACTTCAGAGGTGAACTCTGGTGGATCGAGGCGTCCTCACCATATGTCATTTTCTGCTGAGGTCCAGTGTTGAGGGTCCAGAGGCCCCTTACTGAAGGGCAGGTACTGTCACAATCCATTTTTGAATTTGTGACAGCTCTGGTTCAGCCCAGTTAAAACTTTTTGTCTTTCAGGCCAGTGGGGGTTAATGTCAGTTTTTCCCTGCTGGCAATCTCATGTAATTGCACTGCTGCTGGGTCAGCTGGGTGGTGACCACTCCCACCATTCTTTACATGGTCACCTGATGCATCAGCTGACTGTCGGTAATAGAGCAATCTATATTGACCAAGCCTGGAGTAAGGAGCTTGCTGGCTTCTGTGGTGTATCAGCTGGTTTTGTGAGTTTGTGATCCTGGTGCCTTTATTCTGCTGTGTGGTGCTTTGCAGCAGACGAAGTTGTAAAGCTAAATGCTTATTTCCCCCTCTATTTCGTGTTTGTCACTGTCCCCTGTGTGGAATTAACTGTAGTGGCTAGGCTAGCGCTCTACGCCGGCCAGTGTGCTAGCGAGGGCAGTGTTAGGTGACAGCGAGGGACGAGGTATCCTGATGGCGGTGGTGGGAAGGACCCACATAGGGCATTAGAGGAGTGCAGGGACAGGCTCAGGTTTGAGCTCATGTGGTGACAATCCCTCATTCTCTATCGGTAGGGCCTTCCTCTCCCCAATACTATCCCGTTGTGTGACTGTTGCACCGCTCGCTGACCGACCACCCGTTGGGTCGAGTCACATCATGACAGATGCCCTCAAATTCCCCCCACACAGTTTGATGCCCACATATCCATCCCCACACATTATGTTGCCCCTAAAGCCCACCACTTATAATATGAAATCAACCACAGCCCCCACATGATTTCCTCACAGTAAATTCCCAAACTGACAATATAATGGGTCCCTTAGTCTCCCAGTAGTATGATGTCTCTCACAGTCCCCTAGACAGAATGTTGCTCCCACAGCCACACACATAAATGGTCACAGAATGATGCCCCTCACAGTCTGCCACAAAGTATGATTTCTTCGAAGCCCCCTCACAAAAAATGATGACCCCCACAGATCTCCACACACAGAATAATGTCTCTGCAGTCCCCCTACACACAGTATGATGCTTACCCCAGTTTACACCACATAGTATGATTCCCTTAACATTAAAAGTGACATGGATGTCCTTACAGATGCTTCAGGTTCTACTCAATCTGTTGGCTTTTTGCTCCAACATTATATTCAAATTAAAGTTGGGACATACACAAACCTCCTGGAACACCAGGACAGCTCTCAAAATTTGGGACTGCCCCACTGGAGTTTGAACTCATAGGTGCTATGTAAACATGAGGAGGAAAACAAAAGACTTTGGAAACAGGCCTGGGGAAAGAAAAAGGTTAAAATAACAACTAAAATTAGCAGACTATTGATCACAACAAGTGAAAGACTTACAAAAACAGTCTTAGAAAAATCTATGCATGGTAAAAGCCCAGCAGCTTTCCTAGTGTGCACTGTAAAAAGCACTGTGCTGCAAAATCCTGTAACACTCTATCTATTTAAAAGCTAATAGCAGCATCAGACTTGTAAGGACATGCCCCCACTTCTTGTTATTAGTTCTGCTTGTCAGTAATTATAGATGCATTAGTCTTGACAACAGGCAATGGACTGCAAGTTGTCCAAAAGGGAAACACCTAGGCCCCAATTGTTATTGTGTATACACCAGAACAGAATTCTTGCTTAAAACATTTTTGTGAATTTTGATGTTTTCATGACAAATTTTAGGTAACTCTACCAGAATGGCGAAGCTGTAGAGAAGCCAGAGTGGGATAGGGCATGGCGAAGCCCATCTGACTAATTCATTAAAAGTTTCAGTGTTCCTTACACCAGAAATGTTACTCCAGTCCCCAACTGAAGTGACATTTCTGGAGAGGCACACAGAGACACACACCACTGATAAGATGTGCGTAATTCATTAAATGGCATGTGCCTTATAATGAATTAGGTGCATCTTATTCCTGCATATCCATCATTAAGACTGGTGTATGAATTGCCAGTATAAATGAATCAGACCCTATTGTTCACAGCTTTAGAGAAATGTTTCACTTAAAAAATGATTTTGTAACAAAAGTATATTAAACTATTTATGGTGTCTACACTTGAAATCTAATAAATTCATGTTTATTAAAACTGCAATGTCCATTTAAAATTATGATCATTTTCTTAAAATCTACAGATAATTTTTGAAATATCGTTCTGGACACTCATGTCGGTACTTGCATTCATAATCAGCCCAGTGCTTTACTTTCTGTTGACTCTTATCACTCAATCAAGCCCGCTCTTCAAATTAATGCCAGCCATGTTTCAGTTTCCTGGTAAGTAACTTGTCTATTATTGTATTTATCTCACAATTTTAATAGAATGTATCCCTTAGTGTCTTTTACTATAGTCAAAAATTATTTGTTTCATCATAATCATTTATGATTTTTGTTTTGATTTGAGTAATTAATAGTTTTAAGATAAATAAATAAAGCCATAGACAATTAGCAAACAGTGATTCAGCAAACTATGTCAGTTGTATGAAATCTACTATCATTACTCGTCAAAGCTCAGGCAAAACGCGCATCAGCAGGTGCAGGTTGCTGCAGGTGTCTTTTTATTTGGTCAGTATACTGCTTCCATCCTTCATTTATTTATCTACATTGATACTTTGTATTATTTATATATTTGCACCTTATTATTCTTGGTCACTTGACCTCTAATTTTTGGGCTATTAGGCAATATTTTCTAGCACTTTAATATACACCTGTTATTATCCTTTTCTATGTGCATTTGAAGAATATTTGTCAACTTGATTTTATTTTATGCAGTACTGTCCTAATACTGATTGTATATTTTTATATATATTTGTTCACCTTTTTGCTTGCCATATTATTTAACCTCATTGGAATTTATATGTTATATTTGGCAACATTATAATGTTTTTGGTGATCATAATAGTTGAACCCCGCTACACCCCGCATTGTATTTTTCCACTTTTGATTTTTTTGTCCTTCCCCTTATTTTTATTTTTTTGTGTATCATATTTTAATTGTAATAATAAAATTTATATTTTATATACATATTTCAGTTGTGTATCATGTTTGTTTATGCTATATCCAGTGGATACACAACTTCTTTCATGCTGATTGTGTTCTCTTGTGTATACAGTCTGAAAAATACTGTATATGTTCACATTGCAATATCTTTTAGGTGCATAGATGCACTTTTATGCAACAACTTAATGTCACGGGGTTACCACGACAGAGAGGAGCCAGAAGACCGCAGCATCTGAATGCTTCTACTACTGAACTGAAAAGACGCACTCCTTCTTTTTTTTAAATGGTGTTTATTTATTTTGGCAGAACAGGGGTTAATCAGCCATGTTGGAAACTCTGGAGTATGAGCTCTCAGCTGAGCTCGGTTAGCCACTCCCACCTCCTTTATAATCTGGGTTCTGATTCAAACCCTTGTCAAAGCTAGCTTATGCTGCATGGCTTGGAGGTGAGGTGTTTATTTGAGAAAGAGTTTGGAGGATCTGTGACTGTTGCGTGTGGTTTTAAGTGTGATAATTCCCTTCCCTCTTCACTTTGGTTTCTGCTTTGTCCTCCACTCCTCAGCACATTCCTCTGTTATATGTGAGTGAATATTTGTATGCTTGGTACTTTCAGTTTACCCTTCTTTGTGTTGCCTTGTTCATTGGGGTGGTGTACTTTGTTTCACAGTAGCGCCCCTCTTCGCTGGGTGGGGGAAGAGAACAGAGTGAGGGCTGATTCAGGAGATAAGGCAAGGGTGGCGTCCCCGGCATCTTCACCTTCAGAAATAACCTGGGGAATAGGGCATGCTAGGTCGCCCCCTAGTGGTAGGGATAGGGAAGGAGCCCCTGGTCCTGGGTCACCCAACACTTAAATCTTGATGAGTATCTTTTAATCAGTTGTCAGACAGCTCTACGTCTTACATTTTTCTTTTAACTAAGGTCTGTTAAGTGACATTTACCATACTAACATACTAATTATAGCCATATATCAACAGACAGTATTATTGAATTTTAGAAATATATCCAATAAACCAATGCACACATATGGGTCATTCCAGTCATGCTGCATCACATAGTAACATAGTAACATAGTTAGCAAGGCCGAAAAAAGACATTTGTCCATCCAGTTCAGCCTACATTCCATCAGAATAAATCCCCAGATCTACGTCCTTCTAAAGAACCTAATAACTGTAAGATGCAATATTGTTACGCTCCATCCAGGCCTCTCTTGAACCCCTTGACTGAGTTCGCCATCGCCACCTCCCCAGGCAAGGAATTCCAGATTCTCACTGCTCTAACAGTAAAGAATCCTCTTCTATGTTGGTGGAAAAACCTTCTCTCCTACAGACTCAGAGGATGCCCCCTTGTTACAGTCACCTTCCTTGGTATAAACAGATCCTCGGAGAGATATTTGTATTGTCCCCTTATATACTTATACATGGTTATTAGATAGTCCCTCAGTCTTCTTTTTTCTAGACTAAATAATCCTAATTTTGATAATCTCTCTGGGTATTGTAGTTCCCCCATCCCTTTTATTAATTTTGTTGCCCTCCTTTGTACTCACTCTAGTTCCATTATATCCTTCCTAAGTACCAGTGCCAAAAACTGTACACAGTACTCCATGTGCGGTCTAACCAGGGATTTGTACGGAGGCAGTATAAGGGTCTGTGCACACGTTGTGGATTCTTAGCGTTTTTGCCGCGGTTTTTCGGCAAAAATGCTTATACAACACAACTCATTATATCCTATGGGATTCTGCAATGCTGTGCACATGCTGCGTGTTTTTCCGCGGCGGAATCGCGGCCATAGGAATGCATTGAACCGCTTACTTTCCGCATGTGGCTATGCCACCATGCGCAAAGTAAGCAGTTCAAGTGCAGATGGTACCCAGGGTCTGGAGGAGAGGAGACTCTCCTCAAGACCCTACGTACCATATCCATGTAAAAACAATAATTAAAATAAAAAATAGTGATATCCTCACCTTCCGGCGGCCCCCGCAGCTTTCCCGCCTCTCAGCGACGCTCCCGGCCAATCCCGTTCCCAGGGATGCATTGCGAGAATCACCTCAGATGACGTAGCGGTCTCGCGTGATGTACATCATCTGGGGTCATTGTTGCAATGCATCCCTGGGAACGGGATTGGCGGGGGCCGCCGAAAGGTGAGAATATCACGATTTTTTATTTTTTTTTATTATTTTTAACATTAGAACTTTTTACTATTGATGCGGCACAGGCGGCATCAATAGTAAAAAGTTGGTCACACTTGTCAAACACTTGTTTGACTTGTGTGACCAACCTGTCAATCAGTTTTCCAAGCGATGCTACAGATCGCTTGGAAAACTCTAGCATTCTGCAAGCTAATTACGCTTGCAAAACGCTAGTTTTTAGCGGGAATATGCATACCTATAATATGCGTATTTCCTGTGGCAGGGAGGTGCGGAATTGCCGCGTAAATTTCCACGGCAATTCCGCAACGTGTGCACATAGCCTAATGCTCTCATCATGTGTATCCAGACCTCTTTTAATGCACCCCATGATCCTGTTTGCCTTGGCAGCCACTGCCTGGCACTAGCTGCTCCAGGTAAGTTTATCATTAACTAGGATCCCCAAGTCCTTCTCCATGTCAGATTTACCCAGTGGTTTCCCATTCAGTGTGTAATGATGATATTGATTCCTTCTTCCCATATGTATAACCTTACATTTAGTATTGTTAAATCGCATCTGCCACCTTTCTGCCCAAGTTTCCAACTTATCCAGATCCATCAGTAGCAGAATACTATCTTCTCTGTTGACTGCTTTACATAGTTTTGTATCATCACATTGTATTTCAAATCTGCTCAATATCACATTGATGGTGTTTCTTGTGAGTTATGTCATGCATTTCAGATCAAACAACTGCAATTTGTTTGCACACTGTAGTTATGAATAGCTATTATTATTACATAGGGATTTCAGGGTATCTTTTTATAAATAAAGCTGTTTTTTTTAAGTCCGTTTGTAATATAAATCTTGAAACAACATTGCTTATATTGCTTTTTGTTATCATGAGGATGGTAGAAAGACATTGCAGACCTATCTTTGTTCTGAGTGAAGGAAAGTCTAGGTACGCTAGATTCATATTCTAATTTATATGATTGGCCTATTTTCAGTATTTTTTTCTCAGAGTCCCCAGTGGAATCACATTTAAGCATGGGTAAAACGTACAAGCTCCATGCAGTTACTGTATATCCTAAAATGAATAGAGTCAAAAATCCCCAGAAGATAATTTATAAAGAAGTATCAATCATTAGAGATGCGCGACTTTGCCTCCGGGAGGGTCGAGTTGGGTTTCGGACTTCCCAAAAGTCGAGTCCAACGAAATCGGCCGACTATCGGGAAAAGTCGAAGGTCCGACTGAAACTCGAACCGACCCCAATGCAAGTCAATGGGGAAGAAAAGTCGGCAGGGAGTGGAGGACAGTAAACACACCTAACAGTGCCCATTTCAATGCCAACGACATCAATTCTTATTACTTAAGCTTGTCAACCTTAATTTACTTTATAATAATAGTAACGCATTGAAAACTGGGGGTTATTTTGCTAAAGTTGTAGGGGGGGCAGGGCTGGCTCCAGGTTTTCGTGTGCCCCGGCCAAAGAGTCTCAGTGGGCCCTTTAACACATACCACAATTCATGATGCTCCGATACGGCAGAGAAATATAGGTATAGTACAATGCCAAATACTTCACTTCTTACATTACATGAGTGATATCTATTTTAAATTCTACAATAGCTCAAAAACCAGACAGTATAGTCCTCCATACAATATTATGGGAACCACATAGTGCGCCATACAGAATGGGCTCCCTATTATTATTATTATTTATTTATATAGCACCATTGATTCCATGGTGCTGTACATGAGAAGGGGTTACATACAAATTACAGATATCACTTACAGTAAACAAACTAACAATCACAGACTGGTACAGAGGGGAGAGGACCCTGCCCTTTCGGGCTAACATTCTACAGGATGGGGGATGGAGACAGCAGGTTGGGGGATTGCAGCAGTTCCGGTGTTGGTTGAGGCGATATCTCCGGTAGCGGTGAGGAGGCAGCGGG
The DNA here is from genome assembly GCA_033576555.1 of Oophaga sylvatica. NCBI lineage: Eukaryota > Metazoa > Chordata > Amphibia > Anura > Dendrobatidae > Oophaga > Oophaga sylvatica. The sequence goes on from JARQOD010000001.1 coordinate 344,500,570, forward strand.
GTCATTGCAGGCTGTAGGCTTTCCTGAAGAGATGGGTTTTCAGGTTATGTCTGAAGGATCCGAGAGTGGTTGATAGTCGGACATGTTCGGGCAAAGAATTCCAGAGGATGGGGGATATTCGGGAGAAGTCTTGGAGGTGGTTGGGTGAGAAGCGAATAAGTGTGGAGGAGAGAAGGAGGTCTTGGGAGGACCGGAGATTACGTGAGGGAAGGTATCGGGAGATTAGTTCAGAGACATATGGGGGAGACAGGTTATAGATGGCCTTGTAGGTCAGTATTAGTAATTTGAATTGGATTCGCTGAGGGAATGGGAGCCAGTGAAGAGATTTGCAGACGGGAGATGCGGAGGAGTAGCGAGGAGCACTCCCTATAGTGAATGCTCCATACAGAATAGGCCCCATATGTGCTCCATATGATGCTCCATATATAATGGGCTCCATGTGATGACCCATAAATAATGAACCCCATATGATGCTCTAGTATATGATGGGCCCCATATGATGCTCTAGTATATGATGGGCCCCATGGATGATGCTCCAGTGTATGATGGGCCTATATAATGCTCCATATATAATGGGCCCCATATGATGCTCCAGTGTATAATGGGCCCCGTATATGATGCTCCAGTGTATGATGGGCCCCATTTATAATGCTCCAGTGTATGATGAGCCCCATATAGTGCTCCAAATATAATGGTCCCCAACTCCCCATATATAATGCTCCATATATAATGGGCTCCATGTGATGCCCCATAAATAATGAACCCCATATGATGCTCTAGTATATGATGGGCCCCATATGATGCTCCAGTATATGATGGGCCCCATGGATGATGCTCCAGTGTATGATGGGCCTATATAATGCTCCATATATAATGGGCCCCATATGATGCTCCAGTGTATGATGGGCCCCATTTATAATGCTCCAGTGTATGATGTGCCCCATATATAATGCTCCAGTGTATAATGGGCCCTATCTATGATGCTCAAGTGTATGATGGACCCCATATATAATTCTCCAGTGTATAATGCTCCCCATATATTGCTCCAAACATTAAAAAAAATGAATTACCTCTCCTCGCTGGGCACTGCTCTACTCTGGACTCCTCAGCGTCGCCATCTTCCAGCTCTCTGCACTGTGACTGTTCAGGCAGAGGGCGCACAGACGTGACGTCATCGCGCTCTCTGACATGAATGTCACTGTCAGGAAACGCGGAAGACGTCACAGCTGTGGAGCAGGAAGAGGTAAGTATTGCAAGTGATGGGGCCCTGAGCAAGCAGGGGGGCCCACTCGTGGGCGCCGGCACTGGCACAGGGCCCCTCATAGTATGCCGGTGTCTCTGACGGCGAGTGGGCCCCCCCACCTGCTCAGGGCCACGGCACTTGCCCGGGTGCGCCAGGTGCTGACGCCAGCCCTGAGGGGGTACAGCCCAGTTAGGGAGGTGGAAAAACTGGCATATGTTGATGTGTAGGCTGGACGTTCAGCAGCTGCAAATGGAGGAATTGGAGTAGTCAGAGGAAGAGGAGGACAAAGCGAGCCATTTTGCTGGCAACCTATGTGTCATCAGGGGAAGGTGGTACAAAATCCTTTGAAACCCAGGCATGGTTCATTTTAATGAAGGTGAGATCACCAACATTTTTGGTCGACAGCCGGGTCCTTCTTTCTGTCAGGATTGATCCAGCAGCACTGAAGAGTCTTTCTGATAGCACACTACCAGCAGGGCAAGCGAGCTCCTGTAAGGCATATTGTGCCAATTTAGGCCAGGTGTCCAGTTCACAGGCCCAGTAGTCAAAGGGGAATGAACTGTGAGGGAGAACATCAATAGGGGAGGAGAGGTAATTTTGAACCATAGTTGACAACTGCTGTCTTCTGTCTGTTGCAGTCAATTCAGTATTAACAGTCGTGTGAGCGTTACTCGAGAAATCAGTCCACAACATGGTCATGAAACCCCTGTCTCCAACGCCACTTCGGCTGTGCACCACGAACACCTCTTCCATGTTGCCCAGTATGGCTCGTGGTAGAACCTGCACCGCTGCTGTGTGCTGGGAATGCCTCTAACAAACGGTTTACCAGAGTTGCTTGTTTGTTCGCCAATATTAGCTCTAAGTTCTCCTGTGGCATGATGTTCTGTAATTTGCCTTTATAGCGTGGATTGAGGATGCTGGCCAACCAGTAGTCGTCATCCTTCATAATTTTGGCATCACCAAGACATAATCACACATGTGGGCCAATGTTCCAGGTGTCAATGATGCACTGCCAGTGGTGGGTGGAGGAGCACTTTCTGGCAAATCCACATCCCTCCAGTCACGCACAAACCCTGTACCTGACCTAGGCAAGCCAACATTTTCTCTTGCCCGCTGGAAAGCATCCTTCTCCCCAAAATAATCATCCCCCTCATCCTCCTCCTCTTTCTCTTCTTCCTCCACCTCGTCCAGGACAGTTCCCTGAGCAGACAATGGCTGACTGTCATCAAGGCTTCCCTCCTCCTCTTCCTCTTCCTCCTCCGCTGCAGATGCCTGATCCTTAATGTGCGTCAAAGTTTGCATGAGCAGGCGCCTAAGTTGGATGCTCATGCTTATAATGGCGTCGTCTGCGCTTAACAGCCATGTGCATTCCTCAAAACAATGCAGGACTTTACAGAGGTCTTTCAGCTTTGACCACTGCACACCCGACAACTCGATGTCTGCCCTCAAACTGCCTGCCCGTGTATCCTCCCACAAATGCATTACAGCCTGCCTCTGTTCGCATAGCCTCTCAATGTCTATGATTAGGCGGTGGTTGGGAGGTGGAGCGATCGCTGTAGCCTCTGCATACGACTGGATTCTACGGGTCAGCGACGAATGTGCGAGCACAGTCTTTGCACCTTATGGAGCAAGGCTGGTAACTTCGGATAATTATTTATGAAGCACTGCACCACCAGGTTCAAGGTGTGAGCCAGGCAAGCTATGTGTCTGAGTTTTGCCAGGGCTATGGCCGCCACAAAATTACGGCCGTTATCACTGACTATCTTGCCTGGCTCAAGATGTAGACTGTCCAGCCATGACTCTGTTTCTCGCTGCAAGTAGTCGACCAGTACCTCCGCGGTGTGTCTGTTGTCGCCCAAAAGACATCATCTTTAAAACAGCCTGCTGACGCTTACCACTAGCTGTTCGATAGTGGGACACCTCGTGTGCAACACGGGCAGCTGCGGATGGAGTGCTCGTGCGACTGCGCTCTGTCGACGAGCTATCGCTTCTGGAGGAGGAGGAGGGTCGAACGCCTACAGCCAACTGTTGCCTATACCGTGGGCTAGGCAGCACTGTTCCACCACCACTGTCCCCTGTGGACCCTGCATCATCCACATTAACCCAGTGCGCAGTGATGGCCTCGTAATTGCCCTGGCCATGCCTACTGGCCCATGCATCTGTTGTGAGGTGCACCTTTCCACTCACTGATTGTTTGAGTGCATGGACAATGCGGTCTTTCACATGCAGGTGGAGGGCAGTGATGGCTTTTCTAGAAAAGAAGTGCCGACTGGGTAGGTCATAGCGTGGGACAGCGTAGGCCATGAGCTCTCGGAACTCTGCGCTTTCAACCAAACAGAAGGGCATCATCTCTAATGAGATCAGTTTGGCAATGTAGGCGTTCAAAGACAGTGTACGCGGATGAGAGGATGAGTACTTTCTTGTCCTACTCAGAGTGTCTGCTAGGGTGAACTGGACTTGAAAGCTGCATATGAGGGAACTAGCGGTGGACATGGCGGACTGAGAGGGAGTTGGTGATGGTGATGGTGGTGGTGGTGGTGGTGATGGCCTAGATTCAGTCTTTCGTTGGAAAAACATTGTGATTCCCTGACTGCTTTGGCCTTGCGACGAAACCTCAACATTTCTTGCTGGTGGTGTGCTAACCGGTGGGCTTACAGTGGGGGAAGCGATGTAGCGTTGCTGGCTACCTTCAGTTGGAGCAGGTGCACATGTGCTACCTGAGGTTTTGTAGTCCGTCCATGCTTGCAAGTGCATGGTGTTTAAATGTCTAAGCATGCAACTGGTATTCAAATTTCAGAGATTTTTCCCTCGGCTAAAGGTCCTTCCGCACTTCTTACAGATAACCTTTGCCTCATCAATAGGATTTTGGTCAAAAAAGTGTCACACTGCACTCTTTCTACTATGGGATAAATTTTCAGGGCTTGCATGCTGTGCTAATTTGACCATCTGGCCAAGCTGTCCTGCAACTCTTTTTGTTTTTTAACACTTTTTTGGACTGCTACGGGCCTGCCAGATAACCGCAGCTGTGATGTCAATGCCTGCTGCGGATCCTCCTCCTCTTCTGAGATATTGCCAGCGGCACCCTCTTCCCCCAATGGATGCCAATCCGGGTCAACAACTGAGTCATCCATCACCTCCTCTTCAATTTCATCTGCACCTTCCTCTGTGTCACCGTGTAAGGTGGTATAGTATGCGGGAAGGGGCACCTGAGTTTCATCAGGGTCAGATTCTGGCTCAGTAGACTGCGAGGGAAATGTAGTGCTCTGAGTGAATGTACCAGCAGAATCATCTAGCAGTGGCTGTCCATCAGTGCACTCCATGTCAGATTCATCTTGGACTGGGGAATTCAGGATTTGACTTGATAACCCAGGCATGGTATGTGAAAAGAGCTCCATGGAGTTATCTAAAGTGTGGCCTGCCGCATCCTTCACTTTTGGTGAGGGTGAAGGACACAAGGAAAGGTGTTGTTCCTGACCAGGAGCCTGCATTGACAACTGACACAAACTTCAGAAGAGGAGGCTATAGAGCTGGAGGCTGTTTCGGCAATGTAAGCCAAAACCTGTTCCTGATGCTCCGGCTTTAAAAGCGGTTTACCTACTCCCAGAAAAGGGAGTCTTCCAGGCCTTCTGGAGCCAGACGAAGGCGCAGGCTCAACACCTCCTGCCTTAGGTGCTATTGTGCTTTTGGCACTACCAGCAGATGCACCACCATCAGTACCAGCTGCCCCCCCCCGCCCATGTCCGCGGCCTCTTCCACCATACTTCCTCATGTCTGGGAAAATGTACCAAAAATACCAGCAGATATATGGTACTGTATCAGAAGCGTACAGGTGTATACAGTGTAGGGAAAATTTTAAATCTCCGTATATATTTCGAGAGTAACACACAGACGCTCACTCAGTATGGATTAGACCAGAATATTAAAAGCAGAAAAAGGGTACTGTATCAGAAGCGTACAGCTGTATACAGTGTTGGGAAAATTGTAAATCCCTGTATATATTTCCGGAGTCAAACACAGATGCTCACTCAGTATGGATTTGACCAGAATATAAAAAACAGAAAAACTGTACTGTATCAGAAGCGTACAGGTGTATACAGTGAAATGGAAATTTTAAATCTCCGTATATATTTCGAAAGTAACACACAGACGCACACTCATTATGGCTTTGACCAGAATATAAAAAGCAGAAAAACGGTACTGTATCAGAAGCGTTCTGCTGTATACAGTGTAGGGGAAATTGTAAATCTCTGTATATATTTCCGGAGTCACACACAGACGCTCACTCAGTATGGATAAGACCAGAATATAAAAAGCAGAAAAAGGGTACTGTATCAGAAGCGTACAGCTGTATACAGTGTAGGGGAAATTGTACATCTCCGTATATATTTCCGGAGTCACATACAGACGCTCACTCAGTATGGATTAGACCAGAATATAAAAAGCAGAAAAAGGGTACTGTATCAGAAGCGTACAGCTGTATACAGTGTAGGGGAAATTGTAAATCTCCGTATATATTTCTGGAGTCACACACAGACGCTCACTCAGTATGGATTAGACCAGAATATAAAAAGCAGAAAAAGGGTACTGTATCAGAAGCGTATAGCTGTATACAGTGTAGGGGAAATTGTAAATATCCATATATATTTCCGGAGTCACACACAGACGCTCACTCAGTATGGATTTGACCGTAATACAAAATGCAGAAAAACGGTACTGTATGAGAAGCGTACAGCTGTATACAGTGTAGGGGAAATTGTAAATTTCCGTATATATTTCCAGAGTCACACACAGACGCTCACTCAGTATGGATTTGAGCAGAATACAAAAAGCTGAAAAACGGTACTGTATCAGAAGCGTACAGCTCTATACAGTGTAGGGGTAATTTTAAATCTCGGTATATATTTCCAGAGTCACACAGAGACGCTCACAGGCTCAGTATGGATTAAACCAGAATATAAAAAGCAGAAAAACGGTACTGTATCAGAAGCGTACAGCTGTATACAGTATAGGGGAAATTGTAAATCTCCGTATATATTTCCGGAGTCACACACAGATAGTCAGCATGTATTTGTCTATGATACCAGCCGGTACACGGTAGTGTGTGAGGAGCGTACACCTGTATACGGTGTGGGAAAAAATGAACGCTCGGTAACTGTGCAGAAAAAAAGAATAAAAGTATTAGTGCTGTGTAAAAAGCAGTCTGCACAGCAGTGTACACACAGCAATACATCAGGCAGCCTAATAACCAGCGCTGCTGCACACAAGAAAATCCTCCCCTGTCACTGCACACTAACTGTACAGCACAATTGCTAACAGCACAAGCAAATAAGAACTTCTCTTTCCAGCCCTAATGCTCTCCCTACTGATAAACAGCAAGCAACCTCTCCCTACTGTTAAGATCGGCAGAAGTAAAATGGAGGTCGGCGGTCAGGGTTTTTATAGACACTATGACGCCACACAAAGCAAGCCAATCACTGCAATGCCCTTCTCTAAGATAGTGGTGGACTCTGCCCATGTCATCTCGTTGCCCACAGTGTACGTCCTTGCTCATTGGCTGAAAAAAGGCGCCTGCAAGCATTATGGGAAAACCGACTTTGGCACTTGTTTTGCCGAACTCATGGCTGACTTGACATTGGCGAAAGTCGGCGACTTATGAATCTGACCGACCTGTTTCGCTCAACTCTATCAATCATATCTTAATATTTGAAAAAAAAACACAAGTATACTGTATATCTATAAATTTAATGAAAGGTAGTGTCAAACAAACACTCAAGAGAAGACAATTAGATAAATTAACAATGCAAAAATAGTAGGTCACTGATGAGGACACAAGAGAGCAGAATAACAGCAGGACAATTTTAGTACATAAAAAATGGGTAGCTGGTATAGTTAATATACAGTACATAATAAAAACAATTGCAGAGAAATAAAAAATAATTCACAATTAAAATTGGTCTTTTTTTTAGTTACCGTATATACTCGAATATAAGCTGAGATTTTCAGCCCATTTTTTAGGGCTGAAAGTCCCGCTCTCGGCTTATATTCGAGTCATATACCAGGGGGTCGGCGGGGGAGGGGGAGCGCAGCTGTCCTATATACTCACCCCTCCGCCGGCGCGGTCTCTGCAGCCCCCTTCTCTTCTTTCACGGTCCCGGCGCCTGTGTCCAGCCCTCAGTGGTACCGCTCATTAAAGTCATGAATATGCACATATTCATGACTTTAATGAGCGGTAACACGTGACCGCTGAACACTGGCGCCGGGACCTTGGGAGAAGAGCAGGGCAGAGACGTGCTGGCAGGAGGGTGAGTATAAGCGATATTTACCTGTCCCGTTCCACCGATGCACTGCTGTGTCCTTGGGTCCTCTTGCTGCAATGTTCAGGCAGAGGGCCTGATCATTCACTGCTGGAGGACCCGGAAGACAGCGGCGAGCAGCGGTGAACCCGGTGACAGGTAAATGTCTCAGGTGCCGGGGCCCTGAGCGAGCGGTGACACCGGCACCTGTCCCCCATAGAGCGCCGGTGTCCCTGCCTGCTCAGGACACCGGCACCTGGCCCCCAGCGACAAGAGGTGAGTATGTCTTTTTTTTTTTTCGGTTGCAGCAGCAGCGGCAGCGTATGAGGCCTATACTATGGGGCATCTATGGGGGCATAATCTATGGAGCATCTATAGGGGCATAATCTATGGGGGTACAATCTATGGAGCATCTATGGGGGCACAATCTATGGATCGTCTATGGGGGCACAATCTATGGATCATCTATGGGGGCACAATCTATGGAGCACCTATGGGGGCACAATCTATGGAGCATCTATGGGGGCATAATACATGGGGCAGCATATAGGGCATAATCTCATTTTCCACCTAGGCTTATACTCGAGTCAGTAAGTTTTCCCAGTTTTTTGTGGCAAAATTAGGGGGTCGGCTTATACTCGGGTCGGCTTATACTCGAGTATATACAGTATATTGCTCCGCAAAAAAATGTGAATGGCAGACCATTCGGTATAGTATGAAAAACAAAAAAAATATTTTATCCCAAGATTAAAAATATATATTAAAGATAAAAAAGGACAAAAAATATATATATAGTAAAAAACCTTTATTAATAGTGGTTATAACCCAGTACATGAAGAAGCACACAATAATAAATTTACATAAATGGTCCAAATATAGGTTCAATATAGATGATAAAGTTTAGCAAAAAGTCTATGTAAGAAATAATGCACTAAAATAAAATGAAAATAAAGACCAAGTGTTGCAATTATGTGAAAAAAATCTCAATAAAAATAATGAATGATAAATAATATATAAGATGATCACAATATATCCACACAGTGATACCATAAAAATTGTGATAAAATAAAATAACCAATAAGAGTGCAATATCACAAAAATAAGAAAAATATAATAAATCACAATATATCATAAAGTGCAAATTCCTGTGCAATACACCACAATACTAAAAAATATTTGCTGTATAATAAATTGATATTCACATTTATAAATATACTAAATAGATTACAAAAAAAATGCTAAAGTGCTATAAATATGTGCAAAGTAATGCTACTGGACACTGAGGAAATAATTGCACATAGATGTGCAAATTTGCAAAAAGGTGCAAAATAGTGCTAAGATTATCTTACTATAGCAGATTGCTAAATACCCTCACCTGCAATGTGTGATTAATCACAGTGTAAAGCTGAAGTTCCCCTATGAAGGCGCTAGGCTCCTAAATAAATCAATATATGTGGCCACTCATATACCTCCAATTAAACAATGCCACATACGCCTAGAAGGGGACCATAGTACACACTGCCATCAAAGCCATTGCAGTATTTGGACCACAAAATACAATAAAAGCAATAAATATAGACTGAAAACATTACCTTTAAATAAGGGGTCAGAATGCTGTGTGTGCTGAACGCGCCCCAACGCGCGTTTCAGCATTCGTCACGAAGGAAATATCCGAAACGCGATGACTATTAGTCCAGGTGTATTCCTAAGAGGATTGAAGTATAATATGCAATAATACCATTATATCACAAAATGGCATTTAAAGTGCAGAAAAGGTTTTTAGTAATGTGCATCAATCATTGAGAGAAAATAGGCACATGAATAGTTGAGAGTGGATATAACAAGGTGAAAAGTAAATGGTCACCAAAAATACAATAGCATGGCTTACCCATATAGTAGGTTGTCCCACTGTGACTCTGCAGGCCCTTGAGAAGCATTTTGCATGGGTTTCCCCGAGAAAGAGAAGGGAGAGGACCCTGCCCATTGTGCCCATACATTCTATAGGATAATGGGGAAGGAGACCGTAGGTTTGGGGGCCACACCAGCTTTGGTGTTGGTTAGGCGGCAGAGGACATGAATTTTCAAGCTCCGCTTGAAATTTCAGAATGTAGGGGATAATTGGATGTGTTGGACCACAGAATTCTACAGGATGGGGGATACTCGGGAGAAGTCTTGCAGGTGATAATGAACATACGATTGTGTAAGAGAGAAGGAGGTCTAGGGAGTACCAGAGATTACGTGGTGGGAGATATCGTGAGAGTAGTTAAGAGATATATGGACGAGACAGATTAAAGGTACTGCCACACTAAACGTTCCCGCTAACGATCACGATAACGACGCTATCGTTTGTGTGATCGTTTTAAGGTCGCTAGTAGCTGCCATACTTGACGATCTCATTAACGGCGCATCAGCGGTTAGCGATCTTTTTAACGACTTTGGCGGTCGTTGGGATGTGCCACACTGCATGTACTGTGAAAGATCACGACCTCGATAGGCGTGACTGAGCGCGACCTTTTGCACGCCCCTCGTCACAGATTGGTGGTCACTATGTGTGTCATAGATATTTATCACAGCTCTCCCGCTTTGTGATTGGATGACCGCGTCATAAAAGACAACGTATCAGCACTCCTCTCCATTGCTCTCGAGCAGAAGCGGTTCTTTCACCCAGTGTGTCCTGCTAGTCTTGGTAGCTACTGCGATCCGGTTTACGCCACTATTTCGGTTGCTACGTTCTACGTTGGAGATTTTGCGATCGTCTGTGGTGTCCTCTGCGATCCAGTTGTGACGCTAGTTTCCCTATTTCTTTTTTCAGAATCACAAGTTTTGTAAGGTAGGTAATTTTTTTTGTCACATTTAATTTTTCTTTTGTCTTTAATTGTACCGATCCATTTTAGATCTCTCTGCTGTTGTTAACCATTGTTGTCCATCATGTTTTTCATTGTTTTGTTCAGGCACGCCCACCATTTTATGATCCCAGCTCTGTCTATGTTTACTCCTGCGTCGCCCACCACCACCATTTTATGATCCCAGCTCTGTTTACTCCTGCGTCGCCCACAACCACCATTTTGTGATCCCTGCTGTGTTCTATGTTGTAGGCTATGTAAGCATTTTATTTAACCATTCTGCTGTTCTCACATAATCATTTTTTTATTACAGATGGCTGATAAGCAGGAGTTTTTTGCGTGATTTTATCGAGCTGTACCGCACAATGCCGTGCCTCTGGAAAATTAAGTCTGCAGATTATTGTAACCGGTTGAAAAAGAAGGACGCCTACCAAAAACTGGTGGAGCTCTGCAGGAGCCGTTACCCTGATGAACCTGCGGATGAGTCAACGGTTAAAAAACGGATTCAGGCCCTCCGCACGGTTTATAAAAAAGAGCTCAATAAAGTTATCAATTCAACCAAATCTGGAGCCGGGGCCGAAGAAGTTTATGTCCCCCAACTGTGGTACTTTGATCTGTTCGCTTTTACAAGGGACCAGGAAGTACCCAGAGAAGGGACATCAATTTCGGATCTAGACCCAGTGATCCAGCCGGACACCCCTGTCGTACATGTAAGTACCTTTGTATTACAACACATTTTAATGTACATGCCAAAGTGGACTTAAATTTAAAAAATATTATTGTGAAATGTAGATAAAATGGCAGAATATATCCCTTCATGTACTGATAATTTATCTAGCTCAACGGTTGAGGCCTATCCATTTACAAGTGTCGTTTTCACATTTTTGCTGTATATGGGTGTTATAGTGTGAAGATTAATTTCTTTGTCTTTGTGATTTACCATTTGTTTTTTGTTCATGCAGGACACAGAAGAGGCCGTCTCCACACCTCCAACTGAAGAAGACAGCATGCCGTTGATAGACGAAGTAGTCGAGCCACCATCATCTGTGCGGAGGCGGCTTTCACTTTCAGGAACGAAAAGGAAGGCTCCCACCTCGGCTCCCACCTCGGCTACTCCTGAATTGGTGGAAATTGCTAAAAAACTTCTTACAGCAGAAAAAGAAACTAAAATAACTGGCTTTGCATATTTTGCGAATGAGAGGCTCCCTACTCTGGATCCTGTTCAGCGGCTTCATGCAGAGAGACTGATGTTAGAGGTACTGAATCAAGCGTCTTTTGGAAACCTGGACAACAGATATGTCGTGATGCCAAGACCGCAGTACCCGGACTACTCATGGCCGCACAATCCTGTGCCAAACCCAGTTGGGATAAACCCAAACGCTGGTGCTCCCCCTTATTTTTATTCACCTCAGAGGCAGCGTGGTAATGGCAATGATCCATCTTACCAGCAGTTGTAGTTTTTAAAATGTTTTACTAAAGTTTTTTTTGGTTGTTTTTATATTTTTACATTGATACCTTTTTTAATAAAAAACTTATTTATCTAATGAATTGTGGTCTTTTCTTATGTGATGTCAACTATTAAAATGTTGTATTTTTATTACATCTACTTGTCACACATGGGGTCATGGGAATACTAGCTATCATAGGTGTTCCATCATAGGGAAAAAATGAAATGAAAAAAAAATCAAAAATTAACATTTTTTTTTTAAGGCCCCTGGTCACACTAGCGCTAAAACCTTATACTAAAAATAATACACCACACCTGCGTAGATGAACGTAAATATTAAATATATATTTATGTCATATATATATATATTTTTTTTTTAAATAAAGATATAAAATTTAAATAAAAAAAAAAACATAACAAAATAAAAAAATTATTAACTAATTATTAACAAAATCAAAAAAAAAATTCAAAAAAAAAAAAATTAATGAGGGCCCCGGTGTCCAGCCGCTGCCCTCTCCAGCATCATCCCGTGTTGATGCAGAGCTCCCATCGCACTTTGCAGCTCTGCCACCGCTAGTCTGCATCGCTGCCACAGCGCTGCACATTTTCGCATCAGCCGGCGGTGGGACACCAACAGGTCCTGGGCAGTCGGGATTTCTGTGGAGGAAAAGGTAACAGTTAATAGTGAATTCTGTTGCAACATCAACATGTACATGTTATGTTAATTAACACTTACGGTTGTCGTCAGACGACCCGCTCACTGCCCACCCAGAACCTGTTGGTCCGCCGGCTAGGGAAACACAGAAAAATTTTTTATATTACAACAGCCATTACACATAAGACCTTACAAAGTTCTCAAACATGTCTGACGTTTATATAATGTGCGTTAATTACCTGATGGGGAGCCTGCATCCGTGTGACGGGATGATGCTGGAGAGAAGGCAATGGAAGGTGAGGTGCTTGACCCCGACTGTGGAGGGGGGGTTGCTGCCAGGGAAGGGGCTGAAGGGATGGAGAGGTGTGGTGAGGATGGTGGTGGAGGGGTAGCCGGAGATGGAGGTGGAGGGGTAGCCGGGGAAGGAGATGGAGGTGGAGGGGTAGCCGCAGCAGCTGGTGAAGGTGGTGCTGTAAATAAAATATACAATTCAGTCAAATAATCCTTCTACTAACCCCGTTACTGCCAGTACTTCCATCTATGCCTGTAAACACCCTCACGACTGGTACTCCCTTTACTGCCTGCCCTATCACTGTCGGTACTCCCATCACTGCGGGTGCATTGATATAGGTAGATAAGGCTACTTGCGTTTTTTGTCGCAGCGCATCTTGCGCTATCGGACGCATGCGCAATGTTCCCCTATCTTTAACATGGCGGGCGCAGGGTTTAGCGCTTGCACGCGTTCATGTGCGTTTGTCGTGCGCTGCGCATTTTCCCGGTGTGAACGCATACGCGCTAGACGCTACATGTTGCAATTTTTTTTCCGGTCAAAAAAAAAAAAAAAGAGATGATTGAGACAGAGATGATAGAGCCAGAGATGATGGAGACAGATGATGGAGGCAGAGATGATGGAGGCAGAGATGATGGAGCCAGAGATGATGGAGGCAGAGATGATGGAGCCAGAGATGATAGAGCCAGAGATGATGGAGACAGAGATGATAAAATGTGACACATAGACAACGCATGCGCCAAAACAACCCAAAAGCATGCAAAAACGCATGAAATCGCAGACAAACGCTGGTTTTTTTTGTCGAAATGCGCATGCTGATGCGACTAAATATCGCAGCGTTTATAAGCGTTTGCATGCGTTTTTTTAATGCGCTACTTGTGCGCTCGAAACGCATCGCTAAAAAATGCAAGTGTGAAAGTAGCCTACCCCACAAAACATAACCTATCCAGATACCCTCATCAATACTCACTCAGAGGCCTGCGGAGCTGGGCCCGGATGCTGGCGACCCTATCGCGTGAGCGGTATCGCAGGTCCGCCAGCTTCTTTCTGATTTGCGCTTTTGTGCGCACCACATTATACCTCCTCTGCAGGCCCCGCTGGATCCTCTGCAGGCATAACCTTTTGTGGCGCATTGGATGTGCCACAGGTAGCCTGCAGTGGTAGTCCCAGAGGTCCGTCTTCTTAATCAGATAACGGACCTCTTCATCAGCCCATTTGGGCCCGCGCTGTCTCGCCGCCATTGCCGCCATCACAAACAACAGAGCATTGGGCGACGCCAGCGCCATGACGTCACAGCGTGCGCACGTTACGTGCGACCGCACCGCGACGCTAAACGGTTTTTGCGATTGAAAAGTAACCGCAGCAGCCATGCGGCAGAAGCACAGATATGAAATGCTGTTGCAATCGCAATACCACTGTTCCAAGGTAGGCGATCACAATGGCGTGTTATGTCTTTATGGCTGGGGATCGTGACAATCTTCTAGCAAATCACAAATGGCTTTTTGCATGTTTGCATATCTGTGTAGTTGCAGTGTCAAATAGCGATCACAATAACATCGCATATCTTGATGGCTGGGGCTCGCTAATCCCCTTTGCAAGTCACAATGGCTTTTTGCATAGCGTGAGTAGTCAAATAGCGATCACAATAACATCGCATATCTTGATGGCTGGGGCTCGCTAATCCCCTTTGCAAGTCACAATGGCTTTTTGAATAGCGTGAGTAGTCAAATAGCGATACATACATCGATATCTTGATGTGGGCGCTATCCTTTGCAGTAAGGCTTTGCTACGTGAGTAGCAATAGGACAACATGCATATCTTGATGGTGGGCTCGCTAATCCCCTTTGCAAGTCACAATGGCTTTTTGCATAGCGTGAGTAGTCAAATAGCGATCACAATAACATCGCATATCTTGATGGCTGGGGCTCGCTAATCCCCTTTGCAAGTCACAATGGCTTTTTGAATAGCGTGGGTAGTCAAATAGCGATCACAATAGCCTCGTATATTTTGATGGCTGGGGCTTGCTAATCCCCTTGCAAATCACAATGGCTTTTTGCAGATCTGTATGCATGTCTGTTTACTTGTGTGGTCACATTGCGATCACAATGACGTCGCATATCTGTGAATAGCTGATTCCCTGGTGAATGTTGACCTTTACCTCCCAAGAATTTTCAAATATATGTATAACAATTTTTTAACCTTTCATATATGACTATAATATATATATTATATATTTAAACTTTATAGATGCAGCTGTGGTGTATTATCTGTTATATATAATTATAATGTTTGAACGCTACTGAGACCATAGGCCCTTAAAATAATTGAAAATATTTGAAACTTTTTTCTTTATTTTTTGTAACAATTAACTCCTATGACTGATGGTACTCCCATGAGCACGTGTGTGACAAGTAGATACAATGTATAACAAAAAATAGGGAAAAAAAAAGCCTTTGAAAAGATTTTAAAAACTACAGCAGCTGGTAACATGTCTCGTTGCCATCCCCATTACTCCCTCCCCACATCTCACCCATCATTAGCCCTTCTCCCATATTGGTAAAATAATTGAAAAAAACACGAATGCATTTTTAAAATAAAAATATTTTATTATCAAAACATTGTTAAAAAAAAGGGTAAAGTAAAACATTCTCAAAATCAAACTAGACCTGATGCTGCCAACTCACTGCACCAGGCCCATTAAAGTAATGGCAGTACTTGTCTCGGCCGGCCTTCGCGTCGTCCTTGCTCCTGCCTTGATTGACAGGTTGAAGGCCTGCAATAGCGGGATCATTGTCACGCCATTCTCCAAGCACCACGTCACCATTGCTGTCCGAGTCCATGAAACCTGGCGGACTGTAAGTACCAGCATCGCGTTTTCTTAGAAAATTGTGCAGCACACAACAGGCCAACACCACAGAGTCTATGGATTCCAGCTTCATGTTGATTGGAGTGTGGAAAACCCTGAAGCGGTTGGCCATTATGCCGAAGGCATTCTCCACAACGCGCCGTGCCCTAGACAGTCTGTAATTAAAAATACGCCTTTCCCCTGTCAAAGTCTTTTGTGGGTATGGTTTAACAAGATGCTCATGAAGGGGGAAGGCTTCATCGCCCACAAACACAAAGTTTAGGTTGGCGGTGGTGTCCATGTTGGTTGGCAAGTTAAGTTTATTATTAAACAACCGATCACCAAAACTTGTGTGCTCCAAAACGCCACCGTCAGAAACCCTTCCATTAATGCCAACATTAACGTCAATAAATTCATAATTGGCATTAACAAGGGCCATGAGGATCACGCTGAAGTAGCCCTTGTAATTATGAAAAAAGGATCCGCTTTTGGCTGGTTGCGTGATCCGCACATGTTTGCCATCCAAGGCACCACCACAGTTTGGGAACTGCCAAATCCTTTCAAATTCAGAGGCAATAATTTGCCATTCCGCCACTGATTTGGGAAATGGCATGTAGCTCCGTAAACTGCGGACGATGGCGTTGCATGTCTCCGGAATTAGTTCTCCAAGCAGCGACCGAGAAATTGCAGCAGAATATTGCAAATCCTTCATGGAACGTCCGGTTGCCAGAAATCGCAGCGTTACTGCCAAACGTTCCTCTGCTGAAACAGCTGCACGCATCCGTGTATCCTGCCGTTCAATGAGTGGCCTCACAGCTTCCAGTAGGAGCTTGAATGAATCCTCCGACATCCGCAGATAATTCCGGAAATCCTGCGGATTCTTCTCCTGCAACTCCCTCACTAGATGCATGTGGGTGAATCTGGACCTCTGCTCCAGCCATTCCCTGGTCCACATGCGACGCTTTCGCTTGGAGCGCCTCTCTTCCACCCGCGCCTCTTCCTGACGATCTGCCTCCATAGATAGCGCAACTGCCACAATCACACGCTCCGCGGTTGACAGGTTCATTATGTGCAACCTGTACGGTAAAGAAGAGAAAAGTTAATGACTAATTAATTACTATTACTAAAGTGTTTAAACAAAATAAAATAAAGAATAGAATAAAAAATATATAAAAAAAAAATAAATTAAACTTTTCAGTTTATACAGTTTACAAATTTCTAAAATGGTGAGGGGTGTAAAATAAATAAAGCAAAAAAAAATAATAATAAATAAAGTCAGGGGTGTAAAATAAATAAATAAAAAAAAAAAAAGAAAAAAATAAATAAAGTCTGGGGTGTAAAATAAATAAAGCAGACGAAAAAAATAAATAAATAAATAAATAAATAAGGTCAGGGGTGTAAAAGCAATAAAGCAGAGGACGAAAAAAAAAAATATAAGGTCAAAAAACAATATCAAAACATCACAACATCACAAACAATATGTACCTTGAATCCAAATCCAAATATCCCGAAGATCCAAATCCAAATGGGGATGGATGGTGCTCTAACGACTCAGACAGGATCGCAAAACCCACCACTGCGCCACAAATATGATCGCAAAACACCGACACGCGATACTATCCTCACAAAAACGCACAAAGCACAGTTGGAATCATCCACAAAGTGCTCTGGAAACAATGGATGGAGGCGCAGTTATTATAGCTGAGGTGATGTTTGTGGTCACCAATCGGAGCTGAAGGGCGTTAATGAAAGAAAACAAAGTCCCGCCTCCGCCGCTGACTAATGCATCGTTAATGAGGTCGCACATTGTTCACAAAAAGGTGCCACATTCAGCGATAATTCTTACCCAGCGGGAGCGCCGACGATAAAATAGGGTCCGGAACGATGTCAGCGACGAGCGAGATCACAGCAGGAAGCTCGTCGCTGGAAGCTGCCGCACTGAACAATATCGCTAACGGGATCGCTAAATAGTGACGTTTTTTAGCGATCCCGTTAGCGATATTGTTTAGTGTGGCATACCCTTAAGTACGGGCTTGTACGTCAGTGTTAGTAACATGAAGTGTATACATTGTGAAACTGGGAAACAATGAAGGGATTAGCAGAGGGGTGAAGTGGAGGAGTAGTGAAGACAGAAGTGGATTAGTAGGGCAGCAGTATTAAGGACACACTGGAGAGGTGTGATCATGCGATGGGGATGATGAGATTCTAGATTCTGGAGTCAAGGCCATCCGAGTAATGTGGGCAGTTCGGAGGAAGAGGTGGTGGTCATGCTGCCCCAACAGCACAGCAAAAGAGGGATAAGATTGCAAAAGCACTGAGGCTGGCCTTTAGCCATTAAGTTGGCTACTACTGCGCACTGCAGCAGTCCGCTCGCTATCACGTCAGCTGCTACAAAGTGCTGAGGCCGGCCCCCAGCCACTATTACGTCAGCTGCTAGAAAGTGCAGCTGACGAAATAGGCCGGCCCCCAGCCATTAAAGAAGTTGTCCACTACTTGGACAATTTCTTCTTTTACCCCTTGCTTGGCCTCCATAAAATAATAATACTCATCTACCATGCTGTTGCCGTTTCCACGGTGTCTGCACTCGATCTCCTGGGGCTCCCATGCTGTTGTTGTGAAATGTGACTCTGGCGCCCAATGAGCGCTGGCATCACTGTCCCGGCCTCTTGTCGAATTGAGCAGGAAGAAGAAGTACGATATCTGCTGCAGCCCGGTCTTCCTCTTCAAGTTTGATTTGTCAGAAGGCGGGGACAGTGATGCCAGCGATGGTCGGACACCGGCGACATGTGTCACAGCAACCACATGAGAGCCACAGGGAGAGCAAGTGCCAACATCGCGGGAACGGCGCTGGCACTGGAAGTGAGTATACTCTATTATTTTATGGGGCCAAATATTTTGATCAAGAAGAGGTTGTCATACAGTAGTAGTGGACAACCCCTTAAAATTGGTTGCTGCTACTACTTTCAATGTTGCCTTCTCCTACTCTGCTTCCTCCACCGCCTCCTCATCCGGTCAGAAAGTGCAGGCCATCTATGCGCACTTTTGACATTCTCACCCTGCTGCTGCTCGTCTGTCTGCGCTATGGCTTCACTTCTGCCTTCATGCTTACCGCATCTTATGTCACGTACCGACAAAGTGAAACCTCACCTTGCACTTGGTGGATAGACTGCGTATGCAGCAGCAGGTGATGCTGGAGTTTGAGACTCAGCATGCATGAGTGATTCGCTCTGTGGAACAACACCACTTCACGACCAATGAATGGCCTTCCATGCGGGACGTGTGTGCTGTGTTGTGCTGCTTTGAGTACTCCACCAACATGGCCAGCGCCAATTATGCCATCATAATTAGCATAACTATCCCACTTCTATGCCTCCTAGAAAAATAAAGTTTCAGGCGATGATGGATAAAGTGGTGACACAGGTGTAAGAGGAGGAGGAACAGGGACCATTCACAACATTATCGGACCAGGTGTCCACACATCTTTGAGGATGGATTTCTGTAACAACAGTGGCAAGATACACAAATGTCCAGACAGAGGACAGTTCTGGAGGATGAGGACAAGGAGTAGGATGAGGAACAATCATGTTCAGAGCAGAGTGGCACTCAAAGCAGCTCATGGGCATCACTGGAATGTTAGTGGGGGGATATACATGATAGAAAGCACACAGATGATATAACTCCCACCTAGGACAGCTTGTCGTTGCCTCTAGGCAGCCTGTACACCTGAGACAATACATGCTGCTGTGCCTGCGCAACGACCGCTGAATTGGCAGGATTGTTACAAGTGCTGATTACTGTGTATCCACCCTGCTGGTTCCCCACTACAACCACAATGTGCTATCCTTATTTCTGTCACTAAAGTGTGATCCTACAACTGACAGCGTCCTCACCTGACAGCGGGGGCTCAGTGGAAGCACAAGGCAGAGGCGGATGAGGAAGTCGCCAATGCAGCTGGAAAGGGAGGGTTAACATGGCAGAAATGTGTAAAACCTCAGTCAGCACATCACAACTAGAGATGAGCGGTGTTCGAAGCGAACTGTTTGCCAATTTCAAATTCAAGCTGTTTTGGGCGGTGTTCGAGCCGTTTGACGAATCCGAACGATTTTGAAAAAATCCGGCTGTTCGAGGTTATGTTCGATAACTGTTCGTACACCTAAATCGTCACTGGATTTTTTCACAGTAATGCTGAGAATCACTGTTAATACACAGTTTGAGTGTACAGCGGGGTGGGGGGAGGGGCATGGGATGGATCTCTGCAGAAATAATGAAGATCTCCATTTTTTTTTCTCTTTCCCGCATTTCCAGTGGGCGGTGCAGTCTGTCAGCCTATCAGCAGCACACACACGGAGCGAAGTACTTTTTTTTCACACAAGCAAGGGCATGTGTCATTGGCTGTATATGTCACATGTCCTTGCCCTATAAGACCCAGCCATTTCCCCCCTCGCCACCATTTCTCACTGCTGTAGCACAGTGTTAGACGGCACTGCTGCTGCTGTTAGCGCTATCTTTCTAACAGTGACTGTGAAGCGAATTTGCAGTTAGACAGGAAGGTTTAGGGTGTAGGAAGGGACAAGTTTGTAATTGCAGCCCTTTTAAGGGCTAGGTTACAGTAGTTCCTAGCACTTTTAGCAGGCAGGTCTGTGCTCTATATAGACAGATAGGTCAACTTGGGAGTAGTGACTATTTGTAATTGCAGCCCTTTTGAGGGCTAGGTTACATCAGTTGCTATCACTTTTTGCCAGTTCCACCAGCGTTGAAATACTCATAATTTTTTGCTGCATCTTGCCTGTAATATAATTGTGGGCATAGTAGCAGTCTGTGGTACTCATTGTATTAGGCCATCTATACAAAGCTCCACCAGCGTTGAAATACTCATAATTTTTTGCTGCATCTTGCCTGTAATATAATTGTGGGCATAGTAGCAGTCTGTGGTACTCATTGTATTAGGCCATCTATACAAAGCTCCACCAGCGTTGAAATACTCATCATTTTTTGCTGCATCTTGCCTGTAATATAATTGTGGGCATAGTAGCAGTCTGTGGTACTCATTGTATTAGGCCATCTATACAAAGCTCCACCAGCGTTGAAATACTCATAATTTTTTGCGGCATCTTGCCTGTAATATAATTGTGGGCATAGTAGCAGTCTGTGGTACTCATTGTATTAGGCTATCTATACAAAGCTCCACCAGCGTTGAAATACTCATAATTTTTTTGCTGCATCTTGCCTGTAGAATAATTGTGGGCATAGTAGCATTGTGTGGTACTCATTCTATTAGGCCATCTATACAAAGCTCCACCAGCGTTAAAAAAAAAAAAGAATTTTTATCTGCATCTTGCCTGGACAATAATTTTGGGCATAGTAGCAGTGTGTGGTACTCATTCTATTAGGCTATCTATACTAAGCTCCACTAGTTAGGAAACTGCAGGAGCCCAGGAAGAAGTGGAGGATGAACTGGCGATGGGCATGGAAGACTCATCAGATGAGGGAGACCTTGATCACATTTCTGTTGTGCGAGGTTGGGGGGAGAGGGCAGAGGAAGGAAGCAGGATTCTTACCTCGCCACCAACACAACAGGGACTTGGTGCTCCTGGATGCGCAAGACACATGAGTGCCTTCTTGCTGCACTACCTGCAACATGACCCTCGAATTGTCAGAATTCAAATAATCCTGACTACTGGGTAGCCACACTGTTAGATCCCCGGTGCAAAAGTAAATTTGCCTAAATAATTCCAGCCATAGAAAGGGATTCACGCATGCAGGAGTATCAGCAGAGATTGTTGCAGAATCTTACATGTGCTTTTCCACAAAACACCAGTGGTGCACGTAGTGAATCTCACAGTTCTAACTTGCCAACCGTGGGACTGTCGTCGAGTCTTCAGCACTCAAACCGTAACAGAAACCCAGTATCTGCTGGTGTTAACAGCAATTTTGCGGAATCCTTTCACCACTTTTTTAGCCCATCCTTTGCAAGGCCACAGGAGACAAGAAGTCAGACACATAGTCAACACCTAGAGACGATGGTACAGGAGTATCTCCAACTGAACATGGAAGCCATGACTGTGTCACTGGACCCTTGCTCTTTTTGGGCTTCCAATCTGGATAAATGGCCGGAGCTCGCCACTCACGCCTTGGAGATCTTGTCATGCCCCGCAGCCAGCGTTCTCTCTGAACGTGTGTTCAGCGCTGCTGGTGGTGTGCTGACAGATAAGCGCACGTGGCTGTCCACTGAGAATGTAGACAGACTCACGTTCATAAAGATGAACAAATCATGGATCCGCAAGGACTTTTCTACCCCTGTGTCATCCTGGGGAGAGTAAAAGCTTGAGGATTTGGTAAAATCACCTCACCAACCGTTTTAAGCTTTCAAATTACTAATAATTTTTAGCTGCATCTAGGTCGGAAAATAATTTTGGGCCTGTAGCAGTGTGTTGTACTCATTCTATTAGGCCATCTATACTAAGCTCCACCAGCTTTCAAATTAATAATAATTTTTAGCTGCATCTTGCCTGGACAATAATTTTGGGCCTGTAGCAGTGTGTGGTACTCATTCTATTAGGCCATCTATACTAAGCTCCACCAGCTTTCAAATTAATACAAATTTTTGTTCCCTCTGAACGTGTGTTCAGCGCTGCTGGTGGTGTGCTGAGTCTGACAGATAAGCGCATGCGGCTGTCCACTGAGAATGTAGACAGTCTCACGTTCATAAAGATGAACAAATCATGGATCCGCAAGGACTTTTCTACCCTGTGTCATCCTGGGGAGAGTAAAAGCTTGAGAATTTGTTCAAATCACCTCACCAACCGTTTTAAGCAACTCTGGGGCAATTGATGCTACTTAAGTGGTGTCTGTGCCCCAAATTTTGGAAAAAATGGAGACTCTTTTTAGAGTCCCCTTGCTGTGTTTTACGTGACGTTAGCATCGTCAATTACAGGTGGGTTGGGTCTTTCCCACCCCCCTTTTTAACCGTAAGAAACTACATACACTATGGCTTGGGGTAACACAGATGGTTGAGTGTGAAGAGCTGTTTACTCATACTATAGCCTGGGAATCAGAGGTCTGCTCCAAAGCTTGAGTGTCTGCTAGTCAGCGGAGTAGCCACCGACTGTAGATCTAATTACAAATTTTTAACTGCATCTTGCCCAGACAATAATTTTGGGCCTAGTAGTGTGTCTGCTAGTCAGCAGAGTAGCCACCGGCTGTAGATCTAATTACAAATTTTTAACTGCATCTTGCCCAGACAATAATTTTGGGCCTAGTAGCAGTGTCTGCTAGTCAGCGGATTAACCCAGCTGTTAAGCAAGCTACACCACCTGTACTTTGGACACTTAATTTTTTCAAAGGAAATGCTTCGGGCCCCCAGGACAATCAGTGAAGAGCATCGGGGAGGCACCCCAAGGCACAGGGGCTGTGACTGGCGGTAGGACGCCTTGGGGTGGACCGCCAAGCTCGATCCTTATAAAAGCTTTTTAACTGCAGCAGCTTTACTGGACGCTACTGGAGCTGGAATTATCGCGGCTGCTTCATGAGACTTGCCCTCCAATAGATCCTTGTAAAAGGATTTAAAGTGTACTCATTCAAATTAGAGAGACAATTTAAATTAAAAAGATTAGACCTGCCTCCACCGCAGGGGGCTTGCTCGACCCACCAGCGGACAGGCACCAGAATTGGGAGAGGGGGGCTGGCCGTCAGCGTCCACCGCAGGTCTGGCTCAAACCCGGCGACACGCAGGTCGCATCGGCAGGAACGGACTGGCCGTGTCGGCTTCGCACTTTTTGGTTTTAGAAAGGCATGACATGCCTATATCTGTGTCTCCAAATCCTTTTACTCCTCCACCTCTTTTCTTTTCATGACTATATGTACTTGTCACTTTTCCATGTGTTAGTTGTGTCTTCTGAGCAATTTGTCAGCTTTTGGACACCTTTGCAGTGTTTTCTATGTGTTTTCTATGTGTTTCTATGTGTTTTGGTTTGCCTGCCATTGGTTTTAACGGTGTTCGACGGACAGTTCGACGGACAGTTCGACGAACAGTTCGTCGAACACACGGCTGTTCGGCGAACCGAACCGAACTCGAACACTACGGGGGTGGCTCATCACTAGTCACAACATCCTGCACCACCATCTGATATTGTTGGTTTTAGCAGGAGGCAGCATTTAGGTCATGCCTGTGTAGCAAATCACCCAACTGAACCTGCTGGTTCCTGTACAAATTAGATATACTGACACCACAGTCCCTAGAGGTGCCTGCTGGTATAGAGATAGCCCTAACCAAAGAACTATGAGAAGCCAACTGGAACCTAAACTCCTTAAATGGCCATCGAGTAGCTTTGCATTCGTTTTAAAAAATGGAGGGCACAGCAGAATGTGAACTACAGTAACTACAAGAGGAGAAGTGTACTGAACAAAGGAAAAATGTTCAAGTGATTAAATTAAATAATGAAATGTCAATAAAAGAATAAAGCAATTACTCTTGAAAAATATACAGCCTACTTACTAAAGTTAAACAGAAGAGAAGTGTACAGTATAACAAAGAAACAACGAATCCTTAGCTCAAAGCTGCTGAAAGCTCACATACTGGTTCCAATCATCAATACAATGTCAGAACATCTAAATGAATATATCACCTACAGGAAATGCCCTCTGGGGTGAAGAATATAAAGCTGCACCCAAAAGATGTTAGGTGGACAAAGGAAAACACCTGTGTTCAGCTAGACAGACTGCAGACAGAAAAGAGAACCTGTTGTGAATGGGTTTGAGATGAGTTCTGAGCAGAGGCTCCCTCTGGTGGTTACAAGCGGTACTAGTGAGGATTGTGATGACTGGGAATCAGGTGTTACTGATTGGTCTTATATAAGGGAGTAATTTTCCCATCAGGGTTGCCGGTGATCAATTGTTCTGGTCTGAATCCTTCTTTCCAGTTTCCCTTGTAGCCTGCTGTGTCGTGTCTGCATCTCCTGCTATCAGATAAGACAATTTCTTATTTTGTGTTTTTGCTATATTTTTGCATTTGGTCCTGCACTTCTGTGGGGCCTTCTGGGTCCCCTCCGGGGGCTTTTGCCCTCTCAGTTTAGTCCAGCCACTGTGTTTTGTACTTTTGCTTTTTCCAGTCTTTTCAGTGGCTGCTGTTTTGTTACACCAGAGAACTAATTTAGGTGGTAGAGGTCGTGTGATCTCAGGTGATTTTGAAATTAGTAGAGTTGGTGTTTTTTCAGGGTTTTCTGGGATTGCAGTAAGTACCCTTCCTGTCCTTTTCTATTTAGTTAGTTTGGGCCCCAGCGTTTGCTCATACTATTTTCTTTCTGTGTCAGTATTTCCTCTTGTCTAACCGCCATTACATGTTTGGGGGCTTTCTATTATCTTTGGGGTTCTGCTCCGGGGCAGATAGCTTTCCTATTTCTATCTTTAGGTGTAGTTAGTTTCTCAGGCTGTGACGAGGCGTCTAGGACCAACGTAGGAACGCTCCACGGCTGCCTCTAGTTGTGGTGGTTAGTCAGGGTACTGCAATCTCATAGATTCCAACTGCTCTGGTGTATTTCCTTTTTTGCCTGCACTCCTCAGCTACCGTAACATAACAGTATCACCGGCCATAAAAATTTTATGGTACTCACAGAAGGGAAAAAATATTTTGAAGGAAGAAAAGTTGTCAGATATTTTTCTGTTTGTTGCATTTTTTTTTTTTTCCCTCTGTATCTCTGGGTGCTGGGGAGGATCTTTTCTCCCAATGGAGTTTGCACAGTTGTCTGGCCGTGTGGATCAGCTTGCCACTGAGGTTCGGAGTATTGCTGCATATCTTGCTAGGTTGCCTGTTGTGGAACCTAGGATCCCCATGCCAGATTTGTTTTTAGGGGATCGAGCTAAGTTTCAGAATTTCAAAAATAATTGTAAATTGTTTCTTGCCTTAAAATCTAAGTCCTCAGGAAACGCAGCGCAGCAGGTTCAAATCATCATCTCTCTCCTGCGCGGCGATCCTCAGGATTGGGCTTTTTCCCTGATACCTGGGGATCCTGTTTTGAGTGATGTTGATGCATTTTTTCAGGCTTTGGGGTTATTGTACGATGAGCCTAATGTCACTGATCAAGCTGAAAAAGCCTTGTTGGCATTAAATCAGGGGCTTGATGACGCTGAGTTATACTGTCAGAGATTCCGTAGGTGGGCAGTCCTGACCAAATGGAATGACGACGCTTTGGCGGCCCTTTTCCGGAAGGGTCTGTCGGATAATGTAAAGGATGTTATGGTGGGATTCCCTGTCCCCTCTGGTCTCAATGATTCTATGTCATTAGCGATTCAAATTGACAGACGTTTGCGTGAGCGGAGAAGTATGCGTGGAGTGGTGTTGCCTTGTGAGCCAGCTGCTGAGCCCATGCAGTGTGATGGAGTGGTGTCTGGGGCACAGCGTCATGAGTTTCGAAAGCGCAATGGGTTATGTTTCTACTGTGGTGATGCCTCTCATGCTATTTCAGTCTGCCCTAAGCGGGGAAGACATTTTGCACGCTCAGTTGTCTTGGGTAGTGTTCAGACTAAGTTTTTATTAACTGTCACTCTGATATGCTCTCTGTCCTCATTTTCTGCTCAGGCTTTCATTGATTCTGGAGCAGCTATTAACCTGATGGATTATGATTTTGCTAAACGTTGTGGATTTTCCTTGATACCCCTACAGAAGTCTATTCCTTTACTGGGGATCGATTCTACCCCTTTGGCTGAGAATAAACCCCAGTTTTCTACTCAGGTGATAATGAGGGTTGAACCTGATCACCAGTAGTGCTGCAAATTTTTGGTTCTATATAATCTGCATGACATTATAGTGCTGGGTTTCCCTTGGTTACAGTCTCATAATCCTGTTTTGGATTGGAAATCTGTGTCTGTAACCAGTTGGGGCTGCCAATGTGTTAATACCAACACTCCTGTTTTTTCTGCCTCCCCCCAGGCTGAGGATGTTCCTGACTTTTTGTTTGATTTTTCTGATGTGTTTAGCGAAAGTAAATCTGCATCCTTACCTCCCCATAGGAGCTATGACTGCGCTATTGAATTAGTGCCGGGTAGTAAATTCCCTAAAGGTCGCCTTTTTAACTTGTCTGTACCTGAACATGACGCTATGCGGTCTTATATCAAGGAATCATTGGAGAAAGGTCATATCAGACCATCCTCTTCACCCTTAGGTGCCGGTTTTTTCTTTGTGGCCAAAAAAGATGGTTCATTAAGGCCGTGTATTGATTATCGTCTCTTGAACAATATTACTGTGAAATATCAATACCCGTTACCCTTGATTTCTGACCTGTTTTCCAAGGTGAAAAACGCTACTTGGTTTACCAAGCTTGACCTCAGGGGGGCGTATAACCTTATTCGCATTAAGCACGGGGATGAATGGAAGACGGCATTTAACACCCCTGAAGGGCATTTTGAGTACCTTGTGATGCCCTTTGGGCTCACTAATGCTCCTTCCGTCTTCCAGTCCTTCATGAATGACATTTTCAGGGATTTTGTGGACAAGTTTCTGATTGTTTATTTGGATGATATCTTGATTTTTTCTAATGACTGGGACTCTCATGTGAAGCATGTTCGAACTGCATTCCAGATTTTGAGAGAGAATGCTCTGTATGTGAAGGGATCAAAGTGTCTTTTTGGCGTACAGAAGATCTCATTTCTGGGATTCATTTTGTCCCCATCTGTTATTGAAATGGACCCGGTCAAGGTTCAGGCCATCTGTGATTGGGTCCAACCTACTTCATTAAAGGCTCTTCAGAGATTTTTGGGTTTTGCCAATTTTTATCGTAAATTTATTGGTAATTTCTCGGTTATTGTTAAACCATTAACTGATTTGACCAGAAAGGGTTCTGATGTGGTGAATTGGCCTCCTGAGGCAGTCTCTGCGTTTCAGGAACTTAAGCAGAGATTCACTTCTGCTCCTGTTCTACGGCAGCCTGATGTTTCTCTGCCATTTCAGGTGGAGGTTGATGCCTCTGAAATTGGGGCAGGTGCCGTTTTGTCCCAAAAAGATCCAGAGACCTCTAAAAGTAACCCTTGTGCCTTTTTCTCTCGAAAATTTTCTCCTACTGAACGTAATTATGACGTGGGTAATCGGGAGTTATTGGCCATGAAGTGGGCTTTTGAAGAGTGGAGACATTGGCTGGAGGGAGCCAAACATCAGGTGGTGGTCCTTACGGACCATAAGAATCTGGTCTATCTGGAATCTGCCAAGCGACTCAATCCTAGACAGGCCAGGTGGGCCTTGTTTTTCACACGTTTTAATTTTGTGGTTTCCTTTCTTCCTGGCACTAAGAATGTTAAGGCGGATGCCCTCTCGAGGAGTTTCCTTGCGGACTCTCCTGAGCTATCTGATCCCTCTGTTATTTTGAAGGAGGGTGTAGTTCTTTCCGCCATCTCGCCCAATTTGAGACTTGCTCTGGAGGGGTGTCAGGAGGATAGGCCCGAGCGCTGCCCTGTTGGAAAATTGTTTGTCCCGGACCAATGGAAAAAGAGTGTGATGTCTGAGATTCATTGTTCCGCATTGGCTGGGCATCCCGGAATTTTTGGTACCAGAGACTTGGTTAGTCGGTCCTTTTGGTGGCCTACCTTGTCTCGCGATGTCAGGGAATTTGTGCAGTCCTGCGGGACTTGCTCTCGCTCCAAGCCTTGCTCTCGCTCTAGTGGTTTGTTGATGCCATTGCCTGTGCCCAAGAGACCATGGACCCATATCTCTATGGATTTCATTTCCGATCTTCCTGTTTCTCAGAGAATGACCACCATCTGGGTAATTTGTGATAGGTTTTCCAAAATGATACATCTTGTGCCATTACCTAAGTTGCCTTCCTCCTCTGAATTGGTGCCGTTGTTCCTTCAGCACGTGGTTCGTTTACACGGCATTCCTGAGAACATTGTGTCTGACAGAGGAGTCCAGTTTGTTTCCAGATTTTGGAGGACTTTTTGTTCTAAACTGGGTGTTCAATTGTCTTTCTCCTCGGCATTTCATCCTCAGACCAATGGTCAAACTGAGAGAACAAACCAGACATTGGAGACTTATCTAAGATGCTTTGTGTCTGCTGATCAGGATGACTGGGTCTCTTTTTTGCCTTTGGCTGAGTTTGCTCTTAATAATAGGGCTAGCTCTGCCACTTTGATGTCTCCGTTTTTCTGTAATTCTGGGTTTCACCCTCGATTTTCTTCAGGACAGACGGAGGCTTCTGTCTGTCCAGGTGTTGACTCTGTTGTTGAGCATATGCAGCAGATTTGGGACCAGGTAGTGGAGAGGTTGTCCCTCTCTCAGGAGAAGGCCCAGCGGTTTGCTAACCGGCATAGGACTGATGGTCCTCGGTTTAAAGTGGGGGACTTGGTCTGGTTGTCCTCAAAGAATATTCCTATGAGAGTAGCATCTCCTAAATTTAAGCCTAGGTTCATTGGACCTTATAAGATCATGGAGATTATTAATCCTGTTTCTTTTCGTTTGCTTCTTCCAGGGACATTTAAGATCCATAACGTGTTCCACAAGTCCTTGTTGAAGAGGTTTGTTGAGCCAGTGGTTCCTGCTGCTGTGCCTCCTGACCCTGTTTTGGTTGAGGGCAATCTGGAGTATGTGGTTGAGAAAATATTGGATTCTCGTTTTTCTAGACGAAGACTCCAGTATTTGGTTAAATGGAGAGGTTATGGTCAGGAAGACAATTCTTGGGTGTTTGCTTCGGACATCCATGCTAGGAGACTTATCCGTGCGTATCATAGAACTCATCCTGACCGACCTGGTTGCTCAAATGAGGGTTCGGTGACCCCTCCTCAAGGGGGGGGTACTGTTGTGAATGGGTTTGAGATGAGTTCTGAGCAGAGGCTCCCTCTGGTGGTTACAAGCGGTACTAGTGAGGATTGTGATGACTGGGAATCAGGTGTTACTGATTGGTCTTATATAAGGGAGTAATTTTCCCATCAGGGTTGCCGGTGATCAATTGTTCTGGTCTGAATCCTTCTTTCCAGTTTCCCTTGTAGCCTGCTGTGTCGTGTCTGCATCTCCTGCTATCAGATAAGACAATTTC
Source organism: Oophaga sylvatica (assembly GCA_033576555.1). Classification (NCBI taxonomy): domain Eukaryota; kingdom Metazoa; phylum Chordata; class Amphibia; order Anura; family Dendrobatidae; genus Oophaga; species Oophaga sylvatica. The sequence continues at coordinate 344,530,200 of JARQOD010000001.1, forward strand.
TTATTTTGTGTTTTTGCTATATTTTTGCATTTGGTCCTGCACTTCTGTGGGGGCCTTCTGGGTCCCCTCCGGGGGCTTTTGCCCTCTCAGTTTAGTCCAGCCACTGTGTTTTGTACTTTTGCTTTTTCCAGTCTTTTCAGTGGCTGCTGTTTTTGTTACACCAGAGAACTAATTTAGGTGGTAGAGGTCGTGTGATCTCAGGTGATTTTGAAATTAGTAGAGTTGGTGTTTTTTCAGGGTTTTCTGGGATTGCAGTAAGTACCCTTCCTGTCCTTTTCTATTTAGTTAGTTTGGGCCCCAGCGTTTGCTCATACTATTTTCTTTCTGTGTCAGTATTTCCTCTTGTCTAACCGCCATTACATGTTTGGGGGCTTTCTATTATCTTTGGGGTTCTGCTCCGGGGCAGATAGCTTTCCTATTTCTATCTTTAGGTGTAGTTAGTTTCTCAGGCTGTGACGAGGCGTCTAGGACCAACGTAGGAACGCTCCACGGCTGCCTCTAGTTGTGGTGGTTAGTCAGGGTACTGCAATCTCATAGATTCCAACTGCTCTGGTGTATTTCCTTTTTTGCCTGCACTCTTCAGCTACCGTAACATAACAAGAACCCAACACTCAGAGAAAAGTTGTGTCTCTTGTAGCTTGGCAGAAAGAGATACCAACCACAAAACCCAAGCTCTAGGGATCAATTTCATGAGCATGACAGTTTCAACAATTTGGTGGAAGAGTATGTGTCCACACATCTCCACATACGGATTGATGGGTCTGGCACATTTAACTTCTGGGTCTCCAAATTGGACACATGGCCTGAGCTTGCTCTTTACGCCTTGGAGGAGCTGGTCTGCCCTGAGGAAAGTATACTTCCGGAACATGTGTTTAGCACAGCAGGAGCTGTGATCACAGACAGGTGCATTCACCTTTCCACAGTCAACGTGGGCAAGCACACATTAAAATGAACCGGGCGTGGATCTCACAGGTCTTGTCCGTACCTTTGGCTAAATATAGACGTATATCATCTGCATCCAGCCATTGTTAGACTGCACCACAGTTTGTTTGTTTGTTCTATTTTCCAGTTACTATGTTTGGTGGCCTACCCAAATTAAAAAAATAAATAAAGACGGTGTTTTACAGAGTACATGAGAAAATGAAGGAAAAAGGGATCCAGCTTCAATAAAATCTTCATCTTTATTGATTCATAAAAACATGAATAATGGCATGCTCCTGGACAAGCTCAGGACAAGGCTACGCGTTTCGATCACAGGGATCTTTATCACAGCTGACATATTCAGACAAAGGCACATATTAAGACAAAGGAAGACCAATCACGATCAGAAAAAATGTCATGTGATTTTTGACAAGTCCTTTAACAATTTTCACATAACGAATAAAGAAAAAAAAAAAACCAATATTTGCACAAATAAAATCAATGCAAAGAAATAAAATTAATAATGGAACATCAATTCGTTTCTTTTGTTGAGACCAAATGGATGTCTGGTATGTAGATTAAAGATCCAGAAAGCTTCACGTGTGAGGAGTCGCTGACGTGCTCTCCACCTCGGGCAGACAGGTTAACACTTTCAATACCTGTGACTTGGAAGGAAGAAACATTGCGAGCATGCTGAAAAATAAAATGTTTAGCAGCAGCAGAAATATTGCGATTCGAAGAAACATTCTTTACATCCTGCAAATGTTCAGCGATCCTGATTTTTAGTTTCCTAGTAGTGCAGCCTATATAAGATAAATTGCAAGTAGTGCACATAATTTTATATACCACATAGCATGAATTACAATTGATATATTTGTTAATGGTATAAATCGCAGTGCTGTCATTATTTTCAAAGGTTTTCGTTACACAAACATATTTGCAAAGTGCACATCTATTGTGGCCACATTTATAAAAACCTTTATGTTCTAACCACGATGTTTTATGAGAAGAGAAATTATTACTGAACATGCTTGGAGAAACTTTGTTACCAATAGATGGCGCTTTCCTTGAAACAACATTAATACCTGATGAAGAATGTCAGCAAGAGAGGGATCTTCATATAAAATAGGCAGCGATCTCAAAATGATTTTTTTGATGTCCCCAAATTGAGGACTATATTGAGCACAAAAATATGGTTTCACTGCAAGATCATTTTTTTGTTGTCGCCCTCCACTAATGAGATCCTCTCTGTTTTTATAACTTACAATTGTTCGTGCTCTTTTTAATGACCATTTAGGATAATTTCTGTTTTTTAATTTTGTATCCACACAATTAAATTCCGTTTCCAAAGCTGTAGGATCGCTGCAGTTTCTCAAAATTCTGGTATATTCACCCAAAGGAATCGATTTAATAGTATGTTTGGGGTGACTGCTTGCTGCATGCAAGATAGAATTACCAGCACAAGGTTTGCTGAACGTTTTAGTAATAATAACAGAGTCATGTACCCCATATAAATCAAGATCCAAAAAAGAAATTTTGTTATGATGAAATTTATGAGTAAAATGTATGTTGAATGAATTAGAATTGATATAATCAATAAATCCGGATATGGCAGGTACATCACCACTCCAAATAATGAGTAAATCATCAATATATCTACCATACCAAGCAATCGAGTCAATAAATGGATTAGTAGCTGAAAAACTAAAAAAATATTCCCAATATGACATAACAAGATTAGCTAGGGATGGCGCGAATTTCGCACCCATCGCCACGCCAGATTTTTGTAAAAAAAATTTATTGTCAAATGAGAAAAAATTGTGGGTTAATAAAAATTGAATAACTTGTAAAATATAATTAATGAGATCCTGGGAATAATTACTGAATTTCGTTAAGACAAACTGCAGCGCTGTCATGGCAACATTGTAAGGTATACAGGTATATAAAGAAGTCACATCACAACATAACCAAGTATTTTCTTTAGACCAGATTTTCTTGGAAAACATTCTCAGCACTTCTTTAGAATCTTTAATATAACCAGGAGTGATTTGTACTAGTGGTTGAAGTAGTGAGTCCACCCATTCACCCAGATGTTCATTTAAAGATCCAATCCCTGAGACAATAGGTCTCATGGGGGGGATTTTCATATCCTTGTGAATTTTTGGGAGACCATGCATGATAGGGATAATAGGATGAGACACTGTGAGATAATCAATTTGTTTTTTGGTTAAAATGCCAAGGCTGAAACCCTCATTGATAATTTGGATAATCTCACTTTTAAATTTATCAGTGGGATTTATATGGAGTTTTTCATATACATCACTGTCAGACAAGAGAGACATAATTTGAGAATGATAATCCTCTTTATTCAGGATAACTACCATGCCACCCTTGTCCGACATTTTAATTATTATATCTGACATACTTTTGATCTCATCTAATGCAGTTTTCTGGGCTTTTGTTAAATTGGAATGATTTCTGCTGCTGCCCATTTTAACCCTATCATGAAGGATTTTTAAATCCCTCTCTATCACCTCCTGGTATTTAGTCATGCAATCAGGCCTGGATTGAATGGGATAAAAAGAGGGATTTTTTGTTTTAAACACAGGTGCATGAATGGTATCAGATTCATTATCATAGGAATGAGTAGACAAACTAAACAAAGTGTTGAGAGATACCTGTTCTCTGAAAGACAAGTCAGTAAATTCATTATTATATGTCAGCGACTCCTGCAAAGGGGTCTCATCAGAATGATTTAAAAAATGCTTTTTGATGGTAAGGTCTCGCATAAACTTATTGACGTCCAAAATAGTAGAAAAAAGATTGAAATTCTGATCGGGCACAAAATTCAGACCTAAGGACAAAACATCTAATTGCGTTTTGGTAAAGTCTCGTGCAGATAAATTCAAGACATTATCATGGTTTATTATTTGCGATAATTCTTCCTGCGGCGTGTAATCATGACATGATCTTTGTCGGTGTTTTCTGCCACCCCGCCTTTTACGTTTTTTGAATGACGAAAAAACTTTGTGGTGTGAACACTGTCATTAGAGGAAACACTCAGATTATTGTCAGATGAATCCAACTCAGAGGATGTAAAACAGACATGTGGTTTAGATACCGGTTCATTGAGAGCATGGTTGCGTTTTAAAATAGATTTAGGAGTTCTATGACCCCGCTCCCAATGGCCCCAGTCATAGACTTTCTTGGTTGAATAGTCTCTTAGATCACGAGAAAATTTTCTTTTTTTCCGGTCCATGATATCCTTTTCTAGGCTAGAGACATTATCTTGCATTTTAGCCACAAGTGAGTCATACTGAGTCAACGATTTAAATTCAGTGAGCGCAGTATCTGCATCATTCATTTGTTTCTGAATATCCTCCAATTTATTACTCTCATATTTGACTATGAATTGCATTAGTTTGGAAGAACAATTACTGAGTATCTGATTCCACTCTTCAATGAAAATGTCAGAAAAAATTGTAGTGGGGATTTTTTTAATACGAAGCCCCCTTGGAATCATATCCTTAGCTAGATAATTTTGGAGGGTAGTATTATCCCACCACAACTTTGTTTCTTGAAGCAAAAGTTTTTCCATTTTGTTGATATTTTCATTCAGATCAGGCATGTCTGGAATTTCGTTAATATCACCAGAAAACACTTGTGCCGCTTTGACAGATCTGTCTTGAACAAAAATAGATGCCATAATAAAGCTGGTGCCTGAGCTTAATGACTGAGTCCACTTTCAAAATACTTGAAAATATTGAGCATGAAACCGGGGGCACGGTAATCAAAAGTACAAATATAAGAACGCTAACCAGCTCACCGGTTTGTAGAAGCACGGATCCTCCGCTTGATCAAACGTGAAGATACATGAGAAAATGAAGGAAAAAGGGATCCAGCTTCAATAAAATCTTCATCTTTATTGATTCATAAAAACATGAATAATGGCATGCTCCTGGACAAGCTCAGGACAAGGCTACGCGTTTCGATCACAGGGATCTTTATCACAGCTGACATATTCAGACAAAGGCACATATTTAAGACAAAGCAAGACCAATCACGATCAGAAAAAATGTCATGTGACAATAATCTGAGTGTTTCCTCTAATGACAGTGTTCACACCACAAAGTTTTTTCGTCATTCAAAAAACGTAAAAGGCGGGGTGGCAGAAAACACCGACAAAGATCATGTCATGATTACACGCCGCAGGAAGAATTATCGCAAATAATAAACCATGATAATGTCTTGAATTTATCTGCACGAGACTTTACCAAAACGCAATTAGATGTTTTGTCCTTAGGTCTGAATTTTGTGCCCGATCAGAATTTCAATCTTTTTTCTACTATTTTGGACGTCAATAAGTTTATGCGAGACCTTACCATCAAAAAGCATTTTTTAAATCATTCTGATGAGACCCCTTTGCAGAAGTCGCTGACATATAATAATGAATTTACTGACTTGTCTTTCAGAGAACAGGTATCTCTCAACACTTTGTTTAGTTTGTCTACTCATTCCTATGATAATGAATCTGATACCATTCATGCACCTGTGTTTAAAACAAAAAATCCCTCTTTTTATCCCATTCAATCCAGGCCTGATTGCATGACTAAATACCAGGAGGTGATAGAGAGGGATTTAAAAATCCTTCATGATAGGGTTAAAATGGGCAGCAGCAGAAATCATTCCAATTTAACAAAAGCCCAGAAAACTGCATTAGATGAGATCAAAAGTATGTCAGATATAATAATTAAAATGTCGGACAAGGGTGGCATGGTAGTTATCCTGAATAAAGAGGATTATCATTCTCAAATTATGTCTCTCTTGTCTGACAGTGATGTATATGAAAAACTCCATATAAATCCCACTGATAAATTTAAAAGTGAGATTATCCAAATTATCAATGAGGGTTTCAGCCTTGGCATTTTAACCAAAAAACAAATTGATTATCTCACAGTGTCTCATCCTATTATCCCTATCATGCATGGTCTCCCAAAAATTCACAAGGATATGAAAATCCCCCCCATGAGACCTATTGTCTCAGGGATTGGATCTTTAAATGAACATCTGGGTGAATGGGTTGACTCACTACTTCAACCACTAGTACAAATCACTCCTGGTTATATTAAAGATTCTAAAGAAGTGCTGAGAATGTTTTCCAAGAAAATCTGGTCTAAAGAAAATACTTGGTTATGTTGTGATGTGACTTCTTTATATACCTGTATACCTTACAATGTTGCCATGACAGCGCTGCAGTTTGTCTTAACGAAATTCAGTAATTATTCCCAGGATCTCATTAATTATATTTTACAAGTTATTCAATTTTTATTAACCCACAATTTTTTCTCATTTGACAATAAATTTTTTTTACAAAAATCTGGCGTGGCGATGGGTGCGAAATTCGCGCCATCCCTAGCTAATCTTGTTATGTCATATTGGGAATATTTTTTTAGTTTTTCAGCTACTAATCCATTTATTGACTCGATTGCTTGGTATGGTAGATATATTGATGATTTACTCATTATTTGGAGTGGTGATGTACCTGCCATATCCGGATTTATTGATTATATCAATTCTAATTCATTCAACATACATTTTACTCATAAATTTCATCATAACAAAATTTCTTTTTTGGATCTTGATTTATATGGGGTACATGACTCTGTTATTATTACTAAAACGTTCAGCAAACCTTGTGCTGGTAATTCTATCTTGCATGCAGCAAGCAGTCACCCCAAACATACTATTAAATCGATTCCTTTGGGTGAATATACCAGAATTTTGAGAAACTGCAGCGATCCTACAGCTTTGGAAACGGAATTTAATTGTGTGGATACAAAATTAAAAAACAGAAATTATCCTAAATGGTCATTAAAAAGAGCACGAACAATTGTAAGTTATAAAAACAGAGAGGATCTCATTAGTGGAGGGCGACAACAAAAAATGATCTTGCAGTGAAACCATATTTTTGTGCTCAATATAGTCCTCAATTTGGGGACATCAAAAAAATCATTTTGAGATCGCTGCCTATTTTATATGAAGATCCCTCTCTTGCTGACATTCTTTCATCAGGTATTAATGTTGTTTCAAGGAAAGCGCCATCTATTGGTAACAAAGTTTCTCCAAGCATGTTCAGTAATAATTTCTCTTCTCATAAAACATCGTGGTTAGAACATAAAGGTTTTTATAAATGTGGCCACAATAGATGTGCACTTTGCAAATATGTTTGTGTAACGAAAACCTTTGAAAATAATGACAGCACTGCGATTTATACCATTAACAAATATATCAATTGTAATTCATGCTATGTGGTATATAAAATTATGTGCACTACTTGCAATTTATCTTATATAGGCTGCACTACTAGGAAACTAAAAATCAGGATCGCTGAACATTTGCAGGATGTAAAGAATGTTTCTTCGAATCGCAATATTTCTGCTGCTGCTAAACATTTTATTTTTCAGCATGCTCGCAATGTTTCTTCCTTCCAAGTCACAGGTATTGAAAGTGTTAACCTGTCTGCCCGAGGTGGAGATGCACGTCAGCGACTCCTCACACGTGAAGCTTTCTGGATCTTTAATCTACATACCAGACATCCATTTGGTCTCAACAAAAGAAACGAATTGATGTTCCATTATTAATTTTATTTCTTTGCATTGATTTTATTTGTGCAAATATTGGTTTTTTTTTTTCTTTATTCGTTATGTGAAAATTGTTAAAGGACTTGTCAAAAATCACATGACATTTTTTCTGATCGTGATTGGTCTTCCTTTGTCTTAAATATGTGCCTTTGTCTGAATATGTCAGCTGTGATAAAGATCCCTGTGATCGAAACGCGTAGCCTTGTCCTGAGCTTGTCCAGGAGCATGCCATTATTCATGTTTTTATGAATCAATAAAGATGAAGATTTTATTGAAGCTGGATCCCTTTTTCCTTCATTTTCTCATGTATCTTCACGTTTGATCAAGCGGAGGATCCGTGCTTCTACAAACCGGTGAGCTGGTTAGCGTTCTTATAGTTTTACAGAGTACACCAACACAAGCTGTTTTGTAGAGTACCCACACAGAGGCTTTTTTCAGAGTACTCACACAGAGACTCATGCAAAGTAAACAAGTTTTTCTGGCACAGTATTCCCACAGACACGGTTGTAGAGTAGAAAAATTTGTTTTTACGTACAGTAATCCCACAGACATGGGTACAGAGTATAACTCTTTTTTAGGCACCCAACTAATATAGACTCAGCAGCAGAGTATATGTATTTTTAGGCACACTACTCTCTCACACACAGCTGCAGAGTACACAGAAGGATTTTTGGCACAGAACTCCCAGAGGCGTTTTGGCACAGTAAAAACAGAGGTTTTTTTGGCACAGTACACACAGAGGGAGTGTTGCAGAAGCTTAAGGGCAAAGTTTTTTTTAAGCACAGCTTCAACTCGTACAGATACAGCGGTGGAGTAAAAAAAATTTTGGAACACACTTGTCAAAAAAAGACGGATGCAAAGTAGAGTAACTTTTTTGAAACACTACTCATCTAGAAACAGCAATATAATAACATTATTTTCTAAGCCCACAAATGGAAAAAAAAGAGATGGCTGTAGAGAAGCTTTTCTTTTTAGACTCACTACTCGCAAAAAACCGAGGCAGAGTACACTGACTTTTTAACCTCACTACTTGCAAAAAAAATGATGCAGAGTACACTTATTTTTTAAACACACTACTCATATAGACACAGCAGTACAGAAAAATTATTGGTTTGGCCTAGAAATGGCAATGAGCCAGCTGATGCCAATTGTTTATTTCACAGACTAGTACAAAACACACACCGGGCAACAAAAGATTACACACAGCAGCTTAAAGGACAGTACTCCCACAGGTCAGAGATGGCAGAGTACACACGACAGCTTAAAGGACATTACTCCCACAGACGGAGGGCACAGGGAACACGCAGCGGCTTTCAGCACAGTACTCTCACAGATGGGTTTACAGAGTACACGCAGTAGCTTAAAGGACAGTACTCCCACTGGGGAATAGGGCAGAGTACACACAGCAGCTTAAAGGACGATACTGTCACAGGTGGAGGGGCAGAGTACACACAAGATGAACCCCTTAATGATGGCAGTTAAGGGTACTTATTCCTCAGCACCGCTTTTTAACGCCACTGAGAAATCAGTGTATAGCACCCCCAGCATCGGAAAATGTTTTGGATTGGTTTTTATAGTTCCCAGTCTTGTCATCATCATTATTCACCGAATAACGGTGATCGCAAAAAAAGTCTGCTTTTCCATTCATTTCTCTGTCCTCTGATATGATCTAGCATACCAGAGGAGAGAGAAATAGGGTCCCCCGAGTCCCCTTTCCGGTACCTCTGCCATCTCCGACCCTTCGCGTACGTCCCCTGGCCCTCCGCGTCATCTTCCTGGAAGAAAATGGCGGGCGCATGCGCAGTGCGCCCGCCGAGATCTGCCAGCTGGTACCCGGTAACAATAGAAGATTTTTTCCTATTGGTTCATTTTGATCATTGTGATAGACACTATCACAGTGATTAGAATAAAAAAAAAGTAAATAAAACCCCCTTTTATCATTCCCTTAGGTAAAAATAGTAAGATAATTTTTTTTATTTTTTTCAATTCTTTGCAGCTAGGGTTAGTGTTGGGACTAGGGTTAAGTTTAGGGTTGGGGTTAGAGCTAGGGTTATGGTTGGAACTATGGTTAGGATTGGGGCTAGGGTTAGGGCTGGGGCTAGGGTTAGGGTTGTTGCTAGGGTTAGGATTGTGTTGGGGTTAGGATTCTGTTGGAGTTACGTTGGTGTTGAGGTTACAATTGGGGTTACAATTGTGGTGTTGGAGTTAGGGTGGTGTTGGGGTTAGGGTAATGTTGGGGTTATGGTTGTGGTTAAGGTTGGGATCAGGGTTAGGGGTGTGTTGGCGTTAGGGTTGGGGTTAGGGCTGTGTTAGGGTTGGAGTTAAAATTGCTGGGTTTCCACTGTTTAGGCACATCAGGGGGTCTCCAAATGCAACATGGCGCCCGCTTTTGATTCCAGCCAATTTTGCATTCAAAAAGACAAACAGTGCTCCCTCCCTTCTGAGCCTGCCATGCACCCAAACAGTGGCTTTCCCCCACATATGGTGTATTGGCATACTCTTGAGAAATTGCACAACAAATTTTGTGGTCCATTTTCTCCTGATACCCTTGTAAAAATAAAAAAGTTTGGGTCTAAAGTACTTTTTTTGTGAACAAGGTAAAATGTTCATTTTTTTCCTTACACATTGCTTTAGTTCTCTTGAAGCAGCTGAAGGGTTAATAAACTTATAGAACATGGTTTTGAGCACCTTGAGGGGTGCAGTTTTAGAATGGTGTCACTTTTGGGTATTTTCTGTAATATTGACCCCCCAAACTCACTTCAAATGTGAGTTGGTCCCTAAAAAAATGGTTTTGTCAATTTTGTTGGAAAAATGAGAAATCGCTGGTCAACTTTTAACTAGTGTTGAGCGATACTGCTCGATATCTAAAAATATCGTATCGGAATGGTATCGCCGATATCACTAAATATCGGCGATATCCGATTCCGATACCGGAAGTCCCATGTAAGTCTATGGGAACAAAATATCGCAACTAAAAAAACACTTTATTTCCTTGTAAACACAAAATATACACACTTAGAATACATATATATATATATATATATATACATGTCATTGTGACATATATATATACATATATTTATAGTTTATTCACTTCTACATAGTAAAATAGCCTCTGATTCAATTGCCGGGTAAAGCCGGCATTTGTGAAAAGACAGAAGCACCCGAGGGTCCAGTCGCCACAGAGATGTTGCATCGCACCCAGCGGTGTGACAACTTACTCTCAGGTAAGGAGGAAACACCCCATTGACTCCAACCACTGCATTCAACAGTACACTATGCCAGCTGAGTGTAGGCGGACCCAATGGGATGGTCTAGCTCAGGCTGGTTAGAACAGGGTGTAGCTATTTGGATGGGAGGGGTTGAGGCAGCCTTATGCTGCATGTCTTTGTAGTAAGAATTGTTTCCTTTCCTGCTTTCTTACTATGTCGCATACTCCACTCTGCTACATCACTCTGCACCATTGCCCCTATCTCACATCTATTCGCCCTGGAAGGATACCGTCTTACCTGTACAAGACTTATCACCTAACTGCACTACACCATCCCTGCCAGAGGACCTGCACAGCAGCGCTGGTCACCCTGACCAGGTACTACAGGTGGCGTCACGACAAACTACACAAACATTCTATCATCCCCTGGAAATATCCCACATTCCAGTGAGCGACCAGGGCACGGACATAGCTGTGCTACCCGTCACATCCCCCATAGAAGTTGACGGGCTTGGTGCCGAGTACCCCCAAAACCTGTGGCTCTGTACGACTCAACTTTGGCGTCACGAACAGGATTCAGAAGCTCGCTATAAGCGAGTCCTGTGTGCCTTAATTGAACTGTTTTTTTGCTTGAGAATTGCAAAAATCATCATAGACTGTATTTGTCATTTTTCCGTCATATCTGCGCCACGAGGCACAGGTGAAGAATAAGGGCGTGCTCTCGTGGGCGTACACTCACTCCGTGGCGCGAAAACGATGTCCGCACACTCTAAATGTTACTGCAATGTAAGATCGTGCCCCACAGCTCTGGAGTTCCGCCTCCTCATCCTCCTCAGTGGGCGGAAACGAACGCGAAGGTCCCGCCTCCCTACAAAAGATGACACCTCTCCTGATGCTAATGACACATGTGACTTGGCAGAGATGGCGAACGGACATGAGCAGAAGTGGGAAGGGATGGAGGAGTCCGAGCTCTCCCCCCACGGAAGCGACCCGATCGCCACGGAGCCACCGTTTGGCACCCGGCCTGGAAACCCTCCTACGCTGGAAGAAGCGGAGGATACCCTGAGAGACCTGGCCCGGCACCGGAGGAGGTCGCCAGGATGGAAGCGAGCTGGCGGGCCCTAAAACTATAATTGGAGCGGCGCCAATCCCTCTTACCCCCTGAAGTGTCTGTACCGGAAGTGAGGCACCCGTTCCAGTAGAGGAGGCCGTGCGGGCATCCCAGCCCTTGCAATCTGAACCGGTTGACAGTATCTCAGTGGAGGCACCCGTTCCAGTAGAGGAGGCCGTGCGGGCATCCCAGCCCTTGCAATCTGAACCGGTTGCCAGTATCACAGTGGAGGCACCCGTTCCTGCAGAAAACGCCGCACCAGCACCCCAGATCCCGCTGTCTGCCCCGGTCGCTGAGGCAGAAGAAGCGACACCCGTCCTCATGGAGGAGGCCGCGCAGGCACCAGAGCTCTACCTGCCTGTACCGGAGCCCCGACCGTCATCTGTTCCAGATCCGGCTGCTTCCGCCACAGGTGAGCGCCGCCAGGACTGGCGGGCGCCAGGAGAGCTGCCGCAAACCGGACATCGTAAGCTGGCGTTTGATGGTGGAGACATGGAGCTGCTGGTGGAGGAGAATTACAACCGGCGTCAGGAGGAAGAGTGGAGACGTCGGGAGCGGGAAGCAGAGCGACAAAGGGAGCAGCGAGAATCCCAAAAGCTTCGGCAACGTCACCTGGAAAAGGACCTGGCAGAGAAGGCACGTATGAGAAAGGATAAAAGTACGGTGAGGGAGCCGCAGCGTAAGGGTGCAGTACGGAACTTTAAGTTAAAAGGTGGTTGGGGCTTCATCCAGGAGCCTGGACTTTATTTAGAAGTTTTTGTAACTCGGCGGGACGTGGAGGCTCACCTCCCAGAAGGACACCCGGGGAGGGACCTGTTGCCAGGAGACTTGGTGACTTACACCCGACACTGGGGTTACAATGGATGGTACGCCCTAAATGTTACCAGGTGCGACCCCTACTCCCCAGAGTGTCAGGAAACTGACAAACCCTACGAGCCTTCAGCCTCCCCCAACCAGGCCTCTGCACAAGTGCCCACCCCACGCCGTAAATCTCCCCAGCCTCCCTCAGTGGTCTCCTCAGCAGCCCCAGCTATGGACATGATAATGATAGCTGGCCCGTACCCGGCGCCTGTTAGGCCCCCTGGGGTTCGTTCAGTCCGGGACATAGGGGTCCAGACCCGGAGGGAGACGAAAGAGGTGGCCACACAGACCCAGATAGCGGGTCACGACGTCACTGTACAGGCCACACGACGTCATCAGGTCTGGGTGGACCCTCCTGTCACGGATGTTTGGCAAGCTCCAGAACAGTACCAGGTGGTACCTGTAAGAGGCCAGCCAAAGAAGTCTAAATAACCCCCTACTAACCTCCCTAAATCTGACATTTCCCTCTCAGTGGGCGGCACCATAATAACACCCCGGCAGCAGGCTCGCTGTCTGGGTGTTATGTTTGATACCAATCTCTCCTTCACCTCCCATATACAATCTCTTGCCCGCTCTTGCCGCCTACACCTAAAGAACATCTCTAGAATCCGCCCTTTTCTCACCATGGAAACAACAAAAACCCTCACTGTAGCATTGATCCACTCCCGCCTGGACTACTGTAACGCTCTATTACTTGGCCTCCCCATTACTCGACTATCCCCTCTCCAGTCCATCCTTAATGCAGCAGCCAGGGTTATCCATCTGGCTAATCGGTACTCGGACGCGTCCGCTCTTCGCCAGTCCTTACACTGGCTGCCCATTCATTATAGGATCCAATTCAAAGTACTTGTTCTCACCCACAAAGCTCTCCACACTGCAGCACCCCCCTACATCTCCTCCCTCATTTCTATCTATCGGCCTAACCGACTGCTGCACTCTGCAAACGACTTTCGACTAACCTCTGCACTAATCCGTACCTCCCACTCCCGACTCCAAGACTTCTCCCGCGCTGCGCCAATCCTCTGGAATGCTCTACCCCAAGAAATTAGGACTATCCACAATTTGCATGGTTTCAGGCGCTCCCTCAAAACACATCTGTTCAGAGCGGCCTATCACATTCACTAATCAAAGTCATTCTATGTGTAAGTGTGTGTGTGTGTGTGTAGCCCATTCACTATCTCCATCCATCCCTCACTCCCTTAAGATGGCTGGACCATCATTGTAAATGCACCATTGTATATACACACCTGTATTTTGTATCTCCCCCACCTCATTGTAGATTGTAAGCTCTCACGAGCAGGGCCGTCTTATTTTGCTTTAATTACTGTATTGTTAACGTTGTTACTTATGACTTGTGTTTTGAAACTGTTAAACTGTAAAGCGCTGCGGAATATGATGGCGCTATATAAATAAAGATTATTATTAAGATTATTATTATAACCCGGACAGGGTCTCTGTATGTAAATAGTTAAATTATTGATGTACCCGGACGGGTGAATGTTCATAAAAAGAAGTTTATTGTTGCCTTAATATACCCAGGTTGGGTAATGGTTTAATGTACCCGGACGGGTGAATGTTCAGAAGAACAAGTTTATTGTTGCCTTAATATACCCAGGTTGGGTAATGGTGTTTCACTGTAATCAAAATGTTGAACTTTGAAGCCATGAACTGTACTGGCTCACAAACTTTTCTGTAAATAGTTGGCACTTCGGTGCTCCATCTTGGTTTTACAAAAAACTTAACTGTGCACTATTTTCAACTACCTCAGAAACTAAAAACCCGTTTGGTGTGGCCAAAAGTGAGGTCTGCTCAAGGAAAGTCTTGCAGCCCACCCAAGACCACAGTTGGAGGTTTGGAGCGGGTCCTCCACAAGCACAAGTAAAGGACACTGTGAAGTTACCCCGGTGGGGGTAGTCCTAAGAAGTCTCCACGAACTTCGGCACTAATGCTATTTGCACTTTTGTAATGTTATTATTAAAAATTTTATTATGCAACGTTTAACTTGAAGTGTTTCCTGCTTTCTTACTACGTCGCATAGTCCACTCTGCTACATCACTTTGCACCATTGCTCTATCTCACATCTATCTGCCCTGGAAGGATAGCGTGTTACCTGTAGAAGACTTTTCACCTACCTGCACTACACCATCCCTTCCAGAGGACCTGCACAGCAGCGCTGGACACCCTGACCAGGTACTACAGGTGGCGTCACGACAAACTACACGAACATTCTATCATCCCCTGGAAATATCCCACATTCCAGTGATCGCCCAGGTCACGGACCGAGCTGTGCTACTCGTGACATCCCCCATAGAAGTCGACGTGATCGGTGCCGAGTACCCCCAAAACCCCTGTCTCTGTGCGACTCAACTTCCCTCACTGTGCTGGCACTTTACATTTACAATGCCTCTGGGTTTTTTTTTTTGGGGGGGTGGGGAACATTCAGACTTTTGCTATGGGGCCCCATGATTTATATGTACGCCCCTGCTGCTGAGGCATGGTATTTAAGGCTGTTAAAGAGCCAACATACATGGACCTTGCCAGCAGCGTCGGACTGGAGTACCTTGGGCCCACCAGAGAAAATATATTCTTGCGGCCCAACATCATACTTCCCAACCTTTGAATAAGGGAAAGAGGGACAAAGGCTGTGGCACGCTGTGCATGCTGCAGAAAATTTTAGGCCATGCCACGTTGCACCACAGACTGTCCAGGAGTTGGTGGATGCTTTAGTCCAGGTGTGGGAGGAGATCCCTCACGAGACCATCCGTCGCGCTCATCAGGAGCATGGCCAGAAGTTGTAGGGAGGTCATACAGCATACCTCCCAAATTTGGAAGACAGGAAAGAGGATTAAAGGCTGCGGCGCGTGTTGCGCGCCGCTGAAAATTTTAGGCCACGCCCCGACAACACCCATTTCACAGCTAATCACACCCATATCCTCGCCCCAAGCGTAACCATTTAGCACTGCTGATCACACTGACTGGTAATGAGGGCACAGTGGCTGGTACTGAGGAAAAGAAAGAAAGAGCAGCGAGAGAGAAAGAACAAACAGAGAAAGAAAGAGAGGAAAGAAAGAAAAGAGAGAAAGAAACAACAGAGAGAAAAAAGAACAGAGAGCGAGAAGGAAAGAACAGAGAGCGAGAAAGAAAGACTAGAGAGAGAGCCATAGGCGTAGCTAGGGTTTTGGTTTAGTGGGGGCAAAACTTCTGAGTGGGCCCATCATCAGAGAACCTCAGCAAATGACCGCGCTGTTGGCCAAAATAATCTATATATAAAAAGACCAATATTGATATTACCGCCATATGGTCTGTGTTAAATAATACCAGTCCTACAGAACATATAATAGATTACAGCACAGGTACAGATAATGACTTACCGCTGATGTTCTTTCTAATGGAATTGTTCACTTTTCATGTCTTTTCCATCTGGCCCACTCCGACATGACGACTTCTCCAGCCAGGACTCGACTGCACCCCCATTAAAAAAAAATAAAAAAAAACCTCACCTCCCGGCTCCTGTGCTGCTCACTGTTCTCCCTCTCAGCGTCTGACAGCGGGCGCCGGCAGGTGATGTTATTGCGCCCGCTGTCATACGCTGAGAGGGGGATTATGGGAGAGAAGGAGCGCTCGCTCCTTCTCTCTCCATGCGGTCAGCTTTATCGGCTGGATGCCGATACAGCTGACCCTCCGATGACGGGTGGGGGGCCCACTGCTGGCACCGGGCCCCCCCAACGCCTGTTCAGGCCCCATAGCTTCCGGGCGGCAGAGCAGGGAGAGCGATTCTCCCTGCTCTGCCGCAGAATGTAACTGTATCGTAGCTCCGGGTGGGCCCCCTCAGAGCGCGGGCCCCGGGGCCACCGCCCCCTCTGCCCCGCGACCTATCCTTTCAAATCAGGGCCCACCACGCAGGAGCTGGGGCCCACCGTAGGTTTCTCCGGTGTCCCGGTGCCTCAGTCCGACCCTGCTTGCCAGCCTGATAATACCAGGCCACAGCAGTCTGCATATCTTGGCTGGTTAACAAAAATAGGGGATCCCCTCGAAAAAAATTTGGCGTGGGGTCCCCCCTATTTTTGTTAACCAGCCAGATGAAGCAGACTGCTGAGGCCTGGTTTTTCAGGCTGGTAAGGATCCAATATCCATGGACCTTGCCAGCCTGATAATACCAGGCCACAGCAGTCTGCTTAGCTTGGCTGGTTAACAAAAATAGGGGATCCCCTCGAAAAAAAAACGGCGTAGGGGTCCCCCTATTTTTGTTAACCAGCCAAGTAAAATGCAGACTGCTGCGGCCTGGTATTAAAAGACTGTCAAGGCCCATGGATTTTGGCCCTCAACAGCCTGATAATACCAGGCTACAGCAGCCCCACATTTGGCGCATCAAAAGATGTGCCAATTGTGGCACTTTACCCGACTCTTCCCACTGCCTTGTAGCGGTGGCAAGTGGTGTAATAAGGGGTTAATGTCACCGTTGATTGCACGGTGAGAATAAGCCCGGTTAATAATGGAGAGGTGTCAATAAGACACCGATCCATTATTAATCCCAAAGTTTTTAAATGTATAAAAAAAAAGACACAGCAAGAAAAAAGTATTTTAATGAAATAAAAGAGACAACACAGTTTTCATTAATTTTATTATACACTCATTCCTGCGACGCCATCGATCTCCTGTAAAAAAAGAAAAAAAACAAACCAACAGTATACCACCTGTCCGACGCAGTCCATAGTAACGACAGTCCCACGACGATCCAGCTCTGCTACATCGCAATGACAGGCAGAGGCTGTCATCTCGACGCAGCACAGCTGATTACCTGCTTCCCCGGCGGTGACGTCATCGGACTGACTGCTTTACGGCCGGGATTACCCAGCAGTCACTGCAGTTATCGCGAGAAACTGCATGTGACCGCCGGGGAAAGATGATGGCGGCCATCAAGCAGTCCAGCCCGTGACCGCCGGAGATCTTCTGCCAGGTAAGTGCCGCTGACTCCTGACAGACCCGACCGACGGACACTGACAGTGACAGTGACAATTCCGATTCCGGTATCCGATAAGACGAAAATATCGGAACTAAGTATCGAAAGTCCGATAGAGCTAATATCGGCCGATACCCGATACTTGCGGTATCGTATCGCTCAACACTACTTTTAACCCTTATAAATAACGTACTAACAAAAAAATTGTTTCCAAAATTGTGCAGATGTAAAGTTGACATGTTGGACATATTAACTATTAACTATTTTGTGTGATGTGACTCTGATTTAAGGGCACAAAAATAAAAAATTTGAAAATTGAAATAAATAAACACAAGTCATATTGAAGAAATGTAACCACTAACGTGAAGTACAATATGTCACAAAAAAACAGTCTCAGAATCAGTGGAATCCATTGAAGCATTATAACCTCATAAAATGACAGTGGTCAGAATTGTAAAAATTGGCTTGGTCACTAATGGGTTAAAGAACAGTACTCCCACAGGTGGAGGGGGCAGAATACACACAGCAGCTTAAAGGACAGTACTCCTACAGGTGGAGGGTGCACAGCACCCACAGCAGCTCAAAGGGAACCTGTCAGCGGGATTGTGCACAGTGTAACAACGCTGCCGGCATCACTGCATGGCCTCCCATCCCCAACCGGCCTTACACACCAACTTACTCACTACTCCGGGCAATGCTGCCTGCTGCCAGCTCCATGCTGTGTGCCTCATGTCTCCTACCTGCTCTGTGCATGCTTCCTGGCTGTGTGCATAGGGGAGCGAAACCGGCACTTCCTGGTTCTTATAGAGTCAGTGTGCACCTTCCTAAGGTGTCCTCAGCCAATTGCCAAGAGGCCTCTGGTACATAAGGCATCCCCGCCCACAGGAGGATGCCTGTGCAATGCTTTATCTCAGTTAGTGTCTTGCTGCTAAGCTGCCAGGTTCTGTCCTGTTTTCCGCCCTCTCTGGGGGCTGCATACCCAGATCTGCTTCTGTGCTCTGTGTTTCTTGTTCTGCCCTCCAGGAGGCTGCATATCCTGGTTCCTGTGCCTTGACCTGTACCTGATCTTGTCTGAACTGAGTCTTATACCTGTACCCATTTGTATCCTTGTCTGTAAGCCTTCCCTACCCTGCTGTGTGTGTCCTTGTGTTTATTTTTGCTCTGCTCTGTTCGCCGCACCCTGTGGCTCTGCTCTGCTCTCGGCTCCGCTCTTTGCGGTTCCGCTCTTCTCTCGGCTCTGCTCCTTGCGGTTCCGCTCTGCTCCCGGCTCCGCTCCTTGTGGTTCCGCTCAGCTCTCGACTCCGCTCCTTGCGGTTCCGCTCTGCTCTCGGCTTCGCTCCTTGCGATTCATCCTGCTCTCGGCTCCGCTCCTTGTGGTTCCGTCCTGCTCTTGGCTCCACGCTCTGCGGTTCCATCCTGCTCTCGCTCTGCACTCTGCGGTTCCGTCCTGCTCTCACTCCGCGCTCTGCGGTTCCATCCTGCTCTCGCTCTGTGCTCTGCGGTTCCGTCTTGCTCTCGCTCTGCTCCTTGCGGTTCTGCCTTGCTCTGCACCTCACGGTTCTGCACTTTGCCCTGCAACTTGCGGCTTTGCTTTGCTCATTGCTCTGCAACCAGCGACTCTGTTCTACTCTCCACTCCGCAACCTTGCAATTCTGCTCCGCTCCTGTTCCACACCCTGCGGGACCTCGCTTCTCCAGTCTGAAAAGGTTCCTACCTGTTTCCATACATTTCTTTTTCCAGTCTGTGTCTCTGTCCCTCCTGAACCAGCTTCTCCAGTCTGAACAGGCCCCTATGAGTCGCCCGTAGCCATGGCCTGTGGGGTACTCGGCACCGAGCCCGTTCACTTCAATGGGGGATGTCACGGGTAGCGCAGCTCAGTCCGTGGCCCTGGGGGCTCACCTCAAATGTGGGATATTTACAGGGGATTAAAGGATATATACAGTTTATTCGTGACGCCACCTGTGGTACCTGGTCAGGGTGAACGGCACTGCAGGGTAGATCCTCTGAGGGGTTGTTACTGGGCAGCAAGGTGTTAAGTCTTCCACAGGCAAGACTGGATCCCTCAAGGTATATGGCGGTGTAGGGGTGCAGGAGCAATAAGGCAGACACACACAAGAAAGTCTCTTTCTGTACCTTTACTGAGTAGTTGCAGGCACGTCCCGGGAAGCTGGCAGGGTGGAGGATGCACGTCCAGTAATCCCACTGAGTAGGTGTAGGGCCTCCATACTCCTGTATGTGTGTGAGTTTCTGACCTGTATAGAACGAAGTCTAACTCTGTCTTTTCAGCTACGCCCGGCTGACTTTGTGGTGGAGCCTTCTCTTGGATAGAACTCAGTCTCTAATGGTTGCGCTGACCAAACTCCTGTTCTTCCTGACCCCGGTTACGTATCAGCACTGCTGGGCCCCTGCGACTTGAAGTCCCACAGGGTCTCCGGTATCTCCTACTAGTCGTGTAGATGCTAGCAAGCTCGGACCCGGTGTCCGGTGGTGCAGAGTAGAGGTAAGCGATCAACGCTGTTTCAACCTCTGTCACTCTCTTTTCTTTTTCCACTCGCCTTTCGTCCTACTCTTACCCTTAACATAAGCACACTCTAGCAGTAGATGGCAGATTCTCCTTTCTCTTCACCGCTCTCAAAGCGTCGGCACGCTTGCTCACTGAAGGTACTCTCAGTTGACTCAGTTTTGACCAGGCTAAGTGGCAATCTTCCTCCACCATTACTGGACTCCACAAAATAAACTAAGTGCAAGCTGTAGTCTTCAGTCTTTCTGTACTGCTGTTCCCTTTCCTTCGCTTCCTTCTGAGGCTCTGTCCGTAGTAGCTATCAGGACCTTCCGTCAGACTGATCTATGCACACTCCGAGAGTCACTTTCCACTTTCCTAGGGAACTATCAGTCTGTCACGTTCTAAGGTAACTTTCCTCTCTGCTCATCTGAGGTAACACCAACAACTAACAATCTCCTCAGCCCTCCGGCTAATCTGATCTAACTGCTGTCTCTCCACGACCCTTATATATCTGCATACTCTCCAAGGGCTCCCTCTGGTGGCACCAGGGAATAGTGAAGGTGTGAATGAATATCAGGTATGTAAGTGGTTTTTACCTTCTGTGCATCCTCCAGGGTACATGTGGCTCCAGAGCGCAGCTGGGCTACACACCTACCTATTCCCTTGTTCGATTTATACCTGCCGTGTTCCTGTCCTTCCTGTCAGTCCCAGCTCCACCCCTTCCTGTATTCCCTTCATATCTGCTTATGTTCCTGTCCTACCCTTACCGGTTCCAGTCCCTCTAGACATGCCCATCTGTCTGCCAGTGTCTCAGCCGTGCCCGCCTGTCTGCCAGTGTCTGTCATACCCGCCTGTCTGCCTGTGTCTCAGCCGTGCCCGTATGTCTGCCAGTGTCTCAGCCGTGCCCACCTGTCTGCCAGTGTCTCAGCTGTGCCTGCCTGTCTACCAAGAATTCCAGCTGTGCCCGCCATAGTATCAGTCATGCCTGTCTGTACTTGTCCTCACTTCTCATAGTGTTCTGTTCCCGAGTGGGATCAGCAGCCAGAGCCAGACACCACCCTGGAGTGGTACCTGGCAGCCACCTGCCGAACAAGCCTGACCTCACCATTATAGGCTCCAGTGAACACCAAAGTAGCTGCTTAGTCACACCCCTTCCAGGAGCTGCTGGAAGCTGGAACAAGAGGCTGCGAGGGCGCGTAGGCAAGGTAAGTAGGTTTTTTTTTTACAGCTGCTGGAAGCCGGAGGCTGTGGCTGTAACTGTGCACATAATAAGAGAAATGAATATTCATTACCTATGCAGTGAATATTTATTTCTCTTTAGCAGCGGGCACAGTTACAGCCACAGCCGCCATCTCTTGCCTCCTGTGACCCGCTGCTCTACCGCTCCCCCACCCCTTCTGTCACAATGACTCATGTATAAGCGAGGGGGGCATTTTCAGCACAAAAAAATGTGCTGAAAAACTCGGCTTATACACGAGTATATACGGTACATGTGAATTACAACAGTTATTTGTTTCACATATTCTAATTGCCTGTTTTCTGTGCTTTATATGTCAAATGCTAATATACCATGCATTATGTCTTGTTAATCAAATGTACTGTATGCATTATCTTTGAGTCTCTTCATTGGTTATATATACATCATTCATAAGTTGTTTGTGATTGGTTCCTTCTTCTTTAAAACGAGACTACTGCCATCCAGTTGATATGCTATGATTAAGGGCGTTTGACATGCCATAAACGCGTCATTTTGTTTTCAGAATTTGTTCATCTGTTTGAATGGATTGAAATTAAAGTTACAATGTGTTATTACCTACTGTATGGAGGTGCTGCTCCTTCGTCTTCTTTACCATAGTAATAATAATAGCATTACTGAGATAGCAGATGACAGTTACTACTGATAAATTCTATATACAGCGGATAAAATAAGTACTGAACACGTCACCGATTTTCTTAATAAATGTATTTCTAAAGGTGCTATTGACATGAAATTCTCACCATATGTCGGTAACAACCCGTTCAATCCACACAGGCAAATAAATCAAACCATAGATGTCCATAAATTAGATTATGTGTAATAATGATAAATGACAAAGGGAAAAAGTATTGAACATGCTTTATTATGACAGCTTCAGGACTCCTCCTGTATGGAGAAGCTATGCATAACTATGTATTGCACAAAAATTTGTGAAATATGTGGTGTGCAAAAAGTGACATAAGTATGGACATCTGTTGGATCAATTGACTTGTTGTGGATTTCAAATCCGCAGTGCTGGTCAACTTATGCCGCTGACATCTTTTTACAAAGTGGGCAGCAGATTTTTTAAAATGTCGTGATCAATACCAGTCTTGTAAAATGGAACAGATTCTGTGAAAAAATGCTACATGGAAAAGACCCTTTATACAGTATATATGGCAAAAACGCCTTGATGAATTTCCCCCCACATTAGATATGGGTAGTTAACGTGGCTGAGGAGTATTGTACACTTTTCCCTCGTGGATCCACCATCTCAACAATTCCTAGGGGCTAAAGCTCTATATTTTGTCATTATATTGATAAGTGCCTTTTTTGTGGGTGCATAGTACTGTATTTATAACTGATTACCAAGAGTAGGAGCCTAAAATTACAAGATGTTTTTTTTACTGTTTCTATCTGACATGATGTACCCCAACTTAGCTTCCCTGCACGCAGCATAGTACCCTGTGCGACTGTGTATTGTGACCAGCTTGGAAACAGCCGAAGTAACAACCTGATTTTACTAGGGTGGCTGAAGAACAATAGCTTTAATGTCCCTGAAGTAATTCTCTGCTGAGTGTGGCTGACGTTTAGGTAGCATGGGTGATTGACGGCCCCATGACAGAATTGAATTGCTTGCCTTGTATGCTGTTATATAATAAGGCCTTAATTACTTACTTAATTGACTGTGGTGAAATTACAAAAGATGCTGGCATCAGGTTCGGAGAAGGAGCTGTACAGTAGTAGGGAATGTTCTTGTATTCTACATTTTACACCAATGTGGTATCCTCATTTTCTCCGTTCTAGAAGGCTGATTGATGCAAAGCTTTTATGAGCAGCTTTGTGCCATTATTAGACCAATTATATTCACTGAAAAGGGCACCAAATCCAAAAAATCACAGAAAAACAGGCCATGGGTATTATGACTAGGCCTTGGTATGTATGACCTTCTTTTCATGTGATGTATCTTTTTCAGTTTTGCGTTTTCGTTTTTCGCTCCCCTTCTTTCCAGAGCCATAACTTTTTTATTTTTCAATCAATATGGCCATGTGAGGGATTATTTTTTGCGGGGCAAGTTGTACTTTTGAACAACACCATTGGTTTTACCATGTAGTGTACTCGAAAACGGGCAAAAAATTCCAAATGCAGTGAAATTGCAAAAAAAGTGCAATCTCACACTTGTTTTTTGTTTGGCTTTTTTGCTAGGTTCACTAAATGCTAAAACTGACCTGCTATTATGATTCTCCAGGTCATTACGAATTCATATTTAAGAAGAACTTGGCACTCAACTTAAGTAAAGAAAAGAATTTATTGCAGTCAATAACCAACGTTTCGGTCCTTTTAGGACCTTTGTCAAAGTACTGCAGAGAATAAAAATAAAATTAATACACTATGTTATTTTGACAAAATATTCAAAGAAATATAGTAACATAACCAGAGAGAAAAAATAAATATAGAAATTGTGAATATAACATGGTCAATAGTCTAAGTGCTGATGTAATGCCATCATAGTAGAGAGGCTAAGACATAAAAGAAAATGAATAAAATAAACAAGAAATAAACAAAATGAACAGAAAAAGGAAAGACGCCTACCCGACTGCTTGATGAAAGGTACTCTTATAAGTAGATTAGGGAATGTCCAGAATACTCTTAAAACGATCTAAGGACTAATAAAGTATATGTGAATGGACAAAATTAATAAAAATTAAAAAATTAAAAGGGGGGAAAAAAGAAAAACAGCCTGTACTGGAATGCAAATGGCATACCTATGTTGGAATAGTGATAAATGCTGATGTCAAGTATTGAAATCCGAATAGTGCCTGTTTATGAGAAATTAGCATTTTTAGAATGAAGCGGTGTGAGTCAATCAGAAAACTACTTATAATAAGTATATGATACCTGATATGTATCTCTCTTCTGAAAATTAACATATCCAGTGTCCACTGGAAAATAATCGACTATATAACAAGGAAATAATATCCATTAATATAGTATAATGGAAATAGGTGATGTTTAAATCAGGCTAAGACAGTGACATAATGGGAAAATTGTGTCTTCTGCTTACAATTTATGAACACTGTATCAAGATTCCGGTGCGTCCTGAATTGTCGCATCAAAAGACTGTGGATACATGATAATCACTGAAAGTAACGCCACTAGTGTTAAGGTGCAAATTTGATCGCTATCTGATGAATTAGATAGCTGCTTACCGGTATCGCATTTAGTGATGAGTATCGGATACGTCCTGAATTGTGGCCCCGAGATGTCTGTGAAAACATAGCGATCACTGGGGATAAAACTGCTATGCTCAAGGTGCGAGTGTGATCGCAATCAAAATAAGTGCTTACCGGTAGTGATGGAATGGAGAAGACGGATCCTCACTGAACGCGGCATCCACCGCTTGTTCAGGTGAGTATGTAGTGAAGTTACCGCCGTTATATGTGCTGGGGGCGGGTGTTAAGCTGTGACGCTGGCCGGAGGTGCGTCACAGGATGTGACGTTATTATTGCGGTCCAGGGTCTGAAAGCTTGCGTTCCAGGAGTGATCACACGTGTTAAAAGCAGAAAAGGAAGCGTGTATATGTATATTTGCGTTCCAGCAGCTGGGTGTTAAATTTCAAATGCCAATAAAGTGCAATAGAAAACATATTAGTTGCCAATTGTTTATTTATAAAGTAAGAGAGAAAAGAGGGAAAATATTGAAGCAGTCGAGTAGGTAATAAACAGGGGAGGTCCAGAGGTTAGGTAGGAGGAGGGCCCACTTATCATATTCAATACAGACGACTCTGTAAGAAAAGATGGTGAAATTAGTCAAAATGGCGAAATTGGTAAAACAAAGGTATCCATTCCTATTTAAGCAAAACCATCAGTTTAACTCAGCAGACAATTTAGATAAAAGAGTGCAGGTCATATTCCCTATTTAAGCCTCGGGGAGATAGATTCTGCAATTGGTGGATCCAATATGATTCCCTTTTCTTCAGGTTTAGAATACGATCGCCACCCCCGTCTAGATGGCGTGATCAGTTCAATAACCTGAAACTTCAATTGTGCTATTGTATGTCCTTTGGTGATAAAATGAAAAGGTATGGGTAATAACATATTTTTGCAATGGATGGTTGACTTGTGTTTTGAGATTCTGTCTTTAATGGGCTGAGTAGTTTCCCCAATGTATAATAAGCCACAGGGGCATTTAATTAGATAGACAGCATAGGAGGAATCACATGTTGCAAAATCTTTGATTTGATATTTCTTTCCCGAATGTGGGTGAAAGAATGTGTCTCCTTTGATAACGTTGTTACATTGAGTGCAATGTAAGCATGGGTATGTGCCGGTTTTGGGTTTTTGTAAAAATATCTGTTTTTTGGTACGTCCAAGTGTTCCTAGATCTGCTCTAACAAGTGTGTCCCTAATGTTATGGGGACGTTTATAGCAAGGTAGGAAAGGGTTATTGAACTCTTTCACGTTTGGATATGCTGTGCTGAGGATGCCCCAATGTTTCCGTATGTGATGGTGTAAAATATGTACATACGGGTGGAATGTATGTACTAATGGAATACGGTTCTGTGTTGGATTTTGTGGGCTCTGAATAGGATCTTTAGCTTTATCCAATATTGTACGTGGATATCCTCGTTCTACAAATTTTGTGTGCATTTCATTTATCCTGCGATTTCTCACAGTAGGATCTGAGACAATCTTCCGGACACGGTAGAATTGTGATCTGGGTATAGCTTTTTTGGTAGACGGGGGATGAAGGCTGTCATAGTGTAAAAGACTATTTCTGTCCGTAGGCTTTGTGTATAGATCAGTTGAGATGATCCCTGATGCATTCTTAATTACCAGGGTGTCCAAGAAATTGACCCTTTCTAAACTAGAAGTAATGGTGAAAGATAATCCAGGCCAAGCTTGGTTTAGGCCATCAAAGAATTGGTTTAAAGACTCAGTCGTGCCATTCCATATACAGAAAATATCGTCTATGTACCTTTTCCAAATTAGACTATGGGATCTGAACAATGGGTGTGGATAGACCACCTCCTCCTCAAAACGGGCCATGTAGCTGTTGGCATACGGGGGAGCTACATTGGAGCCCATGGCTGTGCCTTTTGTTTGAAGATAAAATTTATCTTGGAACATAAAAAAGTTTTTGGTAAGAACTATTGTTAGGAGTTGGATACAAAGATCAATAATTTCTGGTGGTTTCTGAGAGGTAATTAGAAGATGGCGAATACATGCAATACCTTCCTGGTGGGGAATGGACGTGTATAAGTCTTTTACATCAAAAGAGACTAGTATGGCTGTGTCTGGTATTGGGCCTAGATTATGGATGGTTTGTAGGAAATGTCCCGTGTCGAGTAAGTACGAAGAGGACCCGCAGAGGCCATGGACAGAAGGGACGCAGATCTCTCACGGATCACACGCTCGCAGGTAATTACCCACTGGTAATCAACATCTCGTCTCGGACACTCAGCATCACGGAGTACAATTTACTACAGAAGGGCCTTTCTTATTGCCCTTCTTATAAATTTGATACCTTCACAATGGACATGGATTTACATCGGTTCTATCGTCGTTTAAGACTATCGGTTCATTTTGCATCAGTGCCTGAGATCTTACCTGCCGACACATCGACTACAAAACCATTACTTTCCATTTCTGATCTTGATTTACGTAATAGGAGCACCTACAGACCTCCAGATCACAATTCTACCGTGTCCGGAAGATTGTCTCAGATCCTACTGTGAGCAATCGCAGGATAAATGAAATGCACACAAAATTTGTAGAACGAGGATATCCACGTACAATATTGGATAAAGCTAAAGATCCTATTCAGAGCCCACGAAATCCAACACAGAACCGTATTCCATTAGTACATACATTCCACCCGTATGTACATATTTTACACCATCACATACGGAAACATTGGGGCATCCTCAGCACAGCATATCCAAATGTGAAAGAGTTCAATAACCCTTTCCTACCTTGCTATAAACGTCCCCATAACATTAGGGACACACTTGTTAGAGCAGATCTAGGAACACTTGGACGTACCAAAAAACAGATATTTTTACAAAAACCCAAAACCGGCACATACCCATGCTTACATTGCACTCAATGTAACAACGTTATCAAAGGAGACACATTCTTTCACCCACATTCGGGAAAGAAATATCAAATCAAAGATTTTGCAACATGTGATTCCTCCTATGCTGTCTATCTAATTAAATGCCCCTGTGGCTTATTATACATTGGGGAAACTACTCAGCCCATTAAAGACAGAATCTCAAAACACAAGTCAACCATCCGTTGCAAAAATATGTTATTACCCATACCTTTTCATTTTATCACCAAAGGACATACAATAGCACAATTGAAGTTTCAGGTTATTGAACTGATCACGCCATCTAGACGGGGTGGCGATCGTATTCTAAACCTGAAGAAAAGGGAATCATATTGGATCCACCAATTGCAGACTCTATCTCCCGAGGCTTAAATAGGGAATATGACCTGCACTCTTTTATCTAAATTGTCTGCTGAGTTAAACTGATGGTTTTGCTTAAATAGGAATGGATACCTTTGTTTTACCAATTTCGCCATTTTGACTAATTTCACCATCTTTTCTTACAGAGTCGTCTGTATTGAATATGATAAGTGGGCCCTCCTCCTACCTAACCTCTGGACCTCCCCTGTTTATTACCTACTCGACTGCTTCAATATTTTCCCTCTTTTCTCTCTTACTTTATAAATAAACAATTGGCAACTAATATGTTTTCTATTGCACTTTATTGGCATTTGAAATTTAACACCCAGCTGCTGGAACGCAAATATACATATACACGCTTCCTTTTCTGCTTTTAACACGTGTGATCACTCCTGGAACGCAAGCTTTCAGACCCTGGACCGCAATAGTAACGTCACATCCTGTGACGCACCTCCGGCCAGCGTCACAGCTTAACACCCGCCCCCAGCACATATAACGGCGGTAACTTCACTACATACTCACCTGAACAAGCGGTGGATGCCGCGTTCAGTGAGGATCCGTCTTCTCCATTCCATCACCACCGGTAAGCACTTATTTTGATTGCGATCACACTCGCACCTTGAGCATAGCAGTTTTATCCCCAGTGATCGCTATGTTTTCACAGACATCTCGGGGCCACAATTCAGGACGTATCCGATACTCATCACTAAATGCGATACCGGTAAGCAGCTATCTAATTCATCAGATAGCGATCAAATTTGCACCTTAACACTAGTGGCGTTACTTTCAGTGATTATCATGTATCCACAGTCTTTTGATGCGACAATTCAGGACGCACCGGAATCTTGATACAGTGTTCATAAATTGTAAGCAGAAGACACAATTTTCCCATTATGTCACTGTCTTAGCCTGATTTAAACATCACCTATTTCCATTATACTATATTAATGGATATTATTTCCTTGTTATATAGTCGATTATTTTCCAGTGGACACTGGATATGTTAATTTTCAGAAGAGAGATACATATCAGGTATCATATACTTATTATAAGTAGTTTTCTGATTGACTCACACCGCTTCATTCTAAAAATGCTAATTTCTCATAAACAGGCACTATTCGGATTTCAATACTTGACATCAGCATTTATCACTATTCCAACATAGGTATGCCATTTGCATTCCAGTACAGGCTGTTTTTCTTTTTTCCCCCTCTTTTAATTTTTTAATTTTTATTAATTTTGTCCATTCACATATACTTTATTAGTCCTTAGATCGTTTTAAGAGTATTCTGCACATTCCCTAATCTACTTATAAGAGTACCTTTCATCAAGCAGTCGGGTAGGCGTCTTTCCTTTTTCTGTTCATTTTGTTTATTTCTTGTTTATTTTATTCATTTTCTTTTATGTCTTAGCCTCTCTACTATGATGGCATTACATCAGCACTTAGACTATTGACCATGTTATATTCACAATTTCTATATTTATTTTTTCTCTCTGGTTATGTTACTATATTTCTTTGAATATTTTGTCAAAATAACATAGTGTATTAATTTTATTTTTATTCTCTGCAGTACTTTGACAAAGGTCCTAAAAGGACCGAAACGTTGGTTATTGACTGCAATAAATTCTTTTCTTTACTTAAGTTGAGTGCCAAGTTCTTCTTAGATATGATTACGGGTTGGGTTCCTACTTGAGCACCTTCCACAGTAGTGCCACGCCACATCTTTTACTATTACGAATTCATAGACACCAAACATGTCTAGGCTCTCTTATATCTAAGTGGTGAAAAAAAATTCCAAAGTTTGCTAAAAAGAGAAAAAAAAAATTCGCCATTTTCTGAGACCTGTAGCAACTCCATTTTTCGTGATCTGGGGCCGGGTGAGGGCTCATTTTTTGCGTGCCGAGCGGATATTTTTAAGTATATCATTTATGCGCAGATGCGTTCTTTTGATCGCCCGTTATTTCATTTTAATGCAATGTCATGGCGACCAAAATAATGTAATTCTGGCGTTTGGATTTTATTCTCGCTACGCCGTTTAGCGATCGGGTTATTCCTTTTTTTTATTGATAGATCGGGCGAGTCTGAACATGGCAATACCTAATATGTGTATGTGTGATTTTTTTTTATTGTTTTATTTTGATTGGGGCGAAAGGGGGGTGATTTGAACTTTTAGGTTATTTTTTATTTTTTTTTAATTTTTAAACTCTTTTTTCTTTTACTTTTGGCATGCTCAATAGCCTCCATAGGAGGCTAGAAGCATGTGAGCCGCACACGGTACCAGGGCTATGGGGTACTCGGCACCGAGCCCGTTAACTTCAATGGGGGAATAGGTCACGGGTAGCGCAGCTCGGTCCGTTGCCCTGGGCGCTCATTCAAAGGGGGATATTTACAGGGGATTGTAGTAATGTTCGTGACGCCACCTGTGGTTTCTGATCAGGGTGACCAGCGCTGCAGGGTGAATCCTCTGAGGGGTTGTTATTTGGCAGCAAGGTGTTAAGTCTCCCACAGGCGAGACTGGATCCCTCAGGGTAAATGGCGGTGCAGGGGTGCAAGCAATAAGGCAGACACACACAAGTCAATCTCTTTCCATACCTTTACTGGTGGTATTTGCAGGCATGTCCCGGGAAGCTGCTCAGGGTGGAGGATGCACATCCAGGTAATCACCGAGTAGGTTTAAGGCCTCCTTACTTCTTAATGTGTGAGTTTCCAACCTGCATGAAGCTAAGTTTAACTCCTTCTCCTTGCTACGCCCGGCTGATCTTGTGATGAGGTCTTTTTGTGGACAGGACAGTGTCTCTATGGCGGTACCTGCCAGACCCCCGTCTTCCTAACCCCGGTTACGTGTCAGCACTGAAGGGCCCCTCTGCGACCTAAAGTCCAGCAGGGATTCCGGTTTTCTCCCACTAGCTGTGAAGGTTCTAGCAAGCTTTGGACCCGGTGTCCGGTTGTGCAGAGTGGAGGCAGCTATCGTTGCTATATCACCTCGGTCACTCTTTCCCTTTTGTCCACTCGCCTGTCGTCCTACGCACACCTTAATATGAGCACAGGCAGCAGTAGATGTCAGCTTAACGTTCAAGCTTCCTCAGCCCTCAGGCTAATCTGACAGGGGTTTCTCCCTCCCAGCTCGTCCGAGGTTACTCCGTTCAGAGATATCGTGTCTGCTCTCCTGAGGTAACACCAACGACTACTAACTTTCAGCTAGATTGTATTTAACTCACTGCTGTCTCAAGGGCTCCCTCTGGTGGAACCAGGAAAAATGTCAAGTGTTGTGTGCTTATCAGGTATTTGTGAATTACCTTTCCGTGCATCCTCCAGGGAACATGTGGCACCAAGCGCAGCTGGGCTACACATCCCCCCCTAGTTATATTCAGCACTCCCGGGCTGAAAAAGGAAAAAACAATTTTTATCATAACATCAACAACATAACTCATCCCTTGCGGGAGGTAAGGACACTTTAACGTTACATTGTGTACAAGTTGCAAAATAGAAAAATATCAAAATATTTTCACAGTGCAAATAAATACAATATTCTTGTGGAGGACCCGTATCAAACCTCCCACGGTGGTCCTGGGTGGGCTGCAGGACTTCTCTGCTGCAGACCTCACTCAAGGCCACACCATACGGGTTTTTCTTCTGAGGTAGAATGGCTTACGTAAAACCAAGATGGGGCACAAAAGTGCCAACTATTTACAACTAAAGTTCTATGCTGCAAGAGTCCTCAGCACGCAGTCCTTCAAAACAGCATTTCACATATAACATTCTCATTAAAGTGCAATTCTCTTCATAACTTTGTACAATTAAGTAAACCCTGTCTGGGTCATACTAGATTAATTTGCTAGGACTACTCTTGGTACCTAACAGGTAACCTTCCTTTTGTCGTGTGTACTGACCTACGTGGTGTGGTGTCAGGTATAGTAGCCTCTGCCCTATCTGTCCTGCGTGCTGGCAAACTGTAATACTGCCTTAACCTCTCTAGGGATCTGGCAAGCATACTTGTGGCTGGGCGATGCGGTTCTGTTTCGCCAGGGGATTCTTCTGGTAGTTCCACGTCTTGAGGTTCCATTTCTTGAGACTCTACTTCTAGAGGTGCTACAGGAGCAGGTTCCTCTTGAACTATTTCTTCTGCTGCGGCAACTGGCTCAACTGGACGTTGAAGCGCTTCTTGTGGTTGGTAAAATTGAAGTACTGGAATAATCACAGCATCCCCGATACAAGGCCAATCTGCAGGAAAATCTCCTAGGTCCGTGTGTATGATTTCACCTGGTTTCTCTTTTTCCATAACAAGTTCTTCCTCATGAAGTTTTAACATGTCTGGACACAGTTTTAGGTGGTCTCTGGATACAGTGGTGGTCGTCTTTCCTCCATCTTTGCTAATGGTACAGGTTTTCCTGTTGTCAAATTTGGAATTTTGCACGACATATGGCTCTTGTTCCCACTGATCATCCAATTTGTGCATTCTTCTTTTTCTTTTTAGCACAATTTCTCCAGGCATAAAAGGTTTAGCTGGCGCACTTTTGTTGTAGTTCTCTTGCTTTTCCCTTACTTTATTGAGACTATCTTCCACGCAGGCTTGTACTCTCCTGTACTGTTCCTGTCTGTTTGTGTCCCAATCTTCAGTAGTAACATCAGCTTCTGGTTCTACAACACCAAGTTCCAAATCCATGGGCAGCTTTCCTGGTCTTGCTCGCATAAGGTAGGCTGGAGTGCAGTTGGTGGAACTCACCGGTATGTGATTGTACAGATCTACCAGGTCAGGTAGTAGGTCTGGCCACCGATTCCTCTCCTCAAGTGGTACCGTCTTCAGCAGATCAAGGACTATGTGATTCATCTTCTCACAGAGACCATTAGTTTGGGGTGGTATGGTGTGGTTCTTATCTTCTTACACCCGTACAAGTGACAGAATTCCTTAAACAGTTCGGCTTCAAATGCAGGACCTTGATCAGTTAACACTTGCTCTGGATATCCATGGGGTCTGCAGAAATACGCCTGAAACATCTTTGCTGCTGTTTCAGCTGTCAGATCTTTGACAGGGGCGACCATCAGGAACCTGGAGTAGTGATCCACCATTGTCAGGGCATAGGAGTATCCTGACCTGCTGGGTGACAACTTGACATGGTCCAAGGCCACGATCTCCAAGGGACGAGTCGTCTTGATGGGCTGCAGGGGTGCTTTCTGGCTGCTGTAGTCTTTTCTTCGGAGGCTACAGGACACACAGTTTTTACACCATTTTTCGATGGAACTTCGCATTCCCACCCAGTAGAAACGACACTTCAGCAGAGTTTCCAGCTTCTTCCAGCCAAAGTGCCCCGCTCGATCGTGGTAGGCTTCCAACACCATCTGGATGTCTGTTCTTGGCACTACTATCTGCCATACCATCTCATGGGTTCGGGGGTTGACGTACCTTCGGCACAGCTTCTCTCGGTAGATAAACAGCCGGCTTCTCTCATTCCACAGCTGCTTTGCTTGTTGAGACGCATCCTTCTCCAAGGAGGAACCTTCCTGAGTTATCAGTTCCTTGATGTGGCTGACAACCGGGTCACTGTTCTGGGTCTCCTTCCAGCTGTGGTGAGGTAAAGGGTTTAACGTCTTACCACGCTGCTTCCTGTAGGCTCGTTGTTCGTGGATCATCCCATTTCTGTGGAATGCAGGTAGCTCAATCTCTTCTAGGTCATCCGATTCCTCTTCCGTGTCGGATTCATGCGGCATTCTGGACAAGGCGTCAGCGTTGGCGTTCTTACGGCCCGCCCTGTACTTGATGGTAAATTGATAGTTCGACAGCCGAGCCATCCAACGTTGCTCCATGGCTCCCAGCTTGGCTGTTTCACGATGTGTCAAGGGGTTATTATCAGTGTAAACGGTGAACTTGCTGGAGGCTAGGTAATGCTTGAATCTTTCTGTAATGGCCCAGACCAGCGCCAGGAACTCCAACTTGAAGCTGCTATAGTTCTCTGGGTTTCTCTCGGTCGGCCGGAGCTTCCTGCTTGCATATGCGATGACTTTTTCTTGGCCATTTTGCTTCTGACTAAGGACAGCTCCCAATCCTTCATTGCTGGCATCAGTATACAGCAGGAACGGTTGGCTGTAGTCAGGATAGGCTAAGATCTCATCGCCTGTCAGGATCTCCTTCATCTCTTTGAACGCCTCAGCTTGTTCTTTACCCCAGTGGAATGGAGGATTTCTGCTCTTGAGGGGTTGTCCTACCAGGAGGTCCTGCAGAGGCGCTGCTTTCTTGGTGTATGAAGTAATAGATCGTGCCTGGGCTAACAGTGGCCAATGGCGTCTAATGGCCCTGTGAAGGATGAAGGCATGAGGATGGAACATGTGAACAAACGGAATTCGTTTGTTAGTATTTCTGGAACGATTGTTTGCTCGATAATTCTTAGCTTCAGAGAGGAGGGGTGGAGGGTAGCCTCTAGTTAAGAATTTATTGGTCATCTCTGTATGTCTGAGATCACGTATTATTCCATGTATCTCTATCCTAAGCTATCTAATGACCATATCTTTATTGATATAATATCTGTATATATTTTCTTTTTGTTGATTTCATTTGTTTCAATTTATCTCTATATATTTGTCAGGTTTTCAATATTATATATGCAAATTGGCAACCGATGAAGGCTATGTTTTAGCCGAAACGTTTTGCCACACACATTGGAAAACCATCCAATTTTGGATCACAATAAAATCATCTTTTCTTTGAGCATTAAGTTGAGTGCCTAGTTTTACTTCATATACTCTGGTTTGGGAACCTAACTGGGCACCACTATATCCGGCTGTGCACACGTTTGATTAACTATACGCTTTCTTGGTGTAGTCTTTTACAAACCTCCGGTAGTAACCTGTCAGTCCCAGGAACTGACGCACCTCCTTGAGATTCCTTGGTTCTGGCCATTTCTGGATGGCAGTGACCTTCTCGGGATCCGGCGCTACTCCTTCCGAGCTGACAATATGTCCCAAGTACTGTACCTTTTGTTTGAGCAGATGGCACTTTGAAGGCTTCAGTTTCATCCCGTATTTGGACAGTGACTCAAATACCTCTGCCAGGTGCTTCAGATGATCCTCATACGTCTTGGAGTACACAATTACGTCGTTCAGGTACAGTAACACGGTTTCAAAGTTGAGATGTCCCAGGCAGCTCTCCATCACTCTCTGGAACGTTCCCGGGGCACTGCTGAGTCCAAACGGCATTCTGTCAAACTCACAGAGTCCCATCGGGGTGGTGAAAGCCGTCTTCTCCCGATCCTCCTCAGCCACAGCTACTTGCCAGTACCCACTAGTGAGGTCGAGGGTGGAAAAGTAGTTAGCAGTTTTTAAGGCAGCTAAGGATTCCTCAATGCGTGGTAAAGGGTATGCATCTTTATGTGTTATGCGATTTACTTGTCTGTAATCTACACACATTCTCATGCTTCCATCCTTTTTCTTAACTAGGACTAGAGGTGCTGCCCAGGGACTACAACTATCCCTTATCACCCCTGCTTCCTTCATGTCACGCAACATTTCCTTAGCTTTCTGGTAGTGTGCTGGAGGTATAGGCCTGTACCGCTCTTTGATGGGAGGATGGCTGCCTGTAGGGATATGATGTTGTACTCCCTTAATGGTCTCAAAGTCAAGTGGGTGTTTGCTAAATACCTGTGCGTACTCCTGTACCACCCGTAGTACTCCCTGTTTCTGGTGGGCTGGCGTGGTGTCTGTCCCGACATGGAGCTGCTGACACCAATCCTTCACCTGGATTGCTGGGTCATTATCCTCCGCTGGTTGGCGGGAGGCTAAGGACTCGGTCGTGAGAATGGAGTTGTTATCTACAGTATGTAATTTAGCAACTGTGGCATAGCGTGGTAAATTCACTTCATCTTCTCCCCATTTGAGAAGACGTACTGGTACTCTCCCATTTCTTACTTCCACTACCCCTCTAGCAGTCAAGAGTGTAGGTCTGTGCTCTGAACAATGGGGCTCTACTACTGCTTGGTAGTTCTGTCCTCTCAGACCTATTGCTGCTCTACACCATATAAGCATTTCACTCATTGGGGGTATCACAATGGGGTTCGGGTCTGTCACCCGTACATTACCAATTTCACCATCTGTCAGCTTCGCTTGCTGCTGGCACATCAGGGCCCGGATCTCCCTCTGGATCACTCCCTTTTGCTTTGGCTTGGCAACTTCAGCGAGCTGTTGGAGCAAAAACACAACTTCTCCCAGACAGTTACTAATAATGTTTGTACCTAAAACCACATTTAAGCCATTTTCCTCATTTACAGTCTTTACTACTAAGAGTCCCTGGTCCTTCAGCTCCACTCTGCCCACCTTTACGTCCACGTTTTTGGCTCCTAGTATATCAACAGGGAGACCATTAGAGGCATACACAGCAAAGTCAGGGCTCGGGGGCTGGAGACTATCCATGGACCAAAACTTATTATAAAGGACATCAGGTATGATGGTCACCTGAGATCCAGTGTCCAGCAGGGCAGGGATTGCGATCCCGTCCAGGATTATGGACAGGTAGGGTCTTCCTCCCACAAACCTGCGGTTCCAGTCTGAGGGGCCTGATGAGTCTATTCCTGGGGGTTGGCCCTCGGACCCAGGATCTGCTCGTTTAAATTACACTGTCGGGCTAGATGTCCTTTTCCGTTGCAACGGTAGCAGATGATCTCTCGGCGAGGATGGTGCTGATCAGGGATCGCTCCTGGGGATGGCGTTGTCCTCCTCCGGTGGGGCGACGTCCTTCTTTTCCTCCGGTTCATCCAAGGGACATCCTCTGGGCAGTCGGCTAGCAGGATCTTTCCTCCTTCTTCCTTCCGCAGTTGCAGGGCACTCATCACAGCGGCCAGGTTTTTAGTCAGCTGGCGCACTTCTGAGCGCAGACAGTCCAACTCCGTAGGGGGCGCCACCTGCATTTTGGCTTCCGCCACCAGCGGGGAAAAGGTGGATGCTGCCGGCTTTAGAGTGGCTTCACCCGGGTGACACTGGGTTGCCACCTCAGGCTTTTCTAGGGGTCGCAGTCCTTTTATAGCCATATCTTTTAAGGCATCAAAGGTAGCATCAGGATGATCCAAGGACCACCAGTGCACAGTTCTGCTTTCAGCTTGGGACCTCAGTCCCCGTACAAATTGTTCCTTCAACATTTTGCTTTCATTAATGGCACTTATAGGGTTAACCTGTTTGAGAGCTCGCAGGGTCCCCTGTAGTCGGCAGGCATATTCCCTAATACTGTCAACTGGTCTCTGAAAGCATTGGTAGAACCTCATCCGGAGATCTGTTTCAGTGCGGTCCTCAAAAATAGTCTGTAGCTTTAAGAAAATTGAAAGCACTGATTCCTGGTCTGCAGTTGTCCAAGTCTCTACTTCCCTTTCTGCAGCCCCAGTCAATTGTCCTAATACTACTGCAGCTCTTTGCTTCTCTGTCATAGGGTACATGTCCATTATGCTGCATATTTTGCGTTTAAACCCTGACAGGGTATCCGGCTTAC
Source organism: Oophaga sylvatica (assembly GCA_033576555.1). Taxonomy (NCBI): domain Eukaryota; kingdom Metazoa; phylum Chordata; class Amphibia; order Anura; family Dendrobatidae; genus Oophaga; species Oophaga sylvatica. The sequence goes on from JARQOD010000001.1 coordinate 344,567,583, forward strand.
CGCTATACTGAGGGAGCCACTTTGCTCCAGGCAGGTATGGGAGCGTCAGCGGTACTATCGGGGCCACCGGACCTGGTGAGGGGCCAGCGTTTCCATCCTGCGCTGCAGCGCCGGCGGGTAAGTCATTGGAGCGGTCGCCCTCGGCCGCGCTGTCAGCTTGTGGCTGCGACATGTCTGTGCCCCCCCTAGTTAAGTGTGGCCTACCTTCTCCTGAAGGCTGCAGCTCTGCCAGGCACAGTGATGGGGAAGGACCTGCGTCGCCGGCACTCTGAAGCTCTCCACAGGACCTGCTGCCGCGTCAGCGTTGGGGGCGTGTCCGGGACTCCGCGCGCTTTCTGCAGGCATGCCCCTTCTCTTTGCGCTGTAGCGCTGTACTTTGGCGGGCAATGGCGGACAATTGGCACCAAAAAATCACAAAACAGCAACACAGTCTCTAGCACAAAAACAGTCCAAATAGGCACACAGGACTCACAAATAGCGAGCTTCTTATCCTGTTCGTGACGCCAAAGATGAGCCGCACACGGTACCAGGGCTATGGGGTACTCGGCACCGAGCCCGTTAACTTCAATGGGGGAATAGGTCACGGGTAGCGCAGCTCGGTCCGTTGCCCTGGGCGCTCATTCAAAGGGGGATATTTACAGGGGATTGTAGTAATGTTCGTGACGCCACCTGTGGTTTCTGATCAGGGTGACCAGCGCTGCAGGGTGAATCCTCTGAGGGGTTGTTATTTGGCAGCAAGGTGTTAAGTCTCCCACAGGCGAGACTGGATCCCTCAGGGTAAATGGCGGTGCAGGGGTGCAAGCAATAAGGCAGACACACATAAGTCAATCTCTTTCCATACCTTTACTGGTGGTATTTGCAGGCATGTCCCGGGAAGCTGCTCAGGGTGGAGGATGCACATCCAGGTAATCACCGAGTAGGTTTAAGGCCTCCTTACTTCTTAATGTGTGAGTTTCCAACCTGCATGAAGCTAAGTTTAACTCCTTCTCCTTGCTACGCCCGGCTGATCTTGTGATGAGGTCTTTTTGTGGACAGGACAGTGTCTCTATGGCGGTACCTGCCAGACCCCCGTCTTCCTAACCCCGGTTACGTATCAGCACTGAAGGGCCCCTCTGCGACCTAAAGTCCAGCAGGGATTCCGGTTTTCTCCCACTAGCCGTGAAGGTGCTAGCAAGCTTTGGACCCGGTGTCCGGTTGTGCAGAGTGGAGGCAGCTATCGTTACTATATCACCTCGGTCACTCTTTCCCTTTTGTCCACTCGCCTGTCGTCCTACGCACACCTTAATATGAGCACAGGCAGCAGTAGATGTCAGCTTATCGTTCAAGCTTCCTCAGCCCTCAGGCTAATCTGACAGGGGTTTCTCCCTCCCAGCTCGTCCGAGGTTACTCCGTTCAGAGATATCGTGTCTGCTCTCCTGAGTTAACACCAACGACCACTAACTTTCAGCTAGATTGTCTTTAACTCACTGCTGTCTCAAGGGCTCCCTCTGGTGGAACCAGGAAAAATGTCAAGTGTTGTGTGCTTATCAGGTATTTGTGAATTACCTTTCCGTGCATCCTCCAGGGAACATGTGGCACCAAGCGCAGCTGGGCTACACACATGCACAACTCGATCGCCTCTGCTACATATGGGCCCATATGTAGCAGATTTACTGCATTGCTTTGAGCGCCTTCCACCAGCAATGTGCCGGCAACAACCATAGAGGTCTCTATGAGACCTCTGATTGTCAAGGCAACCCGGTGGCCGGAAGTGCTAGTTAAATGCCCGTTGTCAGCTTTGACAGCGGGATTTAACTAGTTAATAGGTGCGGGCGGATCGCGTTTATAACAGCTGACATGTCGCGGCTTTGAGGTGGGCTCACCGCCACTCTGACCAATGTTATTCTATGGGGCTGTGCAGCATGCTCGAGTTGGATCAGATATTCAGATCGCAGTCCATTAGGCAAAGCAATGAGTCCATGGAAAACATTGGACTGCACTCAGATGATATCCGAGTGCCATCCGATTTTCATGGACATACAATGGAGAAGATGAAGAATTTTTTTATATTTTCTCCTCATCTGAGAAAATCAGAGCTTACTATGATCACAATCAGATGAGAGAAGCTATGCTGGTGTGACCCTAGCCTTAGGATACGTGCACATCACCCTGTCTTTTTCAGGAGGGGGTTGTTTTGAAACCTGCCTGATAAAGCACACTGAAACCATCCAAAACATTGAACATATGTATTTCTGTGTAAAAACAACTTGCTGTCCGTGTGTTCAGTCTTTTGATTGTGTTATAACCTTTGGAAGATGCCACAAACTAGCAGTAGTATCATGGTATCGTTTGTCTGGCAGTTTGTGCACTCTTGTGGACTACTGTCTAATGGAAGTACCCTAATGTAAGTCATCTGGCATATCTGTTTTTCCAATTCATGCTGCCCTATGCACTAAAGCCTACATGCACATCAGATACATTAAACTACATGTGCAATTTCATGAGGACTGTCTGACCATCTAATATGTGTAAGATTATGATAATCTGATAGATTATGTTGAGGGACATGAGGATCATGCAATTGGAATTCAACCACTTTATCCTTTTGTTTTGCTTCTGAAGTTGATTCAAGCAGTGCATTAAACCGATCTCACCATTAAGAACACAGGATATGGTGACGTTGTGGTGTATGAGGGAGTCAAGAAAAATGGCTGTCAGGTGAATGATCATTTGGCTGACAGAAAACTATTACCTAGTGCCAGCCCAAGGCTGAATTCAGATGTAGGAATGAATTTGCAAACATGGACCTCCTGACCTGAACTTAGCAGTCTCATGTAAGCTCGATACTGAAAAGTTCAGGTCAGGAGCGCACAACAATACATGGTGTGCGCTCAATACTTGGACCGTGATACCAAGACATCTGAATTCGACTGACTTTACACCAAATGATAATTGTTAGGATTCTCTCATTTTTTGGTGTCCATAGCAATAATTGCCCAGTGTTAAGTAATGATTGATGATAAACAATTTATTGTATTGCAATTGTGAGATACATAGTTACTGTAGCCATATATAAACTGAATAAAACAACCATGCAAAAGTTAAATGCTGCAATACAATATATAAATATCACTACCAAAAAATACTTAATTAAAACTACCATACTGTAACTAAATAAAATACAACTACCATACTGTAACTAAATATATCACACAATGACTGAATAATAATGACTGAACAACAGCACCTTATTGTGACTGAATAATACCACCATGTTTTTTGCTAAACAAAAAATAAGAGTATATCAAGTCTTATTAATGAGAACTGAAAAAATAAACACATTAATGATTAAACACCATTATGCACATCAGTATTTATTTTTTTATGTATGGAGCAATATACAGAGCCCATTCTGTATGGAGCATAATATGGGGCCCATTCTGACGGTGGTAACGTTACCGCCGCGCCTTTGTTTCCCACGCTATTAAGTATACAAAAACAGGCAAAATGGTGTCCTTAAATGGTGTGGAGGAGCCAATCACCATCCAGGAACCGCCCATAATACAAATAGACATATATACAGGATATACAACGATAATTAATTTAAAACAGTGATCAAAGCTCAAAATAGTGACATCATAGAAAAATACAGCAATGTTATAATTGTGCATGTAATATGCTGTAGATTACCCCATATAAACAATATCACCATTTAGTCTGCCAATCGATGATCTGTTACTGCACACTCCCATTCTGGTGCTGCACCAATCATGTACTCACTAGCAGCAGCGTCCTCCATATCCAATCAGTGTCAGTTCAGCAGCGCTTAGTCAGAGCACTATCCAATAGCCCACAGGATAACAAATCGGGAGGCACACCTAACTCACTCCCCACTGTGTAGGTAAACAAAGGCACATGTTCAGAAGTCATCATAGCAAACGCCCAGTGGATCATGTGAACACCAGCGTCATCAGACACCCAGTCACATGACCGCAAGCATCATCCGAGGTCTAATCACATGATAGTCCCATCATAAGCCTCTATTCCAGGCTAAAAACACTAAAATAGCTCGCGATCACCGGCATCATCCGACACCTGAAAAAAGAACACGCATGCACAATAAACTCTATCATTATTTATACTACTCCAGATATGTCATCAGAAAACCTGCAGGTCACATGATCGTCAGTATTGGCATACTGTAAGCAAGAGACCACACATGCGGATCTATATAGAATGGAAGATTAACAATATAGCAAACGCCTAAAGAAATATATATAATATCTACAAAATAAATGATGTCATCAGGAACCATTAAGTCACCACTCCGATCACTCCAGATAATAATCCTACGAAAACAACAAACATAAGTAAAATATATATCTAAAAACAAACACAGAATATAGATGCAAAAATTACCTAGCACAAATATGCAAATTATATTCGATATTCAACCCCTTTGGTTGCAATGTCTCCAAAACGGAGATCCACCGGAGTTCTTTCTGTTTAAGCAACTTAATCCTGTCGCCACCTCTCCTGAGGGGTGGAACCCCGTCAATAACTCTAAATCTCAGCTGACTGACCAAGTGTCCACATTCTACAAAGTGCTTAGATACCGGCAGTTCCATCATCTTCGTCCTGATAGTACTTTTGTGTTTACTTATTCTAGCCTTAACCTCCATCGTTGTCTCGCCTATATACATGAGTCCACACGGACACACGAGCATATAGATTATAAAGCTAGATGTACAAGAGTACCATTCCTGTCACCACGATATTTCAGTAGTTTCTCATCCAAGTGTTTCTTGAACGTGTCCCATTCTTGTGCTGTCAACTGCATAGTCATTTGTTTCTCCAAATCATCGATTTTGTTCTTCACCAATACCATTTCTGTGTGGAGAAACTCGATATTCAAAAGCATTAGATCAAATGAATACTTATTAGTGATCGATTCAAATTTATTACAAAATTGCATATTGTCTGCCAGTAATGTAGGCCGCAGATGTGGCCTTAGTCCACGAGGTATCCTGTGAACTCTGTGATACTCGCACAGAGTCATGGCATGCAACTCGTGTGAGATATATTTTCTCCTCTCATTTTCATATCTCTTATTCAACATCTCTATGGTAGGTTTATTCAAAAAAGACATATCTATCTGTGTTCTGGCTAGGATTCTTTTAGCATCTTCATCTGTGTATGAAAATATGGCGGCATTGTCCAGTTCACCCACCTCTGGTTCAAGTATCAAAGTCTCCATGACCGGTGCACGTCTGCCAGGATCCACAATCCACAAGTATTCAAGCAGCTGACAGCACTCGGGAGTTAGCACGGATGCACGTTCAGGCGTTCAAGGATCCAAATGAACAACAGTCCAACGAAAAAATAGGAACAGCATCCAATCCAGGTGAAGTATAACAAGTCTTTATTCAGCCACCATAAAATACGACGTTTCGGCCATTTCAGGCCTTTATCAAGTATACAAAAACAGGCAAAATGGTGTCCTTAAATGGTGTGGAGGAGCCAATCACCATCCAGGAACCGCCCATAATACAAATAGACATATATACAGAATATACAACGATAATTAATTTAAAACAGTGATCAAAGCTCAAAATAGTGACATCATAGAAAAATACAGCAATGTTATAATTGTGCATGTAATATGCTGTAGATTACCCCATATAAACAATATCACCATTTAGTCTGCCAATCGATGATCTGTTACTGCACACTCCCATTCTGGTGCTGCACCAATCATGTACTCACTAGCAGCAGCGTCCTCCATATCCAATCAGTGTCAGTTCAGCAGCGCTTAGTCAGAGCACTCATCCAATAGCCCACAGGATAACAAATCGGGAGGCACACCTAACTCACTCCCCACTGTGTAGGTAAACAAAGGCACATGTTCAGAAGTCATCATAGCAAACGCCCAGTGGGTCATGTGAACACCAGCGTCATCAGACACCCAGTCACATGACCGCAAGCATCATCCGAGGTCTAATCACATGATAGTCCCATCATAAGCCTCTATTCCAGGCTAAAATAGCGCGCGATCACCGGCATCATCCGACACCTGAAAAAAGAACACGCATGCACAATAAACTCTATCATTATTTATACTACTCCAGATATGTCATCAGAAAACCTGCAGGTCACATGATCGTCAGTATTGGCATACTGTAAGCAAGAGACCACACATGCGGATCTATATAGAATGGAAGATTAACAATATAGCAAACGCCTAAAGAAATATATATAATATCTACAAAATAAATGATGTCATCAGGAACCATTAAGTCACCACTCCGATCACTCCAGATAATAATCCTACGAAAACAACAAACATAAGTAAAATATATATCTAAAAACAAACACAGAATATAGATGCAAAAATTACCTAGCACAAATATGCAAATTATATTCGATATTCAACCCCTTTGGTTGCAATGTCTCCAAAACGGAGATCCACCGGAGTTCTTTCTGTTTAAGCAACTTAATCCTGTCGCCACCTCTCCTGAGGGGTGGAACCCCGTCAATAACTCTAAATCTCAGCTGACTGACCAAGTGTCCACATTCTACAAAGTGCTTAGATACCGGCAGTTCCATCATCTTCGTCCTGATAGTACTTTTGTGTTTACTTATTCTAGCCTTAACCTCCATCGTTGTCTCGCCTATATACATGAGTCCACACGGACACACGAGCATATAGATTATAAAGCTAGATGTACAAGAGTACCGTTCCTGTCACCACGATATTTCAGTAGTTTCTCATCCAAGTGTTTCTTGAACGTGTCCCATTCTTGTGCTGTCAACTGCATAGTCATTTGTTTCTCCAAATCATCGATTTTATTCTTCACCAATACCATTTCTGTGTGGAGAAACTCGATATTCAAAAGCATTAGATCAAATGAATACTTATTAGTGATCGATTCAAATTTATTACAAAATTGCATATTGTCTGCCAGTAATGTAGGCCGCAGATGTGGCCTTAGTCCACGAGGTATCCTGTGAACTCTGTGATACTCGCACAGAGTCATGGCATGCAACTCGTGTGAGATATATTTTCTCCTCTCATTTTCATATCTCTTATTCAACATCTCTATGGTAGGTTTATTCAAAAAAGACATATCTATCTGTGTTCTGGCTAGGATTCTTTTAGCATCTTCATCTGTGTATGAAAATATGGCGGCATTGTCCAGTTCACCCACCTCTGGTTCAAGTATCAAAGTCTCCATGACCGGTGCACGTCTGCCAGGATCCACAATCCACAAGTATTCAAGCAGCTGACAGCACTCGGGAGTTAGCACGGATGCACGTTCAGGCGTTCAAGGATCCAAATGAACAACAGTCCAACGAAAAAATAGGAACAGCATCCAATCCAGGTGAAGTATAACAAGTCTTTATTCAGCCACCATAAAATACGACGTTTCGGCCATTTTCAGGCCTTTATCAAGTATACAAAAACAGGCAAAATGGTGTCCTTAAATGGTGTGGAGGAGCCAATCACCATCCAGGAACCGCCCATAATACAAATAGACATATATACAGAATATACAACGATAATCAATTTAAAACAGTGATCAAAGCTCAAAATAGTGACATCATAGAAAAATACAGCAATGTTATAATTGTGCATGTAATATGCTGTAGATTACCCCATATAAACAATATCACCATTTAGTCTGCCAATCGATGATCTATTACTGCACACTCCCATTCTGGTGCTGCACCAATCATGTACTCACTAGCAGCAGCGTCCTCCATATCCAATCAGTGTCAGTTCAGCAGCGCTTAGTCAGAGCACTCATCCAATAGCCCACAGGATAACAAATCGGGAGGCACACCTAACTCACTCCCCACTGTGTGGTAAACAAAGGCACATGTTCAGAAGTCATCATAGCAAACGCCCAGTGGATCATGTGAACACCAGCGTCATCAGACACCCAGTCACATGACCGCAAGCATCATCCGAGGTCTAATCACATGATAGTCCCATCATAAGCCTCTATTCTAAGCTGAAAACACTAAAATAGCGCGCGATCACCGGCATCATCCGACACCTGAAAAAAGAACACGCATGCACAATAAACTCTATCATTATTTATATTACTCCAGCTATGTCATCAGAAAACCTGCAGGTCACATGATCGTCAGTATTGGCATACTGTAAGCAAGAGACCACACATGCGGATCTATATAGAATGGAAGATTAACAATATAGCAAACGCCTAAAGAAATATATATAATATCTACAAAATAAATGATGTCATCAGGAACCGATCGATGATTTGGAGAAACAAATGACTATGCAGTTGACAGCACAAGAATGGGACACGTTCAAGAAACACTTGGATGAGAAACTACTGAAATATCGTGGTGACAGGAACGGTACTCTTGTACATCTAGCTTTATAATCTATATGCTCGTGTGTCCGTGTGGACTCATGTATATAGGCGAGACAACGATGGAGGTTAAGGCTAGAATAAGTAAACACAAAAGTACTATCAGGACGAAGATGATGGAACTGCCAGTATCTAAGCACTTTGTAGAATGTGGACACTTGGTCAGTCAGCTGAGATTTAGAGTTATTGACGGGGTTCCACCCCTCAGGAGAGGTGGTGACAGGACTAAGTTGCTTAAACAGAAAGAACTCCGGTGGATCTCCGTTTTGGAGACATTGCAACCAAAGGGGTTGAATATCGAATATAATTTGCATATTTGTGCTAGGTAATTTTTGCATCTATATTCTGTGTTTGTTTTTAGATATATATTTTACTTATGTTTGTTGTTTTCGTAGGATTATTATCTGGAGTGATCGGAGTGGTGACTTAATGGTTCCTGATTACATCATTTATTTTGTAGATATTATATATATTTCTTTAGGTGTCTGCTATATTGTTAATCTTCCATTCTATATAGATCCGCATGTGCGGTCTCTTGCTTACATTATGCCAATACTGACGGTCATGTGACCTGCAGGTTTCCTGATGACATAGCTGGAGTAATATAAATAATGATAGAGTTTATTGTGCATGCGTGTTCTTTTTTCAGATGTCGGATGATGCCGGTGATCGCGCGCTATTTTAGTGTTTTCAGCTTAGAATAGAGGCTTATGATGGGACTATCATGTGATTAGACCTCGGATGATGCTTGCGGTCATGTGACTGGGTGTCTGATGACGCTGGTGTTCACATGATCCACTGGGCGTTTGCTATGATGACTTCTGAACATGTGCCTTTGTTTACCTACACAGTGGGGAGTGAGTTAGGTGTGCCTCCCGATTTGTTATCCTGTGGGCTATTGGATAAGTGCTCTGACTAAGCGCTGCTGAACTGACACTGATTGGATATGGAGGACGCTGCTGCTAGTGAGTACATGATTGGTGCAGCACCAGAATGGGAGTGTGCAGTAACAGATCATCGATTGGCAGACTAAATGGTGATATTGTTTATATGGAGTAATCTATGGCATATTATATGCACAATTATAACATTGCTGTATTTTTCTATGATGTCACTATTTTGAGCTTTGATCACTGTTTTAAATTAATTATCGTTGTATATTCTGTATATATGTCTATTTGTATTATGGGCGGTTCCTGGATGGTAATTGGCTCCTCCACACCATTTAAGGACACCATTTTGCCTGTTTTTGTATACTTGATAAAGGCCTGAAAATGGCCGAAACGTCGTATTTTATGGTGGCTGAATAAAGACTTGTTATACTTCACCTGGATTGGATGCTGTTCCTATTTTTTCGTTGGACTGTTGTTCATTTGGATCCTTGAACGCCTGAACGTGCATCCGTGCTAACTCCCGAGTGCTGTCAGCTGCTTGAATACTTTTGTTTCCCACGCTGTCACACACCAGTGCTTGTGATGTGTATATGTTTGTTTTTGCCTCCCATTAACTCTAATGGCGTTCAGCTATAATCTGCGAATATTCTGCGATTAAATCAGCGAATATTGCAAATTTGGCGATGGTGAGCCGAATCGAATATTGAAATATTCATTCATCTCTAGTCACAACTCTGCAGGTTCCTTACCTCCTGGTTTCGAGGGTGACAGGCACTGTAAAGCTCAGCACATTCAGTTTTCAAAGGTTGCAGTGGTTGTGATTCTGCACTGCTGTCAATAAACTTACATATAGACATAACAGGGCATTTGAACAAGCACACATTTAAGAGTCATGATTAGGGCACATTCAGACATCTGTGCAAGTCAAAACACATAGAAAGAAGGCTGACAACACTCACTAAGTTAGGACGCCAGCTCTTGATCCAAGGAACCCACTCGGAAAATAGCAGCAATCAAGAAGTAAAAACAGCATCCAATCCAGGTGAAGAGGATGAAAAAAAGTTTTATTCCGCCATGATACGATATGACGTTTCCACCAGTAGTAGGTCTTCATCAAGTATCTGTGCAAGTCAGTCTGAGATTGAACCACAATGCATGGACTGGCCCCAAGTCTCCCGACCCAAATGTGAAGCTGTCACACTTAGGTAGAGACCCATGGTCAGTCAATGCTTTACAGTCTGATCTCGGACTAATTTGCACAAATGTCTGAATGTGCCCTTAGCAAAAACTTCTCTTGGAGAAACCAATTGTGGGGGCTGGTAATTCTGCAAGATTTATAATAGCAGCTTGTCAGGAGCTGAGAGGAAAGTGGAAGGAGGTGAGCAACTAACTGCTGTATAGAAATCAATGGACTGGAGAGAGCCGACTGTGATGTAGGAGTTAACTCATTTCCTGAAATGTAGCTACTGCACACTCTAGGCCAAGTGAATTGCAAACTTCCTTATTTTCATGCTATCTAACTAACTAAAGCAATTTAAGAGCATGAGAATAGCCCTTTGTGAACCAATTAGCAACTATCCCTGCACCAGTGATAATCGTGGTAATAATTTATCTTTGTAAATAGCGTAGCTCCCACCTGTTCCAAATTCAGTGGTTCTGTATCGGGAGCTCATAGCTATTTCCCACCTTTCAATCATGTGTAGTGACCAAAAAAACATTATTAATGTATGTTATATGTTATATGGTAAGTGTGCTCTATTACTTGCATGATTTCAATTATGATACCGGCTCCTTGTTTTGCCTTGAGAGGAAGTAAATTATTTAATATTATGCTGCCCTCTCCTGCCTTGTTTTGGTATTACAATTTCTAGTACTATGCTGCCCTCTGCTGCCTTAGTTTGGCATTACAACTTGTTTTTCTGATTTGAATCAAATGGCAGTTGGAAGACCATTGGGGAATACAAATAGCACCCGATTCAGAGTGCCCTGCGTTTTCCAGCGACAGAGTGCTGAGGCTGCAGAACTGCATAGCAGATTTCCCGAATACTCTGATCAAATTAAGGTTGGTTGATCCTTCCCCTACCCTCAGCACCGTTGGTCTAATGAAATTTACTGCCATCCTCCCAAGGCCGGGACTGAGAAAAGGTTTTGATAGTCGCAGTGAGTAAGAAAAAGTATATCTGCTACCCATGACTGTTATGTTGGAAAATATAAGAAATGTTACCAATCTTCAGTAAAGTTCAGCTTTCAAGTTAGCACAGGACCCTCGGTGTATGATTCTTTTGTCCGCGGCCTCACACCTTGCAGGCATCAACATCACTCACAGTCTCATATATCAGTCATCTCCCCCCCTTTATAATTGCCACCTAACCTAGGGATTGTTAGGGTGAGTTTCCACGGTCAGGAAACGCTGCGTGTTTGGCGCTGTGCGCTGGCGCAGCGCCAAACACGCAGCGTCCAGATGTTACAGCATAGTGGAGGGGATTTCAAGAAATCCCGTCTCCACTATGCGTAACAATACGCAGGTGGCAGACCTGCGTAAACGGACATGCGGCGCGTCTTTTTAGACCGCAGCATGTCCTCGCGTATTGCGGCGACGGTGCGTCGCCGCAACAGAATTAACACAGGGCTATGTAGCCCTGCGCTCTTTCCGGAGGTGTTCCGGAGGTGTCCTGAACACCTCCGGAAAGATCGCTCGTCATAAAGGGGGCGGGGCTTAGACGTAGCAGAATTTCCGCTCCGTCCAAAGCGCTGTGGTTCCGGACCGTGGAACCACAGCCTAAGAGCCATCGGAGCCAGCATGACTGAACCATCCTCCGAGATACTAGGCTCTGCACCTCACAAGGTGGTGCGACACATGTTGTCTGTGCTGACTCATGTAGTGAAGGCTGCACTCGGCAGTTCAGTGCTTCTTCGCTGTTGTTCTTTCCTCCTCCATGGACTCTGGGGCCAGCATCTCTCAGCTCTATTTATACTTACAGTAATATGGATAAATAATTCTCTTTTCTTGAATTATGGCCTCCCTGGGAATCAAACCCACAACCCGAATAAAGTGCAGTACTACAGTACATGCATACCAATGCATTTCTATCTACCTGTTCTAGAGGTTGGAGATTTTTTTTCTTCCTATAAAATTATTACAAAATACTGAAAAACAGTTACAATAATGACATTTTTAATGTGATTTTTTAAAATAATAAACATCATAAATCAGCAAATAACAGACATGTTTGGTATCTTTGTTGCCATAACAACCCTTAGGTCGGTACCACACTTGTGACTGCAATGCGAGAAACTTGCACAAGTCTCTGGCCTCAATACCCGGCACTGCCGCCAGCGGGTCAGAGCGTTCAGCAGCATAGAAATACATGCAGGCGCACACTCCGGTCCCGAGTGCCGGCGGCAGTGCCGGGCATTGAGGCGAGAGACGCGTGAGTTTCTCGCATTGCAGTTGCAAGTGTGACCCCGGCCTTAAACAGATTGTTTACGTTGATCGCTAAGTGGTGTAAAAAAATGGCCGAATTGATTTCTTTTTCCCCATTAAACCAATAAAACTTTAAGAAAAATCTGCTGCATTTAACTTTCCAAGCAAAACTCATGTGATTTCATGAAAACTTTGTCCACTGTGTGTCTACAGACACTGCTGAACTGAGTGTTTTTTTCCGGCATAGATATCTCTGGTGGGCCTGAAAAAAAGTAAGTAAAAAAAACACAATTGCATTTTTAAGTGCAGACTCAAAGATTTTTTTTTATGATAAAAATGCATTAAAACACTGCTTCAAATCTGCACAAAAAATGCATCAAATAATGAGGAAGAGGCATAAAAAAAACAGTAATCAGAGATTTGTATGGCATAGTTTGTTGCGGACAGTTACAGATAACGTGCAGATAAAAAGCAGTAGAAGTTAGGCAGCATTTACAGTGTGTCTGAACACTGCCTTTTAGCAATATGCACATTAAAGGGAATCTGTCATCCCATTTTTGCCCGATGAGATAGGGCCACCGCCATTAGGGGCTTATCTACAGCATTCTGTGCCCTGGTGATGTCAATTGCGCCATACTTGGATTTTTTTTCTCATTCTTGAATACAATATACGGCAAAATGATTGATGTTGTGAAAAATTACATCTTGTCCTGCAAAAAACAGCTTCTCATATGGCTATGCCAAAAAGGAAAATAAAAAAACGTATGGCACTTTAAACAATGAGAGGAAAAGAGAAAGTGACCATACTTCATAATAAATAAATACATACATAAATATGTAAAAAAAAATATGCAAGATCATGAATATTTAGGAATACTCAGGAAAGTTGAAATTAGTTTGTTATACATAACTACAAAAGGTCCCATTAGTGCATGTAAGAACGGAGATCCCCATTATAGGTGATGACATAAGACTATAGCTTAGATACCAGGTCGTCTTACGTGTGCACAGTTCCATTTTCAATATACAGAAATAATTAATCTTGAAATACTGATGATACGAGATGGTAAGCATAACTGAAATAAATTTACATTGCTACAGGAGCTGATGACAATTAGACTATTTTAAGCAATAGAAGTTTCTTAAGATGTCATGTCAATATACTTTTCTCTAGGAGTCTGACGAATGGTCCCCCAATTAGAATTATTCATCAGTTGTTATGTATACTCATTAGCCACTAGATGTCACTCCAGGACAGTTCACTGATAAATGATAACCAGTAGCATCATTCAAGCAGTGTGCATACATGATTTGGATAGATGCTAATGTGCAGGCGCCGGTGCCATTTTGCTAGATGTAGATTTTTTTTCTAAGCCTCACAATAGCCAACAATTTTATATACATTATCAATAATATTATATAATATTATTATTTATTTATATAGCACCATTGATTCCATGGTGCTGTACATGAGAAGGGGTTACATACAAATTACAGATATCACTTACAGTAAACAAACTAACAATGACAGACTGATACAGAGAGGAGAGACCCTGTCCTTTGGGGCTTATATTCTACATTATATGCATTATGCAGAATAGGAGGCAGGTCACTGAAGGATCAGTGACCTGTCATAAGCCCATAAGGATGAATATGTAAGCAGAGCATCACATAAAGAGCTTTCTTCTTTATAGTGCCCTCTTCTGTTCGCGCTCCCCAATCTGTCTAAGGATCTTAAAATCTTTCCATGTATTGATTTGCGGTGTTAGATAGGTCTGCCTTCCTGGACTACCGAACCTGGGTGGGCTAGAGGTTCTGTCAAAACCTGCACTCAAAGAGATTAATTGCTCTTTCAATTCCTGTAGTTTTGTCTGTGGAAGGAGTTACCCTCTCTTGATGATTGGCACCTCTCATCCATCCTTCATCACGAACCCGGTTATAAACTGTCTTAATTCCTGAAGGAATGTCCCCATGATGTCCTCATCTTCTCTCTCTCCTAACTCATAGATCTGTTTGTTAATGGCTGTTAAGAGATGTCTGCGGTTGCGTGCCCTAGAGATCTGTTCTTCTGCCATCTTTACATATCCTGCTACCACACTCAAATCCTCATAGGTTAACTGCAGAAGCAACCTGCTGTCACTGTTAATCTGTGTTTCCACATCCATTTCTGCTGGCTCTGCTTTTGTGCTTTTACAATACTAGTCCCCTTTAATTGGTGTAGCAGAGTTGAGATGAGGTGTTGTGCTGCTGTGTGTTTCAATAGCTGTGCCTCTGCTCAATTACAGTTTTATTCCCTCTCAGGAATCCCTTTACAGGTCACCAATGTTGCATGCACACCACTCATTATATGAAGGCGATACAAAGGAAACATGAGTTCGTTTTGGAATCTTGGGGAAATCTTACTCAGGGTGACCATTAATTATAATTCTTCACAGTAAAGGGGAGGTTGCGGTTTACAGGAACACCGCTATGACACAGTTCTAAGCGTGAGTTGATGACAGGGGTTTAAATCAAGCTTCTTTTCATTACACAGAATCACTTCTCCTCATTTAATGCTTTATCAACAATATATGAAAGTCTCTTCACAGATAACTTCTATTAACAGATAACTTCTCTTCTCACACACAGTGTCTTAACCTAAGCAGAACTGGGCTTTCTCCTTGCTCATGCAGTGAGGTGAGGGGAGGGGGATGAGTCCGGTGCTGTAGCTTTGTCACTTCTATATTGATGTAATAAAGATGCTCCTGGCTGTCCTGAATGCTTCTATGATTATATTAATTGCTTCCCAGGAAGAGACTAACACACACCTTACTCTAGGATGTCGCAGACACAATAACAGCTTTACCAGTACACCCTGGGTCTGAGCTAACCACTGCCTGTCTGCTGTAACAGTTTTAACCTCTATAGTTGCTGGATGATTCTAAATCAAATGCAGCTTCTGTCACATGTGCAAGGATAGGTGCAGGGCAGGAAGCATTTGCATCAGTGTTTTGAAGAGGGGATTGGGAAGCACCTAGCACAGGGGAAGAGGCAATGGTGTCACCCGATAGCAACAATCGTGGACCCAGGCATTTGGCCCACCCTGTCGGGTGCTTAGATGACATGTGCATGATCATGCTGGTGGTGGTTAAGTTATTAGTGGTCAGGCCCCTGCTGATCTTGACATGGTACAGATTGCAAATGGCCATTTTGTTTGTCTCAGAACTCTCTTTAAAAAGTCCCAGACTGAGGAACACCTAACTCTTTGACAGAGAAATTCAGGACTGTCGGTGCTCTGCGGAACAGTTGCATGCCTTCTCCCTCTGGTCACCCCACTGCCTCTTCCTGATTGTTTCAATGCTGCCAATCCCTCCCCCTCAGTGCTGCTGACCATTACCTGGATGCCAGCTTCCCAGGTTGGGTTGATGACTTCATCATCCACTACCTCGTTTTCCAACCCTGAACTCTATTCATCCTGGCTTCGTGACTTAACAACAACAAGAGGCAACTGTGTTTCATCCTCATCTGTCATGGGGTTACAGCAACAGAGAGGAGCTAGACGACCTGAGTGTCTGATTGCTCCTACTCCTGTGCTGAAAAGAAGCACTTCACCTTTTTTTCAAATGGTGTTTATTTTTTTTGACAGAACAGGGCTTAATCGGCCATGTTGGGAGATCTGGGAGTCTGAGCTCTCAGCTGAGCTCGGTGAGCCACTCCCATCCCCTTTATAGTCTGGGTCCTGATTCAAACCCATTTTAAAGTTAGCTTATGCTGCATGGCTTGGAGGAGAGGTGTTTATATGGGAAGACGTTTGGAGGAATTATCTGTGACTGTTGTGTGGGTTTGTAAGTGTGAAAATACCCTTCCCTTCTAACTTTGGTTTTTTCCTGTCCTCCACTTCCCAGTGCATTCCTCTGTTATATGTGAGTGAATATTTGTATGCTTGGTATTTTCTTTTACCCCTTGTTCGTGTTGCCTTGTTTGTTGGGTTAGTGTACTGCAGTGCACAACAGCGCCCCTCTTCCCTGGGTGGAGGAAGAGAACAAACGGAGGGCTGATTCTGGAGATAAGGCAAGGGTGACAGCCCCGGCATCTTCTCTTTCAGAAGTATCCTGGGGAATAGGGCAAGATAGGGTGCCCCAAGTGTTAGGGACAGGTAAGAAAACCCTGGTCCTGGGTCACCCGACATGACTTGTGACATTATCTTCCTCATTAGCCAAAATTTGCCATTCCCCACTGTCATCTTCTTATAGCCATGGCTCCTGTAAATTTTGTGCATCACTAAACAGTTTGTCCTCCTGTCCCTCTTGGAGCACGCAGGTTGAGAGGCCAAAATCAAGAAATGTTGTAAAGAGCTCCCCATAGTGTCCTAGTGTGGGATCACTAGTCTCCTGGGGCTCAACATGGCGGAGCAAGGAGGATCAAGGTGAGGATTAAGTGATCCAGACTGTAGGCTGGTGAGACTGGACAGTGGGGAAGACTGGGTAGTGCTGCTAAGCCTGCTGGAAATATAATCTGATATCCAACTGACCATCTGTTTGCACTGCTCTGGCTTTAGAAGTGGTGTAAAGTGGGACAGGAACCTATGTGTCATGGATGAGCATGTTTCCTGTGCTCCAGCAACAGGCGTAGTCACACCTGCCCCACGTCCTCGGCATCTGCGCGCACCATCATCAGCACTTCCCCGCACGCCTTACAAATTTTGAAATTGCTAGGTCTCTTGAAACAAAGTTTATTTTTAATAAAATAAAAAAATTGTTTACATAGTAACATAGTTATTAAGGTTGAAGGAAGACTTTAAGTCCATCTAGTTCAACCCATATCCTATCCTAACTTGCCCTAACATGTTGATCCAGAGGAAGGCAAAAAACCCCAAGTGGCAAACAGTAAGCTTCACATTGGGGAAAAAAATTCCTTCCCGACTCCACATACGGCAATCAGACTAGCTCCCTGGATCAACGCTATATCTAGGAAACTAGTGAATATAGCCTGTAATATTATACTTTTCAAGAAAGGCATCCAGTCCCTTCTTAAATTTTAGTAGGGAATCACTCATTACAACATTAGACGGCAGAGAGTTCCCCCTAGTGTTTACCTGCAAAAGTCAAAGCGATTTTTGTGAGTTTAATACCACCGTAATGTAACAGAAAGAACGCAAAAATCTCATATTTTGGACTGATTTAAATATGATGACATGTGGGTTAGCTGCTTAGAGGCATTGCATCTATATATATATATAAGAGGCATCGTGATTACTCGCTAATCCCGCCCCCTGCAAGTAGCTCCGCCCCCACCACATTACCACACATAATCCCGCCCCCCACCACATTACCACACACAATCCCACCCGCACCACATTACCACACACTATCCCACCTGCACCACATTGCCACACACCATCCCACCCCCCCACCAAATCACCACACATAATCCCGCCCCCCTCCACATTACCACACATAATCCCGCTCCCACCACATCACCACACATAATCCCGCCCTCCCACCACATCATCACACATAATCCCGCCCCCCCACCACATCACCACACATAATCCCGCCCCCCAACACATTACCACACATAATCCCGCCCCCCCACCATATTACCGCTCATAATCCCGCACCCCCACCACATTACCACACATAATCCCACCCCCCACCACACTACCACACATAATCCCGCCCCCCCACCGCATTACCACACATAATCCACCCCCCACCACACTACCACACATAATCCCGCCCCCCCACCGCATTACCACACACAATCCCGCCCCCCACCACATCACCATACATAATCCTGCCCCCCCACCAGATTACCACACATAATCCCGCCCCCCAACACATTACCACACATAATCCCGCCCCCCACCACATTACCACACATAATCCCACCCCCCCACCACATTACCACACATAATCCCGCCTCCACCACATTACCACACATAATCTCACCCCCCTTCACAACACCACACATAATCCCGCCCCCCACCACATTACCACACATAATCCCACCCCCACCACATCACCACACATAATCCCACCCCCATCACATTACCACACATAATCCCGCCCCCATTCACAACACCACACATAATCCCACCCCCCACCACATTACCACACATAACCCCGCCCCATCACATCACCATGAATAATCCCGCCCCCCCACCACATTACCACACATAATCCCGCCGCCCACCACATTACCACACATAATCCCGCCCCCCCACCACATTACCACACATAATCCCGCTCCCCCACCACATTACTACACATAATCCCGCCCCCACCACATTATCACACATAATCCCACCCCCCCACATTACCACACGAGACTCCGTCCCCCCACATTACCACACGAGTGTTATGATTTGGTAGCTGAGGAGAGCAGGCAAAAATGGCAATACACTAGAGAGGTTGGAATCTACTGGATTGCAGTACCCTGACTAACCACCACAACTAAAGGCAGCCGTGGAGCGTACCTACGTTGGTCCTAGACGCCTCGTCACAGCCTGAGAGGTTAACTACACCTAAAGATAGAAAGAGGAAAGCTATCTGCCCCGGAGCAGATCCCCAAAGAACATAGGAAGCCCCCAAACATGTAATAGCGGTTAGACAAGAGGAAATACAGACACAGACAGAAAATAGTATGAGCAAACGTTGGGGCCCAATGTTCCTAGACAGAAAAGGATAGGAAGGATACTTACTGCAATCCAAAAAAACCCCTAAAAAAAACCAACGCTACTAATTGCAAAAAACACCTGAGATCACACGACCTCTACCACCTAAATTAGTTCTCTGGTGTAACAAAACAAAGCCGCAGCCACTGAAAAAACTGGAAAAGGCAAATGAACAAATAACAGTGGCTCCAGAGGAACTGAGAGGAGCCCAAGCCCCCCGGGGGGAGGGAAACCTGGCTAACCTCACAGAAATGCAGAGAAATATGCAAATGGTAAGCACACAAACAAAAAACAGAAAATATCTTATCTGAGAGCAGGAGAAGAGGCAAGACTCAGCAAGCTTCCAAGTGAACCAGGAAACAACGTTGAGACAAGAACAATTGATCACCGGCAACCATGATGGGAGGGAACCTCCCTTATATCCAGCCAGTCTGTAATTCCTGATTGCCAATCCTCATTGAATGGTTCAGCACTG
The DNA here is from genome assembly GCA_033576555.1 of Oophaga sylvatica. NCBI lineage: Eukaryota > Metazoa > Chordata > Amphibia > Anura > Dendrobatidae > Oophaga > Oophaga sylvatica. Next base: position 344,587,411 of record JARQOD010000001.1, read on the forward strand.
TCTGCAACCACCAGAGGGAGCTTCTGCTCAGAATTCATTTCTAACACATTCACAACAGTACCCCCCCTTGAGGAGGGGTCACCGAACCCTCATTTGTGCAACCAGGTCGGTCAGGATGAGCTCTGTGATACGCACGGATCAGTCTCATAGCATGGATGTCCGAAGCAAACACCCAAGAATTCTCCTCCTGACCATAACCTCTCCACTTAACCAAATACTGGAGTTTCCGTCTAGAAAAAACGAGAATCCAATATTTTCTCAACCACATACTCCAGATTGCCCTCAACCAAAACAGGGTCAGGAGGCGCAGCCATAGGAACCACTGGCTCGACAAACCTCTTCAATAAGGACTTGTGGAACACGTTATGGATCTTAAATGTCCCTGGAAAAAGTAAACGAAAGGAAACAGGATTAAGAATCTCCATGATCTTATAAGGTCCAATGAACCTAGGCTTAAACTTAGGAGATGCAACTCTCATAGGGATATTTCTTGAGGACAACCAGACCAAGTCCCCCACTTCAAACCGAGGACCATCAGTCCTATGCCGGTTGGCAAACCGCTGGGCCCTCTCCTGAGAGAGGGACAACCTCTCCACTACCTGGTCCCAAATCTGCTGCATACGCTCCACAACAGAGTCAACACCCGGACAGACAGAAGCCTCCGTCTGTCCTGAAGAAAATCGAGGGTGAAACCCAAAATTGCAGAAAAATGGAGACATCAAAGTGGCAGAGCTAGTCCTATTATTAAGAGAAAACTCAGCCAAAGGCAAAAAAGAGACCCAGTCATCTTGATCAGCAGACACAAAGCATCTCAGATAAGTCTCCAATGTCTGATTTGTTCTCTCAGTTTGTCCATTGGTCTGAGGATGAAAAGCCGAGGAGAAAGACAATTGAACACCAAGTTTAGAACAAAAAGTCCTCCAAAATCTGGAAACAAACTGGACTCCTCTGTCAGAAACAATGTTCTCAGGAATGCCGTGTAACCGAACCACGTGCTGAAGGAACAAAGGCACCAATTCAGAGGATGAAGGCAACTTAGGTAATGGCACAAGATGTATCATTTTGGAAAACCTATCACAAATCACCCAGATAATGGTCATTCTCTGAGAAACAGGGAGGTCGGAAATAAAATCCATAGAGAAATGGGTCCATGGTCTCTTGGGCACAGGCAATGGCATCAACAAACCACTAGAGCGAGAGCAAGGCTTGGAGCGAGAGCAAGTCCCGCAGGACTGCACAAATTCCCTGACGTCACGAGACAAAGTAGGCCACCAAAAGGACCGACTAACCAAGTCTCTGGTACCGAAAATTCCGGGATGACTGGCCAACGCGGAACAATGAATCTCAGACATCACACTCTTTTTCCACCGGTCTGGGACAAACAATTTCCCAATAGGGCAGCGCTCGGGTTTATCCTCCTGACACCCTTCCAGAGCCAGTCTCAAATTGGGCGAGATGGCGGAAAGAACTACACCCTCTTTCAAAATAACAGCAGGATCAGATAACTCAGGAGAGTCCGCAAGGAAACTCCTCGAGAGGGCATCTGCCTTAACATTCTTAGTGCCAGGAAGAAAGGAAACCACAAAATTAAAACGTGTGAAAAACAAGGCCCACCTGGCCTGTCTAGGATTAAGTCTCTTGGCTGATTCCAGATAAACCAGATTCTTATGGTCCGTGAGGACCACCACCTGATGTTTGGCTCCCTCCAGCCAATGTCTCCACTCTTCAAAGCCCACTTCATGGCCAATAACTCCCGATTACCCACGTCATAATTACGTTCAGTTGGAGAAAATTTTCGAGAGAAAAAGGCACAAGGGTTACTTTTAGAGGTCTCAGGATCCCTTTGGTACAAAACGGCACCTGCCCCAATTTCAGAGGCATCAACCTCCACCTGAAACGGCAAAGAAACATCAGGCTGCCGTAGAACAGGAGCAGAAGTGAATCTCTGCTTAAGTTCCTGAAATGCAGAGACTGCCTCAGGAGGCCAATTCACCACATCAGAACCCTTTTTGGTCAAATCAGTCACTGGTTTAACAATAACAGAGAAATTACCAATACATTTACGATAAAAATTGGCAAAACTCAAGAATCTCTGAAGAGCCTTAAATGAAGTAGGTTGGACCCAATCACAGATGGCCTGAACCTTGACCGGGTCCATTTCAATAACAGATGGGGACAAAATGAATCCCAGAAATGATATCCTCTGTACGCCAAAAAGAAGTTCTGTCTGTGGAAGGAGTTACCCTCTCTTGATGATTGGCACCTCTCATCCATCCTTCATCACGAACCCGGTTATAAACTGTCTTAATTCCTGAAGGAATGTCCCCATGATGTCCTCATCTTCTCTCTCTCCTAACTCATAGATCTGTTTGTTAATGGCTGTTAAGAGATGTCTGCAGTTGCGTGCCCTAGAGATCTGTTCTTCTGCCATCTTTACATATCCTGCTACCACACTCAAATCCTCATAGGTTAACTGCAGAAGCAACCTGCTGTCACTGTTAATCTGTGTTTCCACATCCATTTCTGCTGGCTCTGCTTTTGTGCTTTTACAATACTGGTCCCCTTTAATTGGTGTAGCAGAGTTGAGATGAGGTGTTGTGCTGCTGTGTGTTTCAATAGCTGTGCCTCTGCTCAATTACAGTTTTATTCCCTCTCAGGAATCCCTTTACAGGTCACCAATGTTGCATGCACACCACTCATTATATGAAGGCGATACAAAGGAAACATGAGTTCTTTTTGGAATCTTGGGGAAATCTTACTCAGGGTGACCATTAATTATAATTCTTCACAGTAGAAGGGAGGTTACGGTTTACAGGAACACCGCTATGACACAGTTCTAAGCGTGAGTTGATCACAGGGTTTTATTCAAGCTTCTTTTCATAACACAGAATCACTTCTCATGTAATGCTTTATCAACATATATGAAATTCTCTTTACAGATAACTTCTATTAACAGATAACTTCTCTTCTCACACACAGTGTCTTAACCTAAGCAGAACTGGGCTTTCTCCTTGCTCATGCAGTGAGGTGGGGGGAGGGGGATGAGTCTGGTGCTGTAGCTCTGTCACTTCTATATTGATGTAATAAAGATGCTCCTGGCTGTCCTGAATGCTTCTATGATTATATTAATTGCTTCCCAGGAAGAGACTAACACACACCTTACTCTAGGATGTCGCAGACACAATAACAGCTTTACCAGTACACCCTGGGTCTGAGCTAACCACTGCCTGTCTGCTGTAACAGTTTTAACCTCTATAGTTGCTGGATGATTCTAAATCAAATGCAGCTTCTGTCACATGTGTAAGGATAGGTGCAGGGCAGGAAGCATTTGCATCAGTGTTTTGAAGAGGGGATTGGGAAGCACCTAGCACAGGGGAAGAGGCAATGGTGTCACCCGATAGCAACAATCGTGGACCCAGGCATTTGGCCCACCCTGTCGGGTGCTTAGATGACATGTGCATGATCATGCTGGTGGTGGTTAAGTTCTTAGTGGTCAGGCCCCTGCTGATCTTGACATGGTACAGATTGCAAATGACCATTTTGTTTGTCTCAGAACTCTCTTTAAAAAGTCCCAGACTGAGGAACACCTAACTCTTTGACAGAGAAATTCAGGACTGTCGGTGCTCTGCGGAACAGTTGCATGCCTTCTCCCTCTGGTCACCCCACTGCCTCTTCCTGTTTGTTTCAATGCTGCCAATCCCTCCCCCTCAGTGCTGCTGACCATTACCTGGATGCCAGCTTCCCAGGTTGGGTTAATGACATCAACATCCACTACCTCGTTTTCCAACCCTGGACTCTATTCATCCTGGCTTCGTGACTTAACAACAACAAGAGGCAACTGTGTTTCATCCTCATCTGTCATGGGGTTACAGCAACAGAGAGGAGCTAGATGTCATGTGTGCATCGCCACGAAGATCGTCGCGGTTGCACATTCTGACTTCTCACAGCTGAGTTGCTGTTTCTTTGTGTTTGGCAGTTAGGGAGTTAATTCTGTCTGTGCTCAGTTCTGGGACTGGGTGCAGTTTCTTCTCCGCTGCAATTAATTATTTGTTGATAGGTTTCCTTTAAATCTCTGGTTGTCTGTGTTGGGAGTTGCCAGTGAAATTCTTCATGCAGACCACAGATAGGATTGTATCTGTATAGACTTAAGTTAAAGAGCTCCTTAGTTGTTTTAAGCTCACCTTGCTTAGAGTTTAATATCCCAGATCATTTATGTTCCTTCTGTGTTTGAGTGTGTATGCAAGTCTGTGTTTTCTCCAGTCTGTCTTATATGTCTAATCTGTGTATTTAGCAGAGATCAGCCCATATCCCTTTGGTGGTAATCAGTATCCTTCTTAGGACTGATTACAGGGTTCAGGGACTGATAGGAGACAGGGTTAGGCTGGAGACTTGGACCTCTGAACCATTATCAGTACCTCCAAGGTGAGGGATTAGTTAGGACCCCAGTTTAGGGTCAGGTTAGACCCCCGGTCCTCCTCTTTCCTGTGACAGTGTATCAAGTCCTCAAGATTAACCCTGAGTTCAACGGATATCGTGTCAGGTAAATCTATTCTATATTTACATGCTGATGTTGCTAATCTATATGTTGTATAGAGTGTTGTTCTTTTAAGAATAGTTTACTGACATCGTACACATATCATAAGACCGCGTGACACTAGACGACCTGAGTGTCTGATTGCTCCTACTCCTGTGCTGAAAAGAAGCACTTCACCTTTTTTTCAAATGGTGTTTATTTTTTTTGACAGAACAGGGCTTAATCGGCCATGTTGGGAGATCTGGGAGTCTGAGCTCTCAGCTGAGCTCGGTGAGCCACTCCCATCCCCTTTATAGTCTGGGTCCTGATTCAAACCCATTTTAAAGTTAGCTTATGCTGCATGGCTTGGAGGAGAGGTGTTTATATGGGAAGACGTTTGGAGGAATTATCTGTGACTGTTGTGTGGGTTTGTAAGTGTGAAAATACCCTTCCCTTCTAACTTTGGTTTTTTCCCGTCCTCCACTTCCAGTGCATTCCTCTGTTATATGTGAGTGAATATTTGTATGCTTGGTATTTTCTTTTACCCCTTGTTCGTGTTGCCTTGTTTGTTGGGTTAGTGTACTGCAGTGCACAACAGCGCCCCTCTTCCCTGGGTGGAGGAAGAGAACAAACGGAGGGCTGATTCTGGAGATAAGGCAAGGGTGACAGCCCCGGCATCTTCTCTTTCAGAAGTATCCTGGGGAATAGGGCAAGATAGGGTGCCCCAAGTGTTAGGGACAGGTAAGAAAACCCTGGTCCTGGGTCACCCGACATGAGTTGTGACATTATCTTCCTCATTAGCCAAAATTTGCCATTCCCCACTGTCATCTTCTTATAGCCATGGCTCCTGTAAATTTTGTGCATCACTAAACAGTTTGTCCTCCTGTCCCTCTTGGAGCACGCAGGTTGAGAGGCCAAAATCAAGAAATGTTGTAAAGAGCTCCCCATAGTGTCCTAGTGTGGGATCACTAGTCTCCTGGGCTCAACATGGCGGAGCAAGGAGGATCAAGGTGAGGATTAAGTGATCCAGACTGTAGGCTGGTGAGACTGGACAGTGGGGAAGACTGGGTAGTGCTGCTAAATCTGATATCCAACTGACCATCTGTTTGCACTGCTCTGGCTTTAGAAGTGGTGTAAAGTGGGACAGGAACCTATGTGTCATGGATGAGCATGTTTCCTGTGCTCCAGCAACAGGCGTAGTCACACCTGCCCCACGTCCTCGGCATCTGCGCGCACCATCATCAGCACTTCCCCGCACGCCTTACAAATTTTGAAATTGCTAGGTCTCTTGAAACAAAGTTTATTTTTAATAAAATAAAAAATTGTTTACATAGTAACATAGTTATTAAGGTTGAAGGAAGACTTTAAGTCCATCTAGTTCAACCCATATCCTATCCTAACTTGCCCTAACATGTTGATCCAGAGGAAGGCAAAAAACCCCAAGTGGCAAACAGTAAGCTTCACATTGGGGAAAAAAATTCCTTCCCGACTCCACATACGGCAATCAGACTAGCTCCCTGGATCAACGCAATATCTAGGAAACTAGTGAATATAGCCTGTAATATTATACTTTTCAAGAAAGGCATCCAGTCCCTTCTTAAATTTTAGTAGGGAATCACTCATTACAACATTAGACGGCAGAGAGTTCCCCCCTAGTGTTTACCTGCAAAAGTCAAAGCGATTTTTGTGAGTTTAATACCACCGTAATGTAACAGAAAGAATGCAAAAATCTCATATTTTGGACTGATTTAAATATGATGACATGTGGGTTAGCTGCTTAGAGGCATTGCATCTATATATATATATATAAGAGGCAACGTGATTACTCGCTAATCCCGCCCCCTGCAAGTAGCTCCGCCCCCACCACATTACCACACATAATCCCGCCCCCCACCACATTACCACACACAATCCCACCCGCACCACATTGCCACACACCATCCCGCCCCCCCACCACGTTACCACACATAATCCCGCCCCCACCACATTACCACACACAATCCCACCCGCACCACATTACCACACACTATCCCACCTGCACCACATTGCCACACACCATCCCACCCCCCCACCAAATCACCACACATAATCCCGCCCCCCTCCACATTACCACACATAATCCCGCCCCACCACATCACCACACATAATCCCGCCCCCCCACCACATCATCACACATAATCCCGCCCCCCCACCACATCACCACACATAATCCCGCCTCCCCAACACATTACCACACATAATCCCGCCCCCCCACCATATTACCGCTCATAATCCCGCACCCCCACCACATTACCACACATAATCCCACCCCCCACCACACTACCACACATAATCCCGCCCCCCCACCGCATTACCACACACAATCCCGCCCCCCACCACATCACCATACATAATCCTGCCCCCCCACCAGATTACCACACATAATCCCGCCCCCCACCACATTACCACACATAATCCCGCCCCCCACCACATTACCACACATAATCCCACCCCCCCACCACATTACCACACATAATCCCGCCTCCACCACATTACCACACATAATCTCACCCCCCTTCACAACACCACACATAATCCCGCCCCCCACCACATTACCACACATAATCCCACCCCCACCACATCACCACACATAATCCCACCCCCATCACATTACCACACATAATCCCGCCCCCATTCACAACACACACATATAATCCCGCCCCCCCACCACATTACCACACATAACCCCGCCCCATCACATCACCATGAATAATCCCGCCCCCCCACCACATTACCACACACAATCCTGCCCCCCACCACATTACCACACATAATCCCGCCGCCCACCACATTACCACACATAATCCCGCCCCCCCACCACATTACCACACATAATCCCGCTCCCCCACCACATTACTACACATAATCCTGCCCCCACCACATTATCACACATAATCCCACCCCCCCACATTACCACACGAGACTCCGTCCCCCCACATTACCACACGAGTGTTATGATTTGGTAGCTGAGGAGAGCAGGCAAAAATGGCAATACACTAGAGAGGTTGGAATCTACTGGATTGCAGTACCCTGACTAACCACCACAACTAAAGGCAGCCGTGGAGCGTACCTACGTTGGTCCTAGACGCCTCGTCACAGCCTGAGAGGTTAACTACACCTAAAGATAGAAAGAGGAAAGCTATCTGCCCCGGAGCAGATCCCCAAAGAACATAGGAAGCCCCCAAACATGTAATAGCGGTTAGACAAGAGGAAATACAGACACAGACAGAAAATAGTATGAGCAAACGTTGGGGCCCAATGTTCCTAGACAGAAAAGGATAGGAAGGATACTTACTGCAATCCAAAAAAACCCCTAAAAAAAACCAACGCTACTAATTGCAAAAAACACCTGAGATCACACGACCTCTACCACCTAAATTAGTTCTCTGGTGTAACAAAACAAAGCCGCAGCCACTGAAAAAACTGGAAAAGGCAAATGAACAAATAACAGTGGCTCCAGAGGAACTGAGAGGAGCCCAAGCCCCCCGGGGGGGAGGGAAACCTGGCTAACCTCACAGAAATGCAGAGAAATATGCAAATGGTAAGCACACAAACAAAAAACAGAAAATATCTTATCTGAGAGCAGGAGAAGAGGCAAGACTCAGCAAGCTTCCAAGTGAACCAGGAAACAACGTTGAGACAAGAACAATTGATCACCGGCAACCATGATGGGAGGGAACCTCCCTTATATCCAGCCAGTCTGTAATTCCTGATTGCCAATCCTCATTGAATGGTTCAGCACTGTCTGCAACCACCAGAGGGAGCTTCTGCTCAGAATTCATTTCTAACACATTCACAACAGTACCCCCCCTTGAGGAGGGGTCACCGAACCCTCATTTGTGCAACCAGGTCGGTCAGGATGAGCTCTGTGATACGCACGGATCAGTCTCCTAGCATGGATGTCCGAAGCAAACACCCAAGAATTGTCCACCTGACCATAACCTCTCCACTTAACCAAATACTGGAGTTTCCGTCTAGAAAAACGAGAATCCAATATTTTCTCAACCACATACTCCAGATTGCCCTCAACCAAAACAGGGTCAGGAGGCGCAGCCATAGGAACCACTGGCTCGACAAACCTCTTCAATAAGGACTTGTGGAACACGTTATGGATCTTAAATGTCCCTGGAAAAAGTAAACGAAAGGAAACAGGATTAAGAATCTCCATGATCTTATAAGGTCCAATGAACCTAAGCTTAAACTTAGGAGATGCAACTCTCATAGGGATATTTCTTGAGGACAACCAGACCAAGTCCCCCACTTCAAACCGAGGACCATCAGTCCTATGCCGGTTGCAAACCGCTGGGCCCTCTCCTGAGAGAGGGACAACCTCTCCACTACCTGGTCCCAAATCTGCTGCATACGCTCCACAACAGAGTCAACACCCGGACAGACAGAAGCCTCTGTCTGTCCCGAAGAAAATCGAGGGTGAAACCCAAAATTGCAGAAAAATGGAGACATCAAAGTGGCAGAGCTAGCCCTATTATTAAGAGAAAACTCAGCCAAAGGCAAAAAAGAGACCCAGTCATCTTGATCAGCAGACACAAAGCATCTCAGATAAGTCTCCAATGTCTGATTTGTTCTCTCAGTTTGTCCATTGGTCTGAGGATGAAAAGCCGAGGAGAAAGACAATTGAACACCAAGTTTAGAACAAAAAGTCCTCCAAAATCTGGAAACAAACTGGACTCCTCTGTCAGAAACAATGTTCTCAGGAATGCCGTGTAACCGAACCACGTGCTGAAGGAACAAAGGCACCAATTCGGAGGATGAAGGCAACTTAGGTAATGGCACAAGATGTATCATTTTGGAAAACCTATCACAAATCACCCAGATAATGGTCATTCTCTGAGAAACAGGGAGGTCGGAAATAAAATCCATAGAGAAATGGGTCCATGGTCTCTTGGGCACAGGCAATGGCATCAACAAACCACTAGAGCGAGAGCAAGGCTTGGAGCGAGAGCAAGTCCCGCAGGACTGCACAAATTCCCTGACGTCACGAGACAAAGTAGGCCACCAAAAGGACCGACTAACCAAGTCTCTGGTACCGAAAATTCCGGGATGACTGGCCAACGCGGAACAATGAATCTCAGACATCACACTCTTTTTCCACCGGTCTGGGACAAACAATTTCCCAATAGGGCAGCGCTCGGGTTTATCCTCCTGACACCCTTCCAGAGCCAGTCTCAAATTGGGCGAGATGGCGGAAAGAACTACACCCTCTTTCAAAATAACAGCAGGATCAGATAACTCAGGAGAGTCCGCAAGGAAACTCCTCGAGAGGGCATCTGCCTTAACATTCTTAGTGCCAGGAAGAAAGGAAACCACAAAATTAAAACGTGTGAAAAACAAGGCCCACCTGGCCTGTCTAGGATTAAGTCGCTTGGCTGATTCCAGATAAACCAGATTCTTATGGTCCGTGAGGACCACCACCTGATGTTTGGCTCCCTCCAGCCAATGTCTCCACTCTTCAAAAGCCCACTTCATGGCCAATAACTCCCGATTACCCACGTCATAATTACGTTCAGTTGGAGAAAATTTTCGAGAGAAAAAGGCACAAGGGTTACTTTTAGAGGTCTCAGGATCCCTTTGGGACAAAACGGCACCTGCCCCAATTTCAGAGGCATCAACCTCCACCTGAAACGGCAAAGAAACATCAGGCTGCCGTAGAACAGGAGCAGAAGTGAATCTCTGCTTAAGTTCCTGAAATGCAGAGACTGCCTCAGGAGGCCAATTCACCACATCAGAACCCTTTTTGGTCAAATCAGTCACTGGTTTAACAATAACAGAGAAATTACCAATACATTTACGATAAAAATTGGCAAAACTCAAGAATCTCTGAAGAGCCTTAAATGAAGTAGGTTGGACCCAATCACAGATGGCCTGAACCTTGACCGGGTCCATTTCAATAACAGATGGGGACAAAATGAATCCCAGAAATGATATCCTCTGTACGCCAAAAAGAAGTTCTGTCTGTGGAAGGAGTTACCCTCTCTTGATGATTGGCACCTCTCATCCATCCTTCATCACGAACCCGGTTATAAACTGTCTTAATTCCTGAAGGAATGTCCCCATGATGTCCTCATCTTCTCTCTCTCCTAACTCATAGATCTGTTTGTTAATGGCTGTTAAGAGATGTCTGCAGTTGCGTGCCCTAGAGATCTGTTCTTCTGCCATCTTTACATATCCTGCTACCACACTCAAATCCTCATAGGTTAACTGCAGAAGCAACCTGCTGTCACTGTTAATCTGTGTTTCCACATCCATTTCTGCTGGCTCTGCTTTTGTGCTTTTACAATACTGGTCCCCTTTAATTGGTGTAGCAGAGTTGAGATGAGGTGTTGTGCTGCTGTGTGTTTCAATAGCTGTGCCTCTGCTCAATTACAGTTTTATTCCCTCTCAGGAATCCCTTTACAGGTCACCAATGTTGCATGCACACCACTCATTATATGAAGGCGATACAAAGGAAACATGAGTTCGTTTTGGAATCTTGGGGAAATCTTACTCAGGGTGACCATTAATTATAATTCTTCACAGTAAAGGGAGGTTGCGGTTTACAGGAACACCGCTATGACACAGTTCTAAGCGTGAGTTGATGACAGGGGTTTAATTCAAGCTTCTTTTCATTACAAAGAAACACTTCTCATGTAATGTTTTATCAACATATATGAAATTCTCTTTACAGATAACTTCTATTAACAGATAACTTCTCTTCTCACACACAGTGTCTTAACCTAAGCAGAACTGGGCTTTCTCCTTGCTCATGCAGTGAGGTGAGGGGAGGGGGATGAGTCTGGTGCTGTAGCTCACTCACTTCTATATTGATGTAATAAAGATGCTCCTGGCTGTCCTGAATGCTTCTATGATTATATTAATCGCTTCCCAGGAAGAGACTAACACACACCTTACTCTTGGATGTCGCAGACACAATAACAACTTTACCAGTACACCCTGGGTCTGAGCTAACCACTGCCTGTCTGCTGTAACAGTTTTAACCCCTATAGTTGCTGGATGATTCTAAATCAAATGCAGCTTCTGTCACATGTGCAAGGATAGGTGCAGGGCAGGAAGCATTTGCATCAGTGTTTTGAAGAGGGGATTGGGAAGCACCTAGCACAGGGGAAGAGGCAATGGTGTCACCCGATAGCAACAATCGTGGACCCAGGCATTTGGCCCACCCTGTCGGGTGCTTAGATGACGTAGATGATCATGCTGGTGGTGGTTAAGTTCTTAGTGGTCAGGCCCCTGCTGATCTTGACATGGTACAGGTTGCAAATGGCCATTTTGTTTGTCTCAGAACTCTCTTTAAAAAGTCCCAGACTGAGGAACACATAACTCTATGACAGAGAAATTCAGGACTGTCGGTGCTCTGCAGAACAGTTGCATGCCTTCTCCCTCTGGTCACCCCACTGCCTCTTCCTGTTTGTTTCAATGCTGCCAATCCCTCCCCCTCAGTGCTGCTGACCATTACCTGGATGCCAGCTTCCCAGGTTGGGTCGATGACTTCATCATCCACTACCTCGTTTTCCAACCCCGCACTCTATTCATCCTGGCTTCGTACTTAACAACAACAAGAGGCAACTGTGTTTCATCCTCATCTGTCATGGGGTTACAGCAACAGAGAGGAGCTAGAAGACCTAAGTGTCTGATTGCTCCTACTCCTGTGCTGAAAAGAAGCACTTCACCTTTTTTCAAATGTTGTTTATTTTTTTTGACAGAACAGGGCTTAATTGGCCATGTTGGGAGATCTGGGAGTCTGAGCTCTCAGCTGAGCTCGGTGAGCCACTCCCATCCCCTTTATAGTCTGGGTCCTGATTCAAACCCATTTTAAAGTTAGCTTATGCTGCATGGCTTGGAGGAGAGGTGTTTATATGGGAAGACTTTGGAGGAATTATCTGTGACTGTTGCGTGGGTTTGTAAGTGTGAAAATACCCTTCCCTTCTAACTTTGGTTTTTTCCCGTCCTCCACTTCCCAGTGCATTCCTCTGTTATATGTGAGTGAATATTTGTATGCTTGGTATTTTCTTTTACCCCTTGTTCGTGTTGCCTTGTTTGTTGGGTTAGTGTACTGCAGTGCACAACAGCGCCCCTCTTCCCTGGGTGGAGGAAGAGAACAAACAGAGGGCTGATTCTGGAGATAAGGCAAGGGTGGCAGCCCCGGCATCTTCTCTTTCAGAAGTATCCTGGGGAATAGGGCAAGATAGGGTGCCCCAAGTGTTAGGGACAGGTAAGAAAACCCTGGTCCTGGGTCACCCGACATGACTTGTGACATTATCTTCCTCATTAGCCAAAATTTGCCATTCCCCACTGTCATCTTCTTATAGTCATGGCTCCTGTAAATTTTGTGCATCACTAAACAGTTTGTCCTCCTGTCCCTCTTGGAGCACGCAGGTTGAGAGGCCAAAATCAAGAAATGTTGTAAAGAGCTCCCCATAGTGTCCTAGTGTGGGATCACTAGTCTCCTGGGGCTCAACATGGCGGAGCAAGGAGGATCAAGGTGAGGATTAAGTGATCCAGACTGTAGGCTGGTGAGACTGGACAGTGGGGAAGACTGGGTAGTGCTGCTAAGCCTGCTGAAATATAATCTGATATCCAACTGACCATCTGTTTGCACTGCTCTGGCTTTAGAAGTGGTGTAAAGTGGGACAGGAACCTATGTGTCATGGATGAGCATGTTTCCTGTGCTCCAGCAACAGGCGTAGTCACACCTGCCCCACGTCCTCGGCATCTGCGCGCACCATCATCAGCACTTCCCCGCACGCCTTACAAATTTTGAAATTGCTAGGTCTCTTGAAACAAAGTTTATTTTTAATAAAATATAAAAATTGTTTACATAGTAACATAGTTATTAAGGTTGAAGGAAGACTTTAAGTCCATCTAGTTCAACCCATATCCTATCCTAACTTGCCCTAACATGTTGATCCAGAGGAAGGCAAAAAACCCCAAGTGGCAAACAGTAAGCTTCACATTGGGGAAAAAAATTCCTTCCCGACTCCACATACGGCAATCAGACTAGCTCCCTGGATCAACGCAATATCTAGGAAACTAGTGAATATAGCCTGTAATATTATACTTTTCAAGAAAGGCATCCAGTCCCTTCTTAAATTTTAGTAGGGAATCACTCATTACAACATTAGACGGCAGAGAGTTCCCCCCTAGTGTTTACCTGCAAAAGTCAAAGCGATTTTTGTGAGTTTAATACCACCGTAATGTAACAGAAAGAATGCAAAAATCTCATATTTTGGACTGATTTAAATATGATGACATGTGGGTTAGCTGCTTAGAGGCATTGCATCTATATATATATATAAGAGGCAATCGTGATTACTCGCTAATCCCGCCCCCTGCAAGTAGCTCCGCCCCCACCACATTACCACACATAATCCCGCCCCCACCACATTACCACACACAATCCCACCCGCACCACATTGCCACACACCATCCCGCCCCCCCACCACGTTACCACACATAATCCCGCCCCCACCACATTACCACACACAATCCCACCCGCACCACATTACCACACACTATCCCACCTGCACCACATTGCCACACACCATCCCACCCCCCCACCAAATCACCACACATAATCCCGCCCCCCTCCACATTACCACACATAATCCCGCACCCACCACATCACCACACATAATCCCGCCCCCCCACCACATCATCACACATAATCCCGCCCCCCCACCACATCACCACACATAATCCCGCCTCCCCAACACATTACCACACATAATCCCGCCCCCCCACCATATTACCGCTCATAATCCCGCACCCCCACCACATTACCACACATAATCCCACCCCCCACCACACTACCACACATAATCCCGCCCCCCCACCGCATTACCACACACAATCCCGCCCCCCACCACATCACCATACATAATCCTGCCCCCCCACCAGATTACCACACATAATCCCGCCCCCCACCACATTACCACACATAATCCCGCCCCCCACCACATTACCACACATAATCCCACCCCCCCACCACATTACCACACATAATCCCGCCTCCACCACATTACCACACATAATCTCACCCCCCTTCACAACACCACACATAATCCCGCCCCCCACCACATTACCACACATAATCCCACCCCCACCACATCACCACACATAATCCCACCCCATCACATTACCACACATAATCCCCCCCCATTCACAACACCACAATAATCCCGCCCCCCCACCACATTACCACACATAACCACCCGCCCCATCACATCACCATGAATAATCCCTCCCCCCACCACATTACCACACACAATCCTGCCCCCCACCACATTACCACACCATAATCCCGCCCCCACACCACATTACCACACATAATCCCGCCCCCCCACCACATTACCACACATAATCCCGCTCCCCACCACATTACTACACATAATCCGCCCCCCACCAACAATTATCACACATATCCACACCCCCCACATTACCACACGAGACTCCGTCCCCCCACATTACCACACGAGTGTTATGATTTGGTAGCTGAGGAGAGCAGGCAAAAATGGCAATACACTAGAGAGGTTGGAATCTACTGGATTGCAGTACCCTGACTAACCACCACAACTAAAGGCAGCCGTGGAGCGTACCTACGTTGGTCCTAGACGCCTCGTCACAGCCTGAGAGGTTAACTACACCTAAAGATAGAAAGAGGAAAGCTATCTGCCCCGGAGCAGATCCCCAAAGAACATAGGAAGCCCCCAAACATGTAATAGCGGTTAGACAAGAGGAAATACAGACACAGACAGAAAATAGTATGAGCAAACGTTGGGGCCCAATGTTCCTAGACAGAAAAGGATAGGAAGGATACTTACTGCAATCCAAAAAAACCCCTAAAAAAAACCAACGCTACTAATTGCAAAAAACACCTGAGATCACACGACCTCTACCACCTAAATTAGTTCTCTGGTGTAACAAAACAAAGCCGCAGCCACTGAAAAAACTGGAAAAGGCAAATGAACAAATAACAGTGGCTCCAGAGGAACTGAGAGGAGCCCAAGCCCCCCGGGGGGGAGGGAAACCTGGCTAACCTCACAGAAATGCAGAGAAATATGCAAATGGTAAGCACACAAACAAAAAACAGAAAATATCTTATCTGAGAGCAGGAGAAGAGGCAAGACTCAGCAAGCTTCCAAGTGAACCAGGAAACAACGTTGAGACAAGAACAATTGATCACCGGCAACCATGATGGGAGGGAACCTCCCTTATATCCAGCCAGTCTGTAATTCCTGATTGCCAATCCTCATTGAATGGTTCAGCACTGTCTGCAACCACCAGAGGGAGCTTCTGCTCAGAATTCATTTCTAACACATTCACAACAGTACCCCCCCTTGAGGAGGGGTCACCGAACCCTCATTTGTGCAACCAGGTCGGTCAGGATGAGCTCTGTGATACGCACGGATCAGTCTCCTAGCATGGATGTCCGAAGCAAACACCCAAGAATTGTCCACCTGACCATAACCTCTCCACTTAACCAAATACTGGAGTTTCCGTCTAGAAAAACGAGAATCCAATATTTTCTCAACCACATACTCCAGATTGCCCTCAACCAAAACAGGGTCAGGAGGCGCAGCCATAGGAACCACTGGCTCGACAAACCTCTTCAATAAGGACTTGTGGAACACGTTATGGATCTTAAATGTCCCTGGAAAAAGTAAACGAAAGGAAACAGGATTAAGAATCTCCATGATCTTATAAGGTCCAATGAACCTAAGCTTAAACTTAGGAGATGCAACTCTCATAGGGATATTTCTTGAGGACAACCAGACCAAGTCCCCCACTTCAAACCGAGGACCATCAGTCCTATGCCGGTTGGCAAACCGCTGGGCCCTCTCCTGAGAGAGGGACAACCTCTCCACTACCTGGTCCCAAATCTGCTGCATACGCTCCACAACAGAGTCAACACCCGGACAGACAGAAGCCTCTGTCTGTCCCGAAGAAAATCGAGGGTGAAACCCAAAATTGCAGAAAAATGGAGACATCAAAGTGGCAGAGCTAGCCCTATTATTAAGAGAAAACTCAGCCAAAGGCAAAAAAGAGACCCAGTCATCTTGATCAGCAGACACAAAGCATCTCAGATAAGTCTCCAATGTCTGATTTGTTCTCTCAGTTTGTCCATTGGTCTGAGGATGAAAAGCCGAGGAGAAAGACAATTGAACACCAAGTTTAGAACAAAAAGTCCTCCAAAATCTGGAAACAAACTGGACTCCTCTGTCAGAAACAATGTTCTCAGGAATGCCGTGTAACCGAACCACGTGCTGAAGGAACAAAGGCACCAATTCGGAGGATGAAGGCAACTTAGGTAATGGCACAAGATGTATCATTTTGGAAAACCTATCACAAATCACCCAGATAATGGTCATTCTCTGAGAAACAGGGAGGTCGGAAATAAAATCCATAGAGAAATGGGTCCATGGTCTCTTGGGCACAGGCAATGGCATCAACAAACCACTAGAGCGAGAGCAAGGCTTGGAGCGAGAGCAAGTCCCGCAGGACTGCACAAATTCCCTGACGTCACGAGACAAAGTAGGCCACCAAAAGGACCGACTAACCAAGTCTCTGGTACCGAAAATTCCGGGATGACTGGCCAACGCGGAACAATGAATCTCAGACATCACACTCTTTTTCCACCGGTCTGGGACAAACAATTTCCCAATAGGGCAGCGCTCGGGTTTATCCTCCTGACACCCTTCCAGAGCCAGTCTCAAATTGGGCGAGATGGCGGAAAGAACTACACCCTCTTTCAAAATAACAGCAGGATCAGATAACTCAGGAGAGTCCGCAAGGAAACTCCTCGAGAGGGCATCTGCCTTAACATTCTTAGTGCCAGGAAGAAAGGAAACCACAAAATTAAAACGTGTGAAAAACAAGGCCCACCTGGCCTGTCTAGGATTAAGTCGCTTGGCTGATTCCAGATAAACCAGATTCTTATGGTCCGTGAGGACCACCACCTGATGTTTGGCTCCCTCCAGCCAATGTCTCCACTCTTCAAAAGCCCACTTCATGGCCAATAACTCCCGATTACCCACGTCATAATTACGTTCAGTTGGAGAAAATTTTCGAGAGAAAAAGGCACAAGGGTTACTTTTAGAGGTCTCAGGATCCCTTTGGGACAAAACGGCACCTGCCCCAATTTCAGAGGCATCAACCTCCACCTGAAACGGCAAAGAAACATCAGGCTGCCGTAGAACAGGAGCAGAAGTGAATCTCTGCTTAAGTTCCTGAAATGCAGAGACTGCCTCAGGAGGCCAATTCACCACATCAGAACCCTTTTTGGTCAAATCAGTCACTGGTTTAACAATAACAGAGAAATTACCAATACATTTACGATAAAAATTGGCAAAACTCAAGAATCTCTGAAGAGCCTTAAATGAAGTAGGTTGGACCCAATCACAGATGGCCTGAACCTTGACCGGGTCCATTTCAATAACAGATGGGGACAAAATGAATCCCAGAAATGATATCCTCTGTACGCCAAAAAGAAGTTCTGTCTGTGGAAGGAGTTACCCTCTCTTGATGATTGGCACCTCTCATCCATCCTTCATCACGAACCCGGTTATAAACTGTCTTAATTCCTGAAGGAATGTCCCCATGATGTCCTCATCTTCTCTCTCTCCTAACTCATAGATCTGTTTGTTAATGGCTGTTAAGAGATGTCTGCAGTTGCGTGCCCTAGAGATCTGTTCTTCTGCCATCTTTACATATCCTGCTACCACACTCAAATCCTCATAGGTTAACTGCAGAAGCAACCTGCTGTCACTGTTAATCTGTGTTTCCACATCCATTTCTGCTGGCTCTGCTTTTGTGCTTTTACAATACTGGTCCCCTTTAATTGGTGTAGCAGAGTTGAGATGAGGTGTTGTGCTGCTGTGTGTTTCAATAGCTGTGCCTCTGCTCAATTACAGTTTTATTCCCTCTCAGGAATCCCTTTACAGGTCACCAATGTTGCATGCACACCACTCATTATATGAAGGCGATACAAAGGAAACATGAGTTCGTTTTGGAATCTTGGGGAAATCTTACTCAGGGTGACCATTAATTATAATTCTTCACAGTAAAGGGGAGGTTGCGGTTTACAGGAACACCGCTATGACACAGTTCTAAGCGTGAGTTGATGACAGGGGTTTAATTCAAGCTTCTTTTCATTACAAAGAAACACTTCTCATGTAATGTTTTATCAACATATATGAAATTCTCTTTACAGATAACTTCTATTAACAGATAACTTCTCTTCTCACACACAGTGTCTTAACCTAAGCAGAACTGGGCTTTCTCCTTGCTCATGCAGTGAGGTGAGGGGAGGGGGATGAGTCTGGTGCTGTAGCTCACTCACTTCTATATTGATGTAATAAAGATGCTCCTGGCTGTCCTGAATGCTTCTATGATTATATTAATCGCTTCCCAGGAAGAGACTAACACACACCTTACTCTTGGATGTCGCAGACACAATAACAACTTTACCAGTACACCCTGGGTCTGAGCTAACCACTGCCTGTCTGCTGTAACAGTTTTAACCCCTATAGTTGCTGGATGATTCTAAATCAAATGCAGCTTCTGTCACATGTGCAAGGATAGGTGCAGGGCAGGAAGCATTTGCATCAGTGTTTTGAAGAGGGATTGGGAAGCACCTAGCACAGGGGAAGAGGCAATGGTGTCACCCGATAGCAACAATCGTGGACCCAGGCATTTGGCCCACCCTGTCGGGTGCTTAGATGACGTAGATGATCATGCTGGTGGTGGTTAAGTTCTTAGTGGTCAGGCCCCTGCTGATCTTGACATGGTACAGGTTGCAAATGGCCATTTTGTTTGTCTCAGAACTCTCTTTAAAAAGTCCCAGACTGAG
Organism: Oophaga sylvatica; assembly: GCA_033576555.1. Lineage (NCBI taxonomy): Eukaryota > Metazoa > Chordata > Amphibia > Anura > Dendrobatidae > Oophaga > Oophaga sylvatica. Next base: position 344,606,823 of record JARQOD010000001.1, read on the forward strand.
GAACACATAACTCTATGACAGAGAAATTCAGGACTGTCGGTGCTCTGCAGAACAGTTGCATGCCTTCTCCCTCTGGTCACCCCACTGCCTCTTCCTGTTTGTTTCAATGCTGCCAATCCCTCCCCCTCAGTGCTGCTGACCATTACCTGGATGCCAGCTTCCCAGGTTGGGTCGATGACTTCATCATCCACTACCTCGTTTTCCAACCCCGCACTCTATTCATCCTGGCTTCGTACTTAACAACAACAAGAGGCAACTGTGTTTCATCCTCATCTGTCATGGGGTTACAGCAACAGAGAGGAGCTAGAAGACCTAAGTGTCTGATTGCTCCTACTCCTGTGCTGAAAAGAAGCACTTCACCTTTTTTCAAATGTTGTTTATTTTTTTTGACAGAACAGGGCTTAATTGGCCATGTTGGGAGATCTGGGAGTCTGAGCTCTCAGCTGAGCTCGGTGAGCCACTCCCATCCCCTTTATAGTCTGGGTCCTGATTCAAACCCATTTTAAAGTTAGCTTATGCTGCATGGCTTGGAGGAGAGGTGTTTATATGGGAAGACTTTTGGAGGAATTATCTGTGACTGTTGCGTGGGTTTGTAAGTGTGAAAATACCCTTCCCTTCTAACTTTGGTTTTTTCCCGTCCTCCACTTCCCAGTGCATTCCTCTGTTATATGTGAGTGAATATTTGTATGCTTGGTATTTTCTTTTACCCCTTGTTCGTGTTGCCTTGTTTGTTGGGTTAGTGTACTGCAGTGCACAACAGCGCCCCTCTTCCTGGGTGGAGGAAGAGAACAAACAGAGGGCTGATTCTGGAGATAAGGCAAGGGTGGCAGCCCCGGCATCTTCTCTTTCAGAAGTATCCTGGGGAATAGGGCAAGATAGGGTGCCCCAAGTGTTAGGGACAGGTAAGAAAACCCTGGTCCTGGGTCACCCGACATGACTTGTGACATTATCTTCCTCATTAGCCAAAATTTGCCATTCCCCACTGTCATCTTCTTATAGTCATGGCTCCTGTAAATTTTGTGCATCACTAAACAGTTTGTCCTCCTGTCCCTCTTGGAGCACGCAGGTTGAGAGGCCAAAATCAAGAAATGTTGTAAAGAGCTCCCCATAGTGTCCTAGTGTGGGATCACTAGTCTCCTGGGGCTCAACATGGCGGAGCAAGGAGGATCAAGGTGAGGATTAAGTGATCCAGACTGTAGGCTGGTGAGACTGGACAGTGGGGAAGACTGGGTAGTGCTGCTAAGCCTGCTGGAAATATAATCTGATATCCAACTGACCATCTGTTTGCACTGCTCTGGCTTTAGAAGTGGTGTAAAGTGGGACAGGAACCTATGTGTCATGGATGAGCATGTTTCCTGTGCTCCAGCAACAGGCGTAGTCACACCTGCCCCACGTCCTTGGCATCTGCGCGCACCATCATCAGCACTTCCCCGCACGCCTTACAAATTTTGAAATTGCTAGGTCTCTTGAAACAAAGTTTATTTTTAATAAAATATAAAAATTGTTTACATAGTAACATAGTTATTAAGGTTGAAGGAAGACTTTAAGTCCATCTAGTTCAACCCATATCCTATCCTAACTTGCCCTAACATGTTGATCCAGAGGAAGGCAAAAAACCCCAAGTGGCAAACAGTAAGCTTCACATTGGGGAAAAAAATTCCTTCCCGACTCCACATACGGCAATCAGACTAGCTCCCTGGATCAACGCAATATCTAGGAAACTAGTGAATATAGCCTGTAATATTATACTTTTCAAGAAAGGCATCCAGTCCCTTCTTAAATTTTAGTAGGGAATCACTCATTACAACATTAGACGGCAGAGAGTTCCCCCCTAGTGTTTACCTGCAAAAGTCAAAGCGATTTTTGTGAGTTTAATACCACCGTAATGTAACACAAAAATCTCATATTTTGGACTGATTTAAATATGGTGACATGTGGGTTAGCTGCTTAGAGGCATTGCATCTATATATATATATATATATAAGAGGCATTGTGATTACTCGCTAATCCCGCCCCCTGCAAGTAGCTCCGCCCCCACCACATTACCACACATAATCCCGCCCCCACCACATTACCACACACAATCCCACCCGCACCACATTGCCACACACAATCCCGCCCCCCCACCACGTTACCACACATAATCCCGCCCCCCACCACATTACCACACACAATCCCACCCGCACCACATTACCACACACAATCCCACCCGCACCACATTGCCACACACCATCCCGCCCCCCACCACATCACCACACATAATCCCGCCCCCCTCCACATTACCACACATAATCCCGCCCCCACCACATCACCACACATAATCCCGCCCTCCCACCACATCATCACACATAATCCCACCCCCCACCACATCACCACACATAATCCCGCCCCCAACACATTACCACACATAATCCCGCCCCCCCACCATATTACCGCTCATAATCCCGCACCCCCACCACATTACCACACATAATCCCACCCCCCACCACAATACCACACATAATCCCGCGCCCCCACCGCATTACCACACACAATCCCGCCCCCCACCACATCACCACACATAATCCTGCCCCCACCACATTACCACACATAATCCCGCCCCCCACCACATTACCACACATAATCCCACCCCCCAACACATTACCACACATAATCCCCCCCCACCACATTACCACACATAATCCCTCCCCCCACCACATCACCACACATAATCCCACCCCATCACATTACCACACATAATCCCACCCCCATTCACAACACCACACATAATCCCGCCCCCCCACCACATTACCACACATAACCCCGCCCCATCACATCACCATGCATAATCCCGCCCCCCACCACATTACCAACATAATCCCACCCCCACCACATTCCACACACAATCCGCCCCCCACCACATTACCACACATAATCCCGCCCCCCACCACATTACACACATAATCCCGCTCCCCACCACATTACACACATAATCCCACCACCCCACACTTACCACACACGAGTGTTATGATTTGGTAGCTGAGGAGAGCAGGCAAAAATGACAATACACTAGAGAGGTTGGAATCTACTGGATTGCAGTACCCTGACTAACCACCACAACTAAAGGCAGCCGTGGAGCGTACCTACGTTGGTCCTAGATGCCTCGTCACAGCCTGAGAGGTTAACTACACCTAAAGATAGAAAGAGGAAAGCTATCTGCCCCGGAGCAGATCCCCAAAGAACATAGGAAGCCCCCAAACATGTTATGGCGGTTAGACAAGAGGAAATACAGACACAGACAGAAAATAGTATGAGCAAACGTTGGGGCCCAATCTTCCTAGACAGAAAAGGATAGGAAGGATACTTACTGCAATCCAAAAAAAACCCTAAAAAAAACCAACGCTACTAATTGCAAAAAACACCTGAGATCACACGACCTCTACCACCTAAATTAGTTCTCTGGTGTAACAAACAAAGCCGCAGCCACTGAAAAAACTGGAAAAGGCAAATGAACAAATAACAGTGGCTCCAGAGGAACTGAGAGGAGCCCAAGCCCCCCGGGGGGGGGGGGGGAAATCTGGCTAACCTCACAGAAATGCAGAGAAATATGCAAATGGTAAGCACAAAAACAAAAAACAGAAAATATCTTATCTGAGAGCAGGAGAACAGGCAAGACTCAGCAAGCTTCTAAGTGAACCAGGAAACAACGTTGAGACAAGAACAATTGATCACCGGCAACCATGATGGGAGGGAACCTCCCTTATATCCAGCCAGTCTGTAATTCCTGATTGCCAATCCTCATTGAATGGTTCAGCACTGTCTGCAACCACCAGAGGGAGCTTCTACTCAGAATTAATTTCTAACACATTCACAACACACGAGGCTCCGTCCCCACACATTACCACACGAGGCTCCCTCCCCCCACGTTACCACACGAGGCTCCGTCCCCACACATTACCACACGAGGCTCTGTCCCTACACATTACCACGCAAGGCTTTGTCCCCACACATTACCACACGAGGCTCTGTCCACACACATTACCACACTGTGAATAAAATGTATCATTAGTATTATTCAGATTTTTGATGATTATTATTGTTATTAACTTCATTTTAATTTCATTTACCACCTGCGTAAGCGCTATTTAATGTTGTCATTATTTACTTTAGTTTAATCACCAGCAGCGTAAATTAGATAGCAATGAGCGTGCCGAACGTTAGCTGGCTGGAAACAGCTAGTATGTATATATAAACATATATATATATATATATATATATATATATATATATATATACAGTACAGACCAAAAGTTTGGACACACCTTCTCATTTAAAGATTTTTCGGTATTTTCATGACTATGAAAATTGTAAATTCACACTGAAGGCATCAAAACTATGAATTAACACATGTGGAATTATATACTTCACAAAAAAGTGTGAAACAACTGAAAATATATCTTATATTCTAGGTTCTTCAAAGTAGCCACCTTTTGCTTTGATGACTGCTTTGCACACTCTTGGCATTCTCTTGATGAGCTTCAAGAGGTAGTCATCGGGAATGGTTTTCACTTCACTGGTGTGCCCTGTCAGGTTTAATAAGTGGGATTTCTGGCCTTATAAATGTGGTTGGGACCATCAGTTGTGTTGTGCAGAAGTCTGGTGGATACACAGCTGGTAGTCCTACTGAATAGACTGTTAGAATTTGTATTATGGCAAGAAAAAAGCAGCTAAGTAAAGAAAACCGAGTGGCCAATCCATCATTACTTTAAGAAATGAAGGTCAGTCAGTCCGAAAAATTGGGAAAACTTTGAAAGTGTCCCCAAGTGCAGTTGCAAAAACCATCAAGCGCTACAAAGAAACTGGATCACATGAGGACCGCCCCAGGAAAGGAAGACCAAGAGTCACCTCTGCTTCTGAGGATAAGTTTATTCGAGTCACAAGCCTCAGAAATCGCAGGTTAACAGCAGCTCAGATTAGAGACCAGGTCAATGCCACACAGAGTTCTAGCAGCAGACACATCTCTACAACAACGGTTAAGAGGAGACTTTGTGCAGCAGGCCTTCATGGTAAAATAGCTGCTAGGAAACCACTGCTAAGGACAGGCAACAAGCAGAAAAGACTTGTTTGGGCTAAAGAACACAAGGAATGGACATTAGACCAGTGGAAATCTGTGCTTTGGTCTGATGAGTCCAAATTTGAGATCTTTGGTTCCAACCACCGTGTCTTTGTGCGACGCAGAAAAGGTGAACGGATGGACTCTACATGCCTGGTTCCCACCGTGAAGCACGGAGGAGGAGGTATGATGGTGTGGGGGTGCTTTGCTGGTGACTCTGTTGGGGATTTATTCAAAATTGAAGGCATACTGAACCAGCATGGCTGCCACAGCATCTTGCAGCTGCATGCTATTCCATCCGGTTTGCGTTTAGTTGGACCATAATTTATTTTTCAACAGGACATTGACCCCAAACACACCTCCAGGCTGTGTAAGGGCTATTTGACCAAGAAGGAGAGTGATGGGGTGCTACGCCAAATGACCTGGCCTTCACAGTCACCAGACCTGAACCCAATCGAGATGGTTTGGGGTGAGCTGGACTGCAAAGTGAAGGCAAAAGGGCCAACAAGTGCTAAGCAACTCTGGGAACTCCCTCAAGATTGTTGGAAGACCATTTCCGGTGACTACCTCTTGAAGCTCATCAAGAGAATGCCAAGATTGTGCTAAGCAGTCATCAAAGCAAAAGGTGGCTATTTTGAAGAACCTAGAATATAAGACATATTTTTGGTTGTTTCACACTTTTTTGTTAAGTATATAATTCCACATGTGCTAATTCATAGTTTTGATGCCTTCAGTGTGAATGTACAATCTTCATAGTCATGAAAATACAGAAAAATCTTTAAATGAGAAGGTGTGTCCAAATTTTTGGTCTGTACTGTATATATATATATATATATATATATATATATATATATATTGTAGGGATCCGCTCTGGTAGGCAGGGGCCGGGCTGCAGTAATGAGGCAAACACACAGGGTTTTAGTTCAAAGTTCAGTGGTTTTAATAACGGGTTCAACAAAAAGTCCAGATAACAAAATCAAAACAGAACATAAATCACTCCAGTTTGTGAGAACCACTGGTCCCAGACTCACCCTTGCTTGGGACGGGCTTAACTAAGCGGCTTCAGGTTAGCAGAGACCGCCAGGTGCCATTCCGGGTGGTCTGGTGCTCGCTTCCTGGTGCACACTGACACACTGTAACAAAACAATCTTCCAGGCTGACTCCAGCCAAACTCCTTCCTTCCACACCCACCAACTACAACAGCTCCTTGTTTTATAGGCCTAGTCCACACCCTCAGGTGAGGTACACATCAGCTGACCTGATCACGTGACTATGACCTCATCACAGGTCCTTGAGATCAGGGAAAATCCTGACCAAACTCCAGTCTGCTAGGAGAAATATATCTCCCATCCATCAAGACCCCCTTTGGTGTACCACATACCTCCCCCCTTTGTTCAACCTTAGGAGGGTGGACACATGACATACAGTGAACTCTGGACAGTGCATCTGCATTCCCCTGTAATTTGCCTGCCCGATGTTCTACTGAAAATTTGAAATTTTGCAGAGACAGAAACCACCTGGTGACTCGTGCATTTCTCTCTTTGGCTTTACTCATCCAAGTCAGAGGGGAATGATCAGTTACCAACCGAAACTTTCTCCCCAACAGATAGTAGCGCAATGACTCCAGTGCCCACTTGATGGCCAGGCACTCTCTCTCTACAATGCTGTATCTGGTTTCAGCTGGAGTAAGCTTTCGACTCAGGAAACTAATGGGATGCTCCTCCCCGTTAACCTCCTGAGACAACACGGCACCCAGACCTACCTCTGACGCATCAGTCTGGACAATGAATTCTCTTTTGAAGTCAGGTGTGATCAGAACTGGTGACCCACACAGTGCCCCTTTTAGTTTTACAAACGCTTCTTCAAGCTGATCATTCCATCGCACCATTACTGACTTCCTCCCTTTTAGGCAGTCAGTTAACGGCGCCGACAGGGTTGCAAAATTGGGAATAAACCGCCGGTAGTATCCCACTAACCCCAAAAACCCTTTCACTTGTTTTGTGGTGAGGGGACGGGTCCAGTTTTGGATTGCCTCCACTTTGTTTATTTGGGGTTTGATAACTCCTCTCCCAATCACATACCCCAGGTACCGAGCTTCCTCCAACCCTATGGAACACTTCTTTGGGTTGGCAGTTAGCCCTGCTTGTCTTAGAGAATCTATCACCGCCTGTACCTTGGCTAAGTGACTTTCCCAGTCTGTACTGTACACCACAATATCGTCCAGATAGGCCGCGGCTTATCGGCGATGAGGACGAAGAACAACGTCCATTAACCTCTGGAATGTCGCTGGAGCGCCATGCAACCCGAAGGGTAGGACTATATACTGGAACAGTCCCTCGGGTGTTACAAAAGCCGTTTTCTCTCTCGCTGCTTTTGTTAGGGGCACCTGCCAATACCCTTTTGTGAGGTCAATGACTGAAAAATACCGGGCCTGCCCAAACCGCTCTATTAACTCATCGACCCGGGGCGTGGGGTAGGCGTCAAACTTAGAAATTTCATTCAGTTTTCTGAAGTCATTACAGAACCTTAGTGTCCCATCTGGCTTTGGTATTAGGACTGTTGGGCTGGCCCACTCACTCTGGGACTCTTCAATGACCCCTAACTGCAGCATCTTCTTGACCTCTTCCGAGATGGCTTGTCGCCGGGCCTCAGGCACCCGATATGGCTTTAATCGGACTTTGGCCTGCGGCTCCGTGACAATGTCATGTTGGATTAGGGAGGTACGACCAGGAAGTTCCGAAAAAACATTGGTATTTCGGCTAACAAACTCTCGGACTTCCTGAACTTGTCTGGGCGACAAAGTGTCTGCTATTTTGATGGCGGAGAGGACTTCTCTTGCCTTCTCCTGAGGCAAGGAAGCCATCTCTACTGGAAATGCAGGCCGTGGACAATCCCACCAAGCGGGTCTCTGTCTTTCCATGGTTTGAGCAGATTCACATGGTATACCTGTTCTGGCTTTCTCCGCCCTGGTTGGTGTACTTTATAGTTTACTGGTCCCACCTTCTCTATAATCTCGTAGGGTCCCTGCCACCTTGCAAGGAACTTACTATCCACTGTAGGCACAAGTATCAACACCCGATCCCCAGGGTTAAAGGACCTTACCCGTGCCTCCCGGTTATAGACCTGCCTCTGTGACCTTTGTGCTGCTTCCATATGTTCTCGGACTAATGGTAGGACTGTCTCCATTCTCTCTTGCATTTTGGCCACATGTTCTATCACACTTTTGTGGGGAGTTGGTTGGTTTTCCCAGGCCTCTTTAGCTATATCGAGTAAGCCACGGGATGTCTGCCATATAATAGTTCAAAGGGCGAGAACCCCGTAGATGCCTGGGGCACCTCCCGCACTGCAAACATCAGGTATGGCAACAAGAGATCCCAGTCCTTACCATCTTTAGAGACTGCTTTTTTCAACATATTCTTCAGGGTTTTATTGAACCTTTCTACTAAACCGTCTGTTTGGGGATGATAGACCGATGTGCGCAACTGTTTAACACTTAACAAGTGGCAGAGTTCCTTCATGATTTTTTACATAAAGGGGGTCCCCTGATCTGTTAAGATTTCTTGAGGGATTCCCACCCGAGAGAACATACCCATGAGTTCTTTTGCGATCAGTTTGGCCGAGGTGTGTCGTAGGGGAATAGCCTCAGGATACCTGGTAGCGTAATCTAGAACTACGAGGATGTGTTGGTGACCCCTTGCTGATTTATTAACCGGCCCCACCAGATCCATGGCTATTCTCTCAAACGGGACCTCTATAATTGGTAATGGCACCAAGGGACTCCGAAAATGAGGCTGCGGACTGGTTATCTGGCACACGGGACAAGAGTTACAATACCGTTTAACTTCTTCATAGACCCCTAGCCAGTAAAACCGTTGTAGAATTCTGTCTAGGGTTTTCTTTTGGCCCAAATGTACCCCTAGTACATGCGCATGCGCTAAGTCCATTACCAACCTCCGATATGACTGCGGTACCAGCAATTGCTCGACAATTTCCCCATGTATTTTTTCAACCCGATACAGCAAATCTTGGTTCAGCTCGAATCGGGGAAATACTGTAGCTGCCCCGGGGTGTTGGGGTTCCCCATTGACAACCAGTACATTTTCCCGGGCTCGAGTCAACGTAGGGTCCCAGGGTTGCGCCGTACCAAAATTGTCACCTGCCACATTTAAGTCTGACAATTCTGGTCCCGGTGGCAAATCTTCCATCTCCCCAGCTAACACTTCTATAGGAGAGGGGTTTTCCTCCTCCACCGAAGGCAAAGGTACTCCTACCGCCAGCACATCTTCCTCTGGGCCACCAGGTTCATGCCCGATTTCTGGAGAATGCAACCTGGTTGCCACTGGTGCCGACGACTGTTCTGTGGGAGGGGTAATTACAGGCCAAAGCACAGAAAATAACGGAAAATCTCTCCCCATTATTACCTCATAATGCAAATTAACCACCACCCCCACCTCGTGGCACCTCCTCCCCGCTGGCGTGTTTATCATCACCAGTGCGGTAGGATAATGTTTTAAGTCCTTATGTATACACAACACACCCATTTTCCGACCAGTATACTCGCTGATTTGGACGTGGCTGGCTCGTATTAGGGTCACGAGACTCCCTGAGTCCAGTAGAGCCACCGCAGGGTTACCCTCCACCTCCACTTTACACAAATGATTCATATTGGGTCCCTCTGGTTTACCCACTGCACACATGTGTTCGGCATAGTGAGACTGATAGTACCCATAGTTTGTGTCCATGGGCTCAGTCAGGTGGGGCAATCAGCTCTCACATGTCCTGGTTCTTGGCACCGCCAACAGATTATGGGGCCCCTTTTGTCCCCAGACGTGTCCTGGGCGGCCTTCCGAGTCTCTGCTCGCCGAACGGTGGGTGAAGGTTTGGGGAATTTACTCATTACCTTCCGGGTAGTCTCTCCCTGTATCTCCTTGGTAGCCCCATATCTTTCAATGAGGTCTACCATTTGGAGACCATCAGTAGGGGCTGCCTGTCCAACCCATGTTTGAAGGGTGTGGGGCAAAGTTCTCCAGAATTATATCAGTCACTATACGATCCAGCATAGCGCGGGGTGACAACACTTCCAGCTGCAACCACTTTTCTATCAGTGTATCAAGTCATAATACTGGGACCGAGCTGGCTCGGAAGGGGAAAACTTCCACTGGTGTACCCGCTGAGCCCGGACTAACACATTTACCCCAAGACGTGCGAGTATCTCACCCTTGACGATCTCGTAGTCCCTCTGGTGCTCGGGGGGTAGGTCTCTATAGGCTTTCGCGGGTCCTGGAGCCAAAAACGGAGCCACGATCTCGGCCCACTGGTCCCGGGGTAGTCTCTCCCTCTCAGCCACGCCTTCAAACACCTCCAGGTACACCTCAACGTCATCTGACTTTTCCATTTTAGGAATCGCTGTGCGTACCGCTTTCCGGACATCCTGACGTCCCGGGGCAGCTCCTGCTGTCTGCGGCGCTGTGATGTGCTGCATCAGTAGACTGTTGGTTTCCTGTTGCTGTCGATTAAATATCTGCTGCTGCTCCATAGTCTGCTGCTGTATAGCCTGCTGCCGCTCCATAGCCTGCTGCTGTATAGCCTGCTGCCGCTCCATAGCCTGCTGCTGTATAGCCTGCTGCCGCTCCATAGCCTGCTGCTGTATAGCCTACTGCTGCTGCATAGCCTGCTGCTGTTGCTGTGTAGCCTGCTGTTGCTGCTGTATAGCCAGCTGCTGCTGTCGCATGGCCTCCACCAGCATTTTTACTGTGCTCTCCATCTCCGGACAGTTATCCACCGGGTTTTGCGTCACTTTCTTCACCCAGGACATTTACTGTCATGCAGGAAAAAAAAAAACAGCCTGACCTCACTGCGTTGCCCGCATTCTAGCCACCAATTGTAGGGATCCGCTCTGGTAGGCAGGGGCCGGGCCGCAGTAATGAGGCAAACACACAGGCTTTTAGTTCAAAGTTCAGTGGTTTTAATAACGGGTTCAACAAAAAGTCCAGATAACAAAATCAAAACAGAACATAAATCACTCCAGTTTGGAGACCCACTGGTCCCAGACTCACCCTTGCTTGGGACGGGCTTAACTAAGCGGCTGCAGGTTAGCAGAGACCGCCAGGTGCCATTCCGGGTGGTCTGGTACTCGCTTCCTGGTGCACACTGACACACTGTAACAAAACAATCTTCCAGGCTGACTCCAGCCAAACTCCTTCCTTCCACACCCACCAACTACAACAGCTCCTTGTTTTATAGGCCTAGTCCACACCCTCAGGTGAGGTACACATCAGCTGACCTGATCACGTGACTATGACCTCATCACAGGTCCTTGAGATCAGGGAAAATCCTGACCAAACTCCAGTCTGCTAGGAGAAATATATCTCCCATCCATCAAGACCCCCTTTGGTGTACCACAATATATACTGCTCAAAAAAATAAAGAGAACACTTAACACATCCTAGATAGGGATGAGCGAGTATACTCGTTAGGATTCGGTACTCGGCGAGTAATGCGGTAATCGAATCCTAGAGAGTAAATTTCACTACTCGCCTTGCAATATTCCGATCTCCTGCCCGGCATGTGTTAGCCAATCACAGTAAAGCCACGGCCTTCTTTGTTGTGGCATTACTGTGATTGGCTGGCCGTGCAGCGTCATAGTCATGGCCTATGACTATGTGTGTGCGGAGAATGTGTGCGGGGTCTGTGAAGGTGTGTGTGGCTGTGCCGGGCTCTGCTGTGTCCATCGTGGGACACTCGTTTTTAAAGAGGGACTGCATCGGAAAGGTGAGTATAGTTTGGTTTATTATTTTAATATTAATTGCAGGAGACGAGGGCTTCGGGGAATTAGGTGTGTGCGGTGAATATGTACTCTATGTAATGTGTTGTATGTTATGTGTATGTACTGTATTATGTTGTATGTTCTGTATGTCTTTTTTTTTTTTTTAACATTCACCACATTAGCCGGATGATGGGAATACTACTTTCCCATCATCCGCTAATGCTGTCACTGTAGCAGGCATAGCTGGATGGGACAAGTAGTCTATCTATCTATACAGAAAAGCCTGACCAGCACCTCCTAAGTGTGAACAGGTGCAAGCTGCGAGGACTGTATTATATAGAAAAACAAAGCACAGCAGCACTCTGCATAAGTTTAGGCCATGTGAAAACACTGAAAAACATTAAAAACATTGCTGCTCAAAAAGATGTACTTACAAAAATGAAGGTTCTTAGCGCATACATAAATTGGCCAATTCATGTATGCCCATCAACCATGGCAAGGTGAGCTTACCATAAAATGTAGGCATGTACATTAGAACAGGGACCCATCAGAGGGGCCCATCATTTAGTCAGATGCTGCACCCACTTGAAAGTGATGCGTGCATACTGGAGTATTGAAGCATGCTTGTTGACAATCTTAAGAGTGGTTTTCCCCAAGAGAGCAGTGAGGCACACAGTGTACATCCCAGTTCTAGACAGAAATGTCAAGGTGTCATCGCAAAAACATTAGCAGCAGCAGCAGTATAAGTGGCATAAGCAATTTCTGTGAGTCGTTTTACACATTTTTTAGACCTGCCAGTGCACCAGCAGAACAGAGAGCAACTCTGACATGCTACGAACAACTGGAGAGGATGGTGCAGGAGTATCTGGAGCTCAATATCAATTCCATTTTGTTCTTCAAAAAAGGAAGACTAGGCTGACCTCGCCTGTCATGCCTTGGAGGTTTTGTCATGCTTGGCAGCCAGCGTTCTCTTAGAACGTGTCTTCATCGCTTCTGGTGGTGTATTGACGGATAAGTGCATCCGGCTGCCCCTGAAAGTGTAGACCGCCTAACTTTCATCAAAATGAACTAGTTATGGATCTCCAATGACTTTTGCATCCTAGATGCAGATTGGGCAGACTAGGAAATGGTGTAGATTTAGTGTCATGCATTGATCTCAGGTTATTGCAGTCTGTGCCATCTTTGTGGTGTCTTCTGTGCCTGCTATTGCTACTGCTGATATTGTTACAAACTTTTTTTAAAATGTGTTGACCCCAAGTTGGGTCTACATCTGGTTCATTGCTTGTGGTGGAAGGTGTGTCAGAGGCCTATTATAATATTTCTACTCAGTGGAAATTGATGCCACTTTAGTGGTGTGTGACAACTATTTTTTGAAATGTGGTGATTCCATGTTGGGTTTGCATCTCGTGGGTTGTCTATAGTAGAAATTTTGTCAGAGGCCTATTATACTGTTTCTACTCTGTGGAAATTAATGCAGCTTTAGTGGTTTGTGACAATTATATTTTGAAATATGGAGACTCTAAGTTGGGTCTCCATCTTGTGGGTTGCCTGTAGTTGGTGTGTCAGAGGCCTATTAAAGTGTTTCTACTCTGTGGAAATTGATGCCACTTTAGTGGTGTGTGACAATTATTTTTTGAAATGTGGAGACTTCAAGTTGGGTCTCCATCTGGTGGGTTGCCTGTGTAAGTAGGGCTCCCAGACAAGCATGCCTGCACTTACCTTCAGTCAACTACTTGTGTTACTTTCCTTACATTTTTCTACCAATATTACTGTATGAAACTGATGTTTGTATCATCTGAGTGTGGCTGGAAAAAAAAATTGGAGGTGTTGCATGAGGTATCAGGGCTCCAGCTAAGAAGGGTTATACCGCTCCGTTAATCACCAGGTCCTCATTGGAACTTCAATTTCAAGCTGTAAATGCTGGGCCAGACCCTGATACTTCAGGCATGGCCCATGGCAGACTGCTATGGCGCCATTCTCAAATTTCTACTGTAGATAAATTGATGCCACTTTATATGGTGTCTGACCGTAATTTTAGCTGTTTGGGAAGCTTTTTGTCACCCCTTAATGTGTAATGTATACTTTTGGTTTGGCCTCTCATTGAATTTAGTGGGGTTGGGCACATTCGTCGAACATGCTTGGCTAACGTCTAAACAACCGAACCGACCCTTGAATGGTTCGCTCATCACCAGAATCTTTAGAGAGTTTCAAAGGCCATTGGATATGGGCAGTCCTGGAAACCTTTTCAGGATCAATCTGCAGCCCTTGAGATATTTGTATACAGCTATTAAGTCTCCTCTCAGTCTTCTCTTTTGCAAGCTAAACATTCCCAAATCCTGAACCGTTCCTCATAGGACATGGTTTGCAGACCAGCTACCATGCTAGTCGCTCTTCTCTGAACTTGCTCCGTTTGTTGATATCTTTTTTAAAATGTGGTGCCCAAAACTGGATACAGTATTCCAGATGAGGTCTGACCAAACAGAAGTAGAGCCCAATAATGACTTCATGTGATCTAGACTGTATGCTTCTGTTAATACATCCTAGAATTGTATTTGCCTTTTTTGCTGTTGCATCACACTGTTGACTCATGTTCAGTCTGTGATCTATTAGTATACCCAAGTCTTTTTCACATGTGCTGTTACTTAGCTCTATTCCTCCCATTTTGTATATGCTTTTTTCATTTTTATTGCCCAGATGTAGTACTTTGCATTTTTCCCTGTTAAAAACCATTGTGTTAGTTGCTGCCCACTGCTCTAGTTTATTTATGTCTTTTTGAATCCTCTCTCTCTCTTCTCCAGTATTAGCTATCCCTCCTAGCTTTGTGTCAACAGCAAATTTAACCCCTTTATTCCATGAGACGTACTATTCCGTCCATGTGACCCTGGACCTAATTCCCATGGACGGAATAGTACGTCATGGGCGATCAGCTGCGCTCTCGGGGGGAGCGCAGCTGATCGCCGCCGGGTGTCAGCTGATTATCACAGCTGACACCCGTGACTGTGTGTCAGGAGCGGTCACGGACCGCTCCCGGCACATTAACCCCTGGCACACCGTGATCAAACATGATCGCGGTGTACCCGGGGCACAGGGGAGGATCGCGCAGGGTGGGAGCTCCCTGCGCGCTCCCCTGAGACCCTCAGAGCAGCGCGATGTGTCGCGCTGTTCCAAGGGTCCATCCTCCCTCCAGGTCCCCGGATCCAAGATGGCGCCGGGGTCCTGCAGGGAGGCGGCTTCCTCAGTGCCTGCTGAGAGCAGGCGCTGAGGAAGCCTGCAGCGATGCCAGAGCGATCGCTGGTGTGACAGAGTGCTGTGCACACTGTCACACCAGCGATCTGCTAAAATACAGTGATGTCCCACCCTGGGACAAAATAAAAAAGTAAAAATAAAAAAAAATAAAAAATGGTAAAAAAAAATACTAAAAAAAAAAAATATTCCCCAATAAATTCAATTTTTCCTGTAAATAAAAAAAACAAAACAATAAAAGTACACATATTTGGTATCGCCGCATCCGTAACGACCCCCCCTATAAAACTGTCCCACTAGTTAACCCCTTTAGTGAACCCCTTAAAAAAAAAAAAAAAAAGAAGCAAAAAATCAATGCTTTATCATCATACCGCTGAACAAAAAGTGGAATAACACGCGATCAAAAAGACCGATATAAATAAACATGGTACCACTGAAAATGTCATCTTGTCCCGCAAAAAACGAGCTGTAATACAGCATCATCAGCGAAAAAATAAAAAAGTTATAGCTCGCAGAATAAAGCGATGCAAAAATAATAATTTTTTATATAAAATAGTTTTCATTCTAT
Source organism: Oophaga sylvatica (assembly GCA_033576555.1). Classification (NCBI taxonomy): domain Eukaryota; kingdom Metazoa; phylum Chordata; class Amphibia; order Anura; family Dendrobatidae; genus Oophaga; species Oophaga sylvatica. The sequence goes on from JARQOD010000001.1 coordinate 344,622,492, forward strand.
AAAAGCGCCAAAACATAAAAAAAAGATATAAATGAGGTATCGCCATAATCGTACTGACCCGAAGAATAAAACTGCTTTATCAATTTTACCACACGCAGAACGGTATAAACGCCTCCCCCAAAAGAAATTCATGAATTGCTGATTTTTGTTCATTCTAACCTCCCAAAAATCGAAATAAATAGCGATCAAAAAATGTCACGTGCTCAAAAATGGTACCAATAAAAACATCAACTCGTACTGCAAAAAATAAGACCTCACATGACTCTGTGGGCCAAAATATGCAAAAATTATAGCTCTCAAAATGTCGTGATGCAAAAAACTTTTTTTTTGCAATAAAAAGCGTCTTTTAGCGTGACAGCTGCCAATCATAAAAACCCGCTATAAATAGTAAATCAAACCCCCTTTTATCACCCCTTAGTTAGGGAAAAATAATTAAATTAAAAAAATGTATTTATTTCCATTTTCCCGTTAGGGTTAGGGTTGCGGCTAAAGTTAGGGTTAGGGTTGGCGCTAACGTTAGGATTAGGGTTATGGTTGGGATTACGGTTAGGGGTGTGTTAGGGTTAGGTTTGTGGTTAGGGTTGGGACTAGGGTTAGGGGGTGTGTTGGGGTTAGGGTTGGAGTTAGAATTGGGGGGTTTCTGCTGTTTAGGCACATCAGGGGCTCTCCAAATGTGACATGGCGTCTGATCTCAATTCCAGCCAATTCTGCGTTGAAAAAGTCAAACGGTGCTCCTTCACTTCTGAGCTCTGCCATGCGCCCAAACAGTAGTTTACCCCCGCATATGGGGTATCAGCGTACTCTGGACCCCAAGAGTTATTGTGCAATTTGTCCTATTTCTCCTGTTACCCTTGGGAAAATAAAAAACTGGGGGCGACAAACTCATTTTTGGAAAAAAAAAATGATTTTTTTTGTTTTTACGGCTGTATGTTATAAAACTTCTGTGAAGCACTTGGGGCTTCATAGCGCTCACCACACTTCTAGATAAGTTCCTTGTGGGGTCTATTTTCCAAAATGGAGTCACTTGTGGGGGGTTTCCACTGTTTAGGCGCATCAGGGGCTCTCCAAATGCGACATGACTCCCCCAGACCATTCCATCAAAGTCTGCAATCCAAAACATCACTACTTCCCTTCCGAGCCCAGACGTGCACCCATACAGTCGTTTTCTCCCACATATTGGGTATCAGCGTACTCAGGACAAATTGGACAACAACTTTTGGGGTCCAATTTCTCCTGTTACCCTTGTGAAAATAAAATATTGGGGGCGAAAAAATCATTTTTGTAAAAAAAAAAAAAAGGATTTTTTTATTTTTACGGCTGTACGTTATAAACTTCTGTGAAGCACTTCGGGGTTCAAAGTGCTCACCACACATCTAGATAAGTTCCTTGTGGGGTCTATTTTCCAAAATGTGGTCACTTGTGGGGGGTTTCCACTGCTTAGGCGCATCAGGGGCTCTCCAAATGTGACATGACGCCCCCAGACCATTCCATCAAAGTCTGCAATCCAAAACGTCACTACTTCCCTTCCGAGCCCCGACGTGCACCCATACAGTAGTTTACTCCCACATATTGGGTATCAGCGTACTCAGGACAAATTGGACAAAAAATTTTGGGGTCCAATTTCTCCTGTTACCCTTGTGAAAATAAAATATTGGGGGCGAAAAAATTATTTTTGTAAAAAAAAAGGATTTTTTATTTTTACGGCTGTACTTTATAAACTTCTATGAAGCACTTCGGGGTTCAAAGTGCTCACCACACATCTAGATAAGTTCCCTGTGGGGTCTATTTTCCAAAATGGGGTCACTTGTGGGGGGTTTCCACTAGTTAGGCGCATCAGGGGCTCTCCAAATGCGACATGACTCCCCCAGACCATTCCATCAAAGTCTGCAATCCAAAACGTCACTACTTCCCTTCCGAGCCCCGACGTGCGCCCATACAGTAGTTTACTCCCACATATTGGGTATCAGCATACTCAGGACAAATTGGACAACAACTTTTGGGGTCCAATTTCTCCTGTTACCCTTGTGAAAATAAAATATTGGGGGCGAAAAAATCATTTTTGTAAAAAAAAAAAGAGATTTTTTATTTTACGGCTGTACGTTATAAACTTCTGTGAAGCACTTTGGGGTTCAAAGTGCTCACCACACATCTAGATAAGTTCCTTGAGGGGTCTAGTTTCCAAAATGGTGTCATTTGTGGGGGGTTTCCACGGTTTAGGCAGATCAGGAGCTCTCCAAACACGACATGGCATCCAGCCAATTCTGCATTGAAAAAGTCAAACGGCGCTCCTTCCCTTCCAAACTCTGCCATGCGCCCAAACAGTGGTTCCCCTCCACATATGGGGTATCAGCGTACTCAGGACAAATTGGACAACAAATTTTGTAGTCCAATTTCTCCTGTTACCTATGGGAAAATAAAAAATTAGTGACTAAGAGATAATTTTTTGTGGGAAAAAAATAGGATTTTTTATTTTCATGCCCGGGCATTATAAACTTGTGTGAAGCACTTGGGGGTTCAAAGTGCTCACCAAAGATCTAGATAAGTTCCTTAGGGGGTCTAGCTTCCAAAATGGGGTCACTTGTGGGGGGTTTCCACTGTTTAGGCTCATCTGGGGCACTACAAACTGAACATGACCCCTATCAATGTTTGCATTCCAAAACGTTACTGCTTCCTTTCCAAGCCCTGCCGTGCGCCCAAACAGTTCCCCCCCCACATATGGGGTATCTGCGTACTCAGGACAAATTGGACAACAACTTTTGGGGTCCAATTTCCTTGGGAAAAATCAAAAATTTGGGACTAAAAAATCATTTTTGTGGAAAATTGTTTGTTTTTTTTTCACACCCAGGCATTATAAACTTTTGTGAAACACTTTGGGGTTCAAAGTGCTCACAACAGATCTAGATAAGTTCCTTAGGGGGTCTAGTTTCCAAAATTGTGTCACTTGCAGGGGGTTTCCACTGTTTAGGCGTATCAGGGGCTCTCCAAACACGACATGGCGTCCAATCTCAACTCCAGCCAAATTTTAGTTTTAAAAAGTCAAACGGCGCTCCTTCCCTTACGAGCTCTGCCGTGTGCCCAAACAGTGGTTTTCCCCCACATATGGGGTATTGGCGTACTCAGGAGAGATTGCACAACAACTTTATCTGCCCATTTTCTCCTTTTACCCTTGTGAAAATAAAAAAAAGTTTGTAAAAGATCATTTTTGTGGCTAAAAAGTTAAATATTAATTTTTTCCTTCCACGTTGCTTCATCTCCTGTGAAGCACCTGAAGGGTTATTATACTTCTTGAATGTGGTTTTGAGTACCTTGAGGGGTACAGTTTTTAGAATGGTGTCACTTTTGGGTATTTTATGCTATATAGACCCGTCAAAATGACTTCAAATGTGAGGTGGCCCCTAAAAAAATGGCTTTGTAAATTTTGTTGTAAAAATGAGAAATCACTGGTCAACTTTTAACCCTTATAATTTCCTAACAAAAAAAATTTTGGTTCCAAAATTGTGCTGATGTAAAGTAGACATGTGGGAAATGTTATTTCTTAACTATTTTGTGTGACATATTTCTCTGTTTTAAGGGAAAAAAAATTCAAAGTTTGAAAATTGCAAAATTTTCAAAATTTTCGCCATATTTGCGTTTTTTTCAAAAATAAACGCAAGGTATATCGAATAAATTTTACCACTAACATGAAGTACAATATGTCACGAGAAAACAATCTCAGAATCGCGAACATCCGTTGAAGCGTTCCAGAGTTATAACCTCATAAAGAGACAGTGGTCAGAATTGTAAAAATTGGCCCGGTCATTAACGTGCAAACCACCCTTGGGGGTGAAGGGGTTAATCAGCTTACCCTCAATTCCTTCATCTAAATCATTGATAAAGATGTTGAACAATACAGGGCCCAGGACAGAGCCCTGTGGTACCCCCCTTGAGACATTCTTCCAACTGGATGTGCAGCCATTTACGACGACTCTTTGGGACCGATCACTAAACCTGTTATGAATCCACCTAACAGTTGCCTTGTCCATTCCATACTTAATCATTTTTTCAATAAGGATTGGGTAAGATACTTTGTCAAATGCTTTGCTGAAGTCAAGATATACTATATCTCCAGCATTTCCCTGATCCACCCAGTCAGTGATTCTGTCATAGAAGGAAATTAAGTTAGTCTGACATGACTTATTAGTTACAAACCTATGCTGACTCTGTTTAATCACTTTATTCTTATCCAGGTACTTACATACATGTTGTTTAATAATTTGTTCAAAGATCTTTCCTGGTATAGAAGTCAGATTCACTGGCCTATAGTTCCCTGGGTCCACCTTCTTCCCCTTTTTGAAGATAGGAACAACATTTGCTCTTCTCCAGTCTTCTGGGACTTCCCCTGTTCTCCAAGAATTTTCAAAGATCATGGAGAGTGGTTCAAGAATTTCTTCTGCTATCTCCTTCAGTACTCTGCAGTGTAATTCATCTGGACCTGGAGACTTGAATTCATTTAGGTTAGCTAAGTGTTTCCTCACTATTTTTTTGTTTAAAGATATCCTGGATTCTTCTTTTCTCTTAATATGATAGTGAAGATCAGTTGATGTTACATTTCCTTTCTGAGAGAAAACAGATGCAAAATAGGAATTTAAAAGTTTGGTCTTTTCAACATCCTGTCTTACCATTTCATCATTTTCATCCTGTAAAAATCCTATAGCATCTTTGACTTTTCTTTTACTTTTGACATATCCCCAAAATCCTTTTTTGTTGCTTTTGACATCTCTTGCAAGCCTTAATTCATTGTCAGCTTTAGATAATCTGATTTGTGCCCTGCAGGTTCTGCAGACAGCATTATATTCTTCTTTAAATATGCCTCCCTCTTTCCATTTGATAAACATTTCTTTCTTCCTTTTTAGCATGTGTTTAAATTCTGTGTTCATCCATCCTGGTTTCCTTTAATGCTTCCTATTCTTCCCTCTTTTCGAAATTGTTAACGATTGTGCTTTGAGAATCTCATTTTTCAAGATTTCCCATCCTTCCTGGACATTTTTGTCCTTAAGGATATCCAGCCATTGGATCCCTCCAATTCTCTTTCTGAGTCCCTTAAAATCTGCCTTTCTGAAATCTAACCTTGACGTCTGAGTCTTCACAGGTCTTCCTCCTCTAGTTATCCAAAATTCTAAAATAGCATGGTCGCTACCTCCTAGGGTCCAAGCCACTCTTACCTCCTCAACCATTTCCTCCCTGTTTGTAAGGATTAGATCCAAGGTAGCAGATCACCTTGTTTTCTCCCCTACCTTTTGAAAGATAAAGTTGTCAGCAAGAGAGGATAACAATTTCCTTGACCTGTTAGTTTTGCCTGAGAGAGATTCCCAACAAATGTCTGGATAGTTGAAATCTCCCATGACCACTATGTCATATTTTTTGGAGAACTTGGCCATTTGATGCATGAAGAGTTCATCCATATCTTCAGCTTGCACGGGCGGCCTGTAGTAAATGCCTACAATTGTGTCCTTTCCATTGTTCTGTCCTTGTATTCTTACCCAAACAGTTTCCACAGAACTCCCAGTCTCTGAAGCTTCAATCTCTGTGCAGATATACGCTTTTCTAACATACAATGCGACACCTCCTCCCCGTTTATCAAGTCTGTTTCTTGCAAATAAGTTGTATCCTTCTAGCCTTGTATTCCAATCATGTGTATTGTCCCACCAAGTTTCAGTGATTCCAATGACATCTTATTTATTTTCCTGCGTTAGTAGTTCCAATTCTCCTTGTTTGTTGCCCATGCTTTGTGCATTCGTATAGAAACATTTTAGTTTGTGATTGGTTTCTCTTTCTTCAATATTTTTATTATTTAGATTTTTTTGTCTTTGTTCTTCCCTTTCACTTCTAATAGCAGAATTCTCAATAGTATTTGTCAGGTGTATGGCTTTTTCTGGCGTTTTGCTTCCCTTCCCACATTGTTCTAGTTTAAAGCTCTCCTGATGAGTGTAGCAAGGCGACTTCCAAATACATGTTTTCCAGTCTTCGTAAGGTGCACCCCATCTCTAGCAAGTAGTCCATCGTATAGGTAATTCACTCCGTGATCCAGAAATCCAAATCCTTGCTGACGGCACCATCGACATAGCCAGTTGTTCAGCTGCAGAATCTTATTCCACCTCCTTGTTCCATTGCCATCCACTGGAAGGATGGAAGAGAAGACCACCTGCGCTCCCAGTTCTTTCACTTTCTTGCCTAAGTTTTCAAAGTCACTGCAGATGGTTTCCAGGTCGTTTCTTGCGGTGTAATTTGTCCCCACATGTATTAGCAGGAATGGGTAGTCATCTGTAGGTCTGAAGAGTTCTGATATCCTGTCAGACACATCTTTAATTTTTGCACCTGGAAGACAGCACATTTCTCTTGAGGTTAAATCCTGTCTGCAGATAGCAGCCTCTGTTCCTCTCAACAAGGAATCCCCCATGACCACAACTTTCCGTTTCTTCTTCACAACATTCAGGAGGACTCTGAGGGCATATAAGATTGTTGTTTGTGGCAGAGTCTTATCCTGATGTATTTCTTCATCGTTCTCCTGCGTAAGAGCCTGGAACTAGTTCCTGAGCAGTATGGGTGCTGACTGCCTCCCAATCCTCCTGCTTCTCTGGGTCACATGCTTCCATTCCTCTGTTTCTTCAGTTACACTTCAAATTTTTTCTCTTTCTGTAATATGAAGAGACAATTCTGCTCTGTCTAAGAACTCTTCACCTTCCTTAATGGTTTTCAATGTAGATAACCTCTCTTCTAGATTTTGCAACTTTTCCTCCAACAGGGACACAAGCTTGCATTTCTGGCATGTGAAGTTTGGCTTTTCCACTGGTAAGTCTGTGAACATGTAGCAAGAAATGCAGCTCACCAAATGGCTCCTGGCCTCTTCCATATTCTTATTGTTCAAGAGATATCAAAGAGGTGAAATATAAACTGTACAGGCCAAAGGTCATGATATTTGACCTTAGATCTTAGAACTAGCCTCCTATATATTGAGACATAGTCTGGGGAAGCATTTATGCAGGGGTAGCATTTATGTACATGTAATCTAAGTACATGTATCAAAGTATGCCGCAGTTATACATGGATGAATCTAACATGCATCTCTATTCTCTTCATACAGGTATTTAATCTCTGCATGCTATCTGCTACAGCTTTCATTTTATCCAGCAAACTTAATGGTATTTAATCTCTGCACCAAATCCTGCATGCTATCTGCTACAGCTTTCATTTTATCCAGCAAACTTAATGGTATTTAATCTCTGCACCGAATCCTGCATGCTATCTGCTACAGCTTTCATTTTATCTAGCAAACTTAATGGTATATACCTATTTCAACTTACTCTGCTTGTACCGTTATGCTGTGAGGTCAGATAACTTTTTCAAAGTGTTTTATGACCCATGTTGGCTTGGACATTTGTTTATCTGCCCACTACATTTATTGTGTCCTGCTGTGTCAACTTAGTTTGATTGCTAATGAGAAAATAAAATGGAAGAGATCTTAGAACTAGCCTCCTATATATTGAGACATAGTCTGGGGAAGCATTTATGCGGGGGTAGCATTTATGTACATGTAATCTAAGTACATGTATCAAAGTATGCCGCAGTTATACATGGCAGTTAGACAGGGAAGGAGACAGGTAAGACACATTAAAAAATCTATTCCTCTACATTTGGAACACATCACATATTCACCATATGCATTTGTATAAGTTATATCCTGGCTGCTGCATGCACTCACATCCACCGCCCTTGCATTAACCCTTTACACTCCATCCATATTACCCCCTCTATCCTTTCCTCTCCTATGTATAGCACTCACGCTCTTTTCATATTGCTAAACAGCACAAATCCACTCAGTTCCACCATCCAAAACACCAGACGCTCTCACAAATCACTTCACCATCTGCTCACTCTTTCTATCCTCCTTCCTTTAGTCGGAGGACATATCGCTCCAAACCCTGGCCCCCCATGTTATAGCAAGTCAAACCTTCCAACTGCTACACTCAGAAGGCATGCAGGGAATAGTAATAAGATTAGAGGGGTTTCTGTCTCTTTCAATTGTGCTGTTTGGAATTTTCGCTCAGTGTGTAATAAACTCCCCTTCATCCATGACTTCTTCCTTTCAAATTCTCTTAACCTTCTAGCTCTTACTGAAACCTGGATCCAGCAGTCAGACACCAACGCTGCTGCTCTCTCATATGGTGGACTACACTTTTCTCATACCCCAAGATCGGACAACAGAGCAGGTGGAGGAGTTAGTCTGCTCTTATCACCCAAATGTACTTTCCAGGTTATCCCTCAAGTACCCTCACTTGTCTTCCCTTCTTTTGAGGTCCATGCTGTCAGAGTCTTCATCCCCTTCTCCATGCGAGTGGCGGTGGTGTATCGTCCTCTCTTTGCCCTTGTCATCAGTTCCTGGATCAATTTGCTACCTGGCTTCCACATTTTCTTTCCTGTGACATCCCCACCCTCATCATGGGTGATTTCAACATCCCCACTGCTCTTCCCCTCTCCCCATCTGCTTCTCACCTTTTATCTCTAACCTCCTCTTTCGGCTTGTTGCAGCATACTAACTCCCCCACGCACAAAGACGGGAACTCCCTCGATTTGGTATTCTCCCGGCTTTGCTCAGTGGATGACGTCACAAACTCCACTCTCCCACTCTCTGACCACAACCTTCTTTCATTCTCTTTCAAGAACTGCCATCCAGCTCAGGTCACCCAGACTTTCCACACTTGGAGAAACATACAAGCCATTAACACCCAGAAACTTCTGAAGAACTTGCAGTCATCCCCTATCTCTTCCCTCTCATGTCCAGATTCTGCACTGAAGCATTACAACGAAACCCTGCAAAGTGCCCTGGAGGAAATTGCACCTCCTATACATAGAACAATACGACACAGATGCCGTCAACCGTGGCACACACTGCAAACACGTTTCTTGCAGCAGTGCTCCAGGTGCGCTGAACGTTTGTGGAGAAAATCTAATCTACCCAAAGATTTTATCCATTACAAGTTTATGCTTAAAACATACAACTCTGCCCTTCACCTCTCCAAACAAACCTACTTCAACACCCTCATCACCTCACTATCCAATAACCTGAAACATCTCTTTGACACTTTTCACTCCCTACTCAACCCAAAAGTGCAGGCCCCAACCACAGATCTCTGCGCTGACGATCTGGCCAATGATTTCAAAGTAAAAATTGACCACATCTGACAGGAAATTATCTCTCAATCCCCTCATACCACGCACCGTCCTCTCTCCCCCACTGCATCTAGCTCATTCTCTGACTTTGATCCAGTCACAGAAGAAGAAGTAATCAGGCTCCTAGCATCTTCTCGCCCTACTACTTGCGCCAGTGACCCCAATCCATCACATCTCCTCCAGTCCCTTTCCCCTGTTGTCACCTCTAACCTAACAAAAATTTTCAACCTCTCTCTCTCTTCTGGTATCTTTCCCTCCTCATTTAAACACGCCATTATACATCCATTACTTAAAAAACCGTCCCTCGACCAAAACTGTACGGCTAACTATAGATGGGTCTCTAATCTTCCCTTCATCTCTAAACTCCTGGAACACCTGGTCCACACCCATCTTATTCGCTATCTCTCAGATATCTCTCTCCTCGACCCTCTTCAATCTGGTTTCCGCTCTTTACACTCTACTGAAACTGCCCTCACTAAAGTCTCTAATGATCTACTAACTGCTAAATCTATTGGTCACTACTCCATGCTAATTCTCTTGGATCTCTCCGCAGCATTTGACACTCTCTCTTGGCCCATTCAAACATTTTTTTTATCCATAATCAGGTGCCTCGTATTATGTTCTCACCCGCTTTATGCATTTAATAGCCCTCTGTGTCTGTACTGTTACATACTTTGGCTGTTAACTGGTTCATGCAGAATTACATGAACACCTAATTCTTATACTATGTCTGGTCCGAACAATGAAAGCAATTGTTACCATTTACCTTTTGTGTCTCCCCTTTTTCCTCATAGATTGTAAGCTTGTGAGCAGGGCCCTCATTCCTCTTGGTATCCACTTTGATCTGTGTTTATTGTTATGCTGTAATGTCTATTGTCTGTACAAGTCCCCTCTATAATGTAAAGTGCTGCGGAATATGTTGGTGCTATAGAAATAAAATTATTATTATTATATTTGTAATGGGTGTCATGGGTGTTGATTGTCATCTTCTATTCATCACCGTTTTTTATACAAATTGAATTATAGGCTCCACAAAGTTATAACTTTATAAAAATGCAGGCTCCTTTGATCTGGTCAAAGCGTTCTGATATGAAGGGCAATGGGTAGTGATCCTACGCTGTTACTCTGTGAGGTTATTCAAATCTCAGTAATCTATGCATGTTTTCAGGGTTTCATCGCTATTTTTTATAAAGAACAACCTAGCTCTGGAAGGTGATGTTTATTTCTGAGTGACGCCCCTCTGCAGGTTCTTCTTGATATAAGCTGACATGACTTTGATTTGAGGAAGAGATAAATGATATACCAGAGGAGCATTGCAAGGCGAATAAGCCTCCTTACCTCTACACGCCAGAGCTGGTATGTCGCTCTCCACAAGGAGAAACCTTACCCCCCAGACCCCAGTCCAGAGCCTCTCATCTAGCCAAATCAGATCTCTCCTACTTTGCACTGACGAGGACCAATAGTCCGAAACACCGTGTCTGCAAATGGAGATACTGATTTGGCTTTTATCCTAAGTCATATTACAAGACTCGTTAAAGGGTTGATTGTGACTTGTAGGATCGCTACTTCCAATGGGTGGCGCTATAGAGTACAAGTCCTCTCTTTTTTTGAAGAGGCAATTTGCATATATACTCTTCCTCAATGAGTTTCAGACCCTGGGAGTGGAGGAATAGCTTGGTCAAGGAGATAGAGTGGCAATGTCTTTGCTTTTTAATTGGAAGATGCATCTGCAAAGACCCGTTATGGAAGTGAAATGTTAGGTTCCAAGGAATTATAGCATAAAGACACAGCAGAAGGATAAGGAATATTTTTGATGCAGTACTAAAAACAATAAGAATCCCGTTGGGTCGTTGGGTTATGTTTTGTCAATTAATTGAAAATAAGAGAGTACCGCTTTAAGCACTGCAGTCCCCAAAATTACAGTAGTTTCTATGTTCCATAATGCTGCAACTGTCATACTATAATGGACAGAAGAACAAAGAAACGACCAAGCAGTCCCAAATAATAGCATATAAAAAAGATTTTATTAATGAAAAAACAGGTGAGGAAACAAAGGGGGGAGTTTTGGCACCCCAACCAATTAACACATGTGGGACAACAGGACGCACATGGGATAAACCATAGATAATTATGTCAAAGTAGATGTTAATAACATCTCCACACTATAAACAGCAGGGTCATTGGTATAAACAAGATGGTAAAACTGACTGCACAAAATTGTGTCATGTCAAATAAATTGTAGTGGATTCACATGAGTCCATTGAAAGTGCAAAACAATACCAATACATAGGGCTAATGCCAATAGAAATAAGAGGTCAGTGCCAAGATGATAATTACCTGGTGTGAATAGGCTGAGAACACCCTGTGCGTCCACCCCGACGCGCGTTTCGGCGTGTGCCTTTCTCAAGGGGTGAAGACTGTCATACTGTATATCTAAATTTTGGATAAGAATTTGATACTGTACTCCATAACAGGCCAGTACAAAGGTACAAAAGTACATAATTTAGGCACCATGTTTGAGACAATGAATGTATTTCATAAAAATATTTAAGTAACCAAAATAAATAATATACGCTTAAAATAGGCTTAACGGGATTGGCCAAAACATATTAGGGACATTATTTTGAGGAACTTATCAATATAAAGGTATTTAAGGTTCTTCTGCATTTCTCAGTACAGCCTTCTTCACAGACCACATAGATTTTCTGTCCATAAAATTGCTTCTGGGAGGGGTACATGTGGCCAGACCTGTTCATTATCTGTCTCCAAATCAAAAGCAGCTTTTGGATGAGAAGTCTTATTCAATTGAAGGATTCTGATGGACTGATAGGTAAGCACGGCACCGAATAGGGATCGAGCTTCTGACTGAAGACCTCATATAGACTCTTCAGCTAGAAGGAACTGTGGGCTGTGCTTCCCTCCTCCCGTCACTCCCCCTCCACAGGTGAAGCCATATAACGGACTCCACTGACCAACGGGGAGAAGGAGGAAGTGGAGTCCGGCCGCACCCTCAGGGGTTAAATGCTCGTGTATGGGCCGGATTCTTCCTCTTTCTCCCTCGTCTGACCTGTGGAAGTTTTGTCCGAGTGTCCTGCAGCGATGTCTGAGCCCCTGATCGAGGCCCTGCTACAGAGAGCAGCACAGGAAGGTGAGCCATGGTTACGGTCAGTAATGTCCTCCCTTAATGCTCACCTTGCTGTGCCCTCTCCAGCATCGCTGCAGGCCTCCCCTAGGTCCCCCAGTATTCGGGTCCCCCCTATATCACCCGGTATCTCGGCCCCCCCTATGTCCCCCAGTATTCGGGTCCCCCCTATATCCCTCGGTGTCCCGGCCTCCCCTATGTCCCCCGGTCTGCTGGCCCCCTCGCCTAGGCCCCTGTACTCAGAAGTGGTCTCCAGCCGCCCCCTCAGCCCAGCTGTCGCCCGTCCCGGTCCCCCCCCTCCTCCTCCCCACCAGGCAGCCCATGGCTCACCGTCTGCCATCGGTCCTGGCATTCTCCTGGTCCCTCCGGCAGTCTTCGATGCCCCGGCCTTCGCCTTGGGGGCCGCACTGGCGCCCACGACCGCTCCTACAGCGGCAGGCGATCGGAGCGGTCCACCCGCCCCCCAGAGCATCTTCACGTTGGCGGTGGATCGCCGCTGCCCTGCCGCCGGGGGCGCGCCGTTGTCCCCGTCGCCCGCTCTCCTGCCGCCATCCCCCGGCGTCCTCTGACAGGCCTGCAGCGTCGGGCAGGCCTGCAGGCCTCCTCCACTGCTCTCGGTGTCCAGGCTCCGCCCACTTCCGGTCAGGGGGCGGGCACTTCCGGCGCTGCAGCCCAGCTCTGGTCTCAGGGAGCTCAGCCTCACCTGCACATGCAGGCAGGTCAGGCTGCAGCGAAAAAGCAAAGAAATGCCACAAGCAACCTGTCAGCTCCTATGCTGCAGGGAGGCACTCGCCGGCAACAGCCCGTCTCCTCCCGCCCAGGCCGCAGATTTTTCCTGGCAGGCGCAGCAGTGCCGCCTGCTCGGGATATTGCACGGCCCAGGGTAAATATGGTTTCTGCGACTGCAGAGCGCGCTGTCCGGTCCAACCCGACCGCTCAGCGTGCTCCGCAGCAAGTGCTCAATATGTCACAATCACGTAACCACATAAACATCACTGCACCGAACATGCCACCAACCCCCCCCGCGACCAAGAACACAGCTTCAGCGATCACACAGTTACCCCCACCTACTCACATCCCCCGCGCCGTCGCGGCCATATAATATGCCGTCTCCTCCGCCACTCAATACTGCCCCGGAGCTGTCACATAGCCAGCTCCAGAATCCCGTTCCCCGTCACTAGATCCTAGCACCCCTAATGCTGTCCGTAGCCACGGTCGCAGTAATCATGAACGCCGTCGACCCTCACCCTCTTCCTCTGAAGATTCCCACAGACATTTTTGCTGTCCCCCTGGTTGTTGCTGTTCTCATTTCAGGGACAGACAAAGACGCAGCACCTACAGGGATTACCGCAGTTCACGGTCCTCCAGATGGCGCTCACCGTCAACTTCGGGACGGTCCGACACGTCTGAGGGTCACGACAGACGGTCATATGGATCCAGCGCAAGACGGCGCTCACGTTCCACGACGCGGTCTTCCCGACGGAGGGAATCCGCTACAGCCCACAGGGCACCTGGCCAGAATGACATCCTCGACGGCGTGGAAAACCCGCCTACAGAGTTTGTCACTCGACCCCTGGCGCACGACAACCAAGGGTTGTCACGCACCCGTGGAGGCAAAGCCTCATCTCCTAATGACCCCTTTATTAGCAGCCAACAAGCCAGCACTTCCACCGCTGACGGAGAGTCTCCATCAGCCGGAGCCGCCAGCGCCCAGGACGCCCCGCCTACGACCGACAGTGGTGATTTACGCACGATAAACGAACCTAACGTTGCACAACACACCACTGGAGACAGCGATTTGGCATCTGCCGTCAGGGCGCTAATTCAAAAACTGGATCACCCTACTGGGTCATCCGTCACCAGAACAACACCTAAAGCTAATTCAGCGAGCCTACACAAGGACGCGTTTTACTGTGGTATCAGCCCTCTAGGCGCACACATAGACCTAAAGACAAAATAAAAAATCTGGAACAATGATTACATCGATATATGGTCACTTCTGTCGGCAGACCAGCAGTCAGTAGGCAAGGAAAGGAGAGTTGGCGAACGGCTGAGAGGAAAAATAGCGTATAATATGAATAACTGGATTCAGGCCTTCGCTGTCCTTGGCTGTATTATGGGCCAAAAACATCCCGAGCGCTGCGCGGAGCTCTTCATTTATCTAGACTTAATATATAACTCCTACAAGGCTCAAAGCGGCGTCGCTTGGAGACGCTACGACGAAGAGTTCCGCATGAGGCTAGCCCTCCAGCCGGACTTAGGATGGGGCGTTAAAGCCACCGAGGTCTGCCTACGGCTAATGATGGAGCAAAAAAATTCCCCCTTTTCAGCAACGGCCACTAGCCTGTCAACTGCCACAGGCCCAAACTCAGTGGTCGTGCGGAGACCAGGGGCCTGCATGCTATTTAATGAAGGAAGCTGCCGATTCCAGGCATCATTCAGATTTAGGCATGATTGCTCAGCCTGCGGAGGTGGACACCCTGCATCCAGGTGTACCCGCCTCCCAAACGGAACAGCTACGAGGCAAAACCCCGGTGAGCGTAGCCGCAATGGGCCCGTGGCTAAGCCTTTATCCAAATAAAGTCACGGCCCAGCAATTGCGCGATGGGTTTCAAAACGGGTTTTTCATTCCATTCCATTCAAATCAAATACCAACTTCGGCAAATAATCTAAAATCCGCGCGCGAGTACCCCGAAATTTTGAAACAAAAAATCAAAAAAGAATTAGAACTAGGCCGAGTCGCGGGCCCTTTCACAACAATTCCCTTCAAAAATCTCAGAATCTCACCTCTAGGCATCGTCCCCAAAAAAGAAACCGGTTAAATTTCGGCTAATCCACCACCTTTCCTACCCGAAGGGCGGCTCGGTTAACGACGCGATTACCCCCGAAGATTTTTCCGTAACATACGCGTCTTTTGACAGAGCGGTCAAACTGGTACGCACTGCGGGGCCTGGTGCGCTCCTAGCAAAATCCGACATAGAGTCGGCGTTTCGCCTTCTGCCGGTGCACCCTGAATGCTTTCATTTGTTGGGCTTCAGGGTGGACTAGCTTCTTTATTTCGACATGTGCTTACCAATGGGCTGCTCTATCTCATGCAACTATTTCGAACTTTTCAGCACCTTCTTAGACTGGGTAGTGCGTCACGAAACGGGCAGCAATTCAACCACCCACTACCTAGACGATTTTTTGTTTGTCGGGCCATTGAACTCAAAAACACTGTAACTTCCTCCTCCAGAAGTTTAAATTTATAGCGCGGCTCTTCGGGGTACCACTGTCACCCGAAAAAACCATCGGCCCATGCAACGTGCTCCCTTTTCTCGGCATCGAAATAGATACCAACGAAATGGTTTTTCGTCTGCCGCCGGACAAATTACAAAAAACGCGGCAAACGGTCGAAATTTTCATCGAAGTTAAAAAAGTCACCCTTCAGCAGATGCGTCGTTACTAGGTCTGCTCAATTTCGCGTGCCGCGTTATGCCCGTGGGCAGAGCGTTTTCACGCCGTCTATCATTGTCAGCTAAAGGTATTACCCAGCCGGGACACAGAATTAGACTCAACCGCTCCCTGAAAGCAGATCTGTTAGTCTGGAAATCATTCCTAGATTCTTACAACGGACACACTTGTGTAATGGCACAGGAAACGCCGAGCAAAAACATAGATCTAGAGGTTGGTAGTGACGCAAATAACGGTTTTGTGGCAATCTACAAGGATGAGTGGTGCAAACGCAGTTGGCCCATTCTATGGTCCACATGCAGCTGGGGCCGCAACACGGCGCTGCAGGAGATTTTTGCGATAGTAGCATCCATCGAGCTCTGGGGTACCCAACTAAAAAACGCTAACATCAGATTTCAAACCAGACACCCAGGAACTGCAATAAGTTTAAACAGCATGTCTTCTTCCTCCC
>JARQOD010000001.1:344638844-344713573 GCA_033576555.1 Oophaga sylvatica
CTTGCTCTCGTTTTCCAAGCTTGCTCTCGCTCTAGTGGTTTGTTAGCCATTGCCTTCCCAAGGCCATGGACCCATAATCTCTATGGATTTCATTTCCGACCTTCCTGTTTTTTGAGAATGACCACCATCTGGGTAATTTGTTAGTTTTCCAAATGAACATCTTGTGCCATTACCTAAGTTGCCTTCCTCCTCTAATTGGTGCCGTTGTTCCTCAGCACAGGTTCGCTTACACGGCATCCTGAAACTTTTTACAGAGGAGTCCAGTTTGCCAGATTTTGGAGGACTTTTTGTTCTAAACTGGTGTTCAATTGTCTTTCTCCTCGGCATTTCATCCTCAACCAATGGTCAAACTAAGAACAAACCAACATTGGGCTTATCTAAGTCTTTGGTCGCTGATCAGGATGATGGGTCCCTTTTTGCCCTTGGCTGATTTTCCTTTAAAAAAGGCTACTCCTGCCACTTGAGTCCCGTTTTTTCTGTAATTCTGGTTTTCACCCTCATTTTCTTCAGGACAGACGGAGGCTTCTGTCTGTCCAGGTTTTACTCTGTTGGGAGCGTATCAACTTTGGGACCAGGTAGTGAGAGGTTTTCCCTCTCTCAAGAAGGCCCAGCGTTTGCTAACCGGCATAGGACTGAGGTCCTCCGGTTTAAAGTGGGGGACTTGGTCTGGTTGTCCTCAAAGAAATTCAAGAAGGCACTCCTAAATTTAAGCCAGGTTCATTGACCTTATAAATCATGGAGATTATTAAACCTTTTCTTTTCGTTTGCTTCTCCAGGGGACATTTAAGATCCATAAACGTTTCCACAAGTCCTTGTTGAAGAGGTTTGTTGACCAGTGTTCCTGCGCTGTGCCTCCGCCCTGTTTTGTGAGGGCAATCTGGGATTGGTTGGAAATAAAATTTTCTCTTTTTTCTAGACAAACTCCAGTAATGGTTAAATGGAGAGGTTATGGCAGGAAGACAATTTCTTGGGGTTTGCTTCGACATCCTTAGAACTTTCCTGCTATCAAAAACCATCCTGACCACCGGTTGCTCAAATGAGGGTTTCGGTGACCCCTCCCAAGGGGGGGGTACTGTTTGTGAATGGGTTTAGAGAGTTTCTGACAAGGCTCCCCTGGGGTTTACAACGGTGGCTGGTCGGGTCCATGAAGATGGAGGACTGGGAATCAGTTTCGACTGGCTTATAAAGGGAGTCACCTTCCCACAGGGTTGCCGTGACAATTGTTCTGGTCTAATCCTTCATTCCTTTTCCCTGTAGCCGCTGTGTCCGGCTGCATCTCCTGCTAACAATAAACATTTTCTTCTTTTTGTTTTTGTGCTATATTTTTGCATTTTGTCCGCACTTCTGGGGGGCCTTCAGGGTCCCCTCCGGGGGCTTTTGCCCTCTCAGTTTAGTTCCACCACGATGTTTTACTTTTCTTTCCCTTTTTCAGTGGCTGCTGTTTTGATTTTGTTCACCGAGAACTAATTTAGGTGAAAGGCGTTGATCTCAGGTGTTTTTTGAAATTTAAGGTTGGTGCTTTTCGGGTTTTCTGGGATTGCATAAGAACCCTTCTAACCTTTTCTATTTAGTTTTTGGGCCCCAGCGTTTGCTCAACTATTTTCTTTCTTTGTCATATTTACTTGTCTAAACCGCCATTACATGTTTGGGGGCTTTCTATGTTCTTTGGGATCGCTCCGGGCAGTACTTCCTCTTTCTATCTTTAGGTTGTTTTTTCTCCTTACGAGGCGTCTAGGACCAACGAGAAAGCTCCACGCGCCCAGTTTTGGTTATCAGGGAGCAATCTCATAGATTCCAACTTCTCGGTTAATTGCCTTTTTTGCCTGCACCCTCACGCCGAAACAAACACAAACAAATCTTAATCAAAAAGTCGAGTCTTTTTGCAGTGGGTAAGCCGACACAAGGGAAAAAATGAGCTGCCTTGTAGACGGTCCAACCACCACTAAATGGTGTTCTTCCCTTGAGAGGTTGGTAACTCCACAAGAATCCATAGAAATGGATCCCCAGGGGGCGGGACGGGGTGGGAAGGGGTTTTGCAACAGACCAGTGGGAGGAGGAGGTGTTTTGCATCTTGCCAGACTTCACATGAAGTGACATAGTTTAAAGACATCTTTCCTGTAAGTGGGCCACCAAAAGAACGAGAAAGAAATTCTTGTGTCTTAGAATTCCCCTATGCCCGGCTATCTTGGAATCGTGGATAGTTGCAATACTCTCAATCTACGTTTCAGGTATATACAGACGTTGTCCCTGAATCCACACAACCATTCTTAAAGACAAGACTTACGTCCCTTGGGGGTTGAGCCAACAAAGAATCCGCATGGTATGCCTCCTTGATGTCCTTAGTAGTCTATTATGAATCACTCCCAGGAAATCTAGAGTCAGGAAGAATAGTCTTAGGAGGATAAGTGGACGTGTCTCTGCTGAAAGAATCCTAGAGAGTGCATCAGCCTTTCCATTGCGCGATCCTGGTCTATAGAATAAAAAATTAAATTGGTTTTAGGAAAAGATTCCACGAGCCTGCAGGAGTAAGGCACTTAGCCGACCTGATAAATTCAAGTTACGATGGTCTGTCAGGACGATTATTTGCTGTGCAGCTCCCTGAAAAGGTGTCTCCATTCCTGAAGGCGGCAATAATGGCCAACAATTCTCTATTGCCCACATCGTAGTTCCTCTCAGCCGAAGACAACTGCGGGAAAAGAAGGCAACAGGATGCAAGACATTCTTCTCACCTGTTCCGAGAAGTATAGCTCCAACGGCACAGTCTGAAGCATCCACCTCTATATGAAGGCAAGCTCGGGTGTGGGATGTACTAAGATAGGGCGGTGGTAAATTTATCTTTAAACAGGAAAATGCTCCCTGAGCTTGCGGGGTCCAGGAGAACCTAGACTGTTTTCCGGGTAAGTTGGGTGAAAGGTGACACTACCTCAGAAAAATTCTAAAGAAACGTCTATAGAATTGGCAAACCCGATGAAATGCGCACCTCCTTCACATTTCTAGGAATTGCCAATTCTTGATGGCTTGGGTCTTGCTTCCATCCATACTAATCCCTTGCGTAGATAGTACATACCCCAGAAATTGAATTTCGGTCCTATGGAATTCACATTTTTCAAGTTTGATGTAGAGATGGTTTTGTCTAGGTGTTTCAAGACCATTCTCACATGTCCATGATGTTCCTCTGTGGAGTTAGAAAAAATTAGAATATCATCCAGATAAATCACCACAAATGTATCTAGGAGATCCCTGAAGATATACATTCACGAAGTGTTGGAAAGTGGCTGGGGCGTACTCAGACCAAAAGGCATAACTAGATATTCAAAGTGTCCATAGCGTGACCTGAAAGCAGTCTTCCATTCATCCCCAGTCTGATACGACCAAGTTATAGGCCCCACGAGATCCAGTTTAGAGAAAATTTGGCATGCCGCACTCTCTCCAACAACTCAGGGATAAAGCAATGGATAAAAGTTTCTAATAGTAACCTTATTGAGTTCCCTATAGTCTATGCAGGGTCCAGAGATCCATCTTTCTTCTTCACAAAGAAGATGGGTGCACCTGCGGGGGGAAGAAGGAGGGCGTATGAAGCCCTTGGCTAAATTTTCGTCTATATAATCCTTCAAAGCTTTTAGCTCGGGCCCCGCTGGGGTAGATCTTACCAAAGGTTATCTCGCTCCGGGTAATAATTCAATGGACAATCCTATGGACGGTGAGGAGGAAGCTGATCAGCAATTCTTCTTGTCACATAAATCGCCATAGTCCTGTTATACAGCTGGTAGTTCAGGGACTGACATGGTTCCTTTAGGAACAGAGCAAGCTGAAACTCCTTGACTCATCTGTTTCTCTCCCGAAATGTAATTCCTGGTCTCCCAGTTAATCGTAGGATTCTGCGCCTGCAGCCAGGTAGCCCTAGAATGATGGAAAGTGGGGAGAAGAGATAAAGCAAAAAGACATTTTCTCCTGATGATCTTTACCCATAAGGACCCCAAAGGCTCTGTTTCTTGATCCACTGTCCAGAAGTCAGTAAGAGCCATCCACAGTCTCCATCTGTACGGAGTAGCCTTCTTCACTGAACGTATCCCCTGTTTCAGAGCAAAGGAGATATCCATAAAATTTCCACTTGCTCCAGAGTCATCATAGCAGAGCAACACCCAGACTGAGTCCACCCAGAGTTTGATGGAAAGAAGCAATGAGAATTGTTTCTTTTACAACTCAGCTGGGACAACCGCTGAGGAAACTTGAAAAATGCAGCGTTTATAACCGCATCGTCCCCAAACTAACAAGTTTAAGTCGAGAAATCAAGATCTCTGCAGCAGATCTCTCTGGAGCCTGAGGCTCGACATGACAAGCTCCTCTCGCAACACTCACAGTGAATGACTGCTGCAGTATCTTACGAGAACGGCTGGGGCAGTTTATAATGAAGTGCCCTGACTTACCACAGTAAAAACATAATTTTCCTTTATACGAGTTTTCTTGCGTGCATCACTAAACCCGTCTTTGTAAAAGTCCACCTGCATGGGTTCAGGTTCTGGTTCCCTTGTATCCTACTCAAAGGTTCCTTAGCTGAGAGGGGAGGTAGTAAAAGGTTAGTGCGATTATTTTCGAACCACTCTCTTGTCTGCGTTCAGTCAGACGAGCATCAATACGATACAATAGTTAATAAAGTCACCTAACGCAGGGGAGGGCGGCACGAGCAAGTTCCATCCTTAATCATGAGACAACCCTTTCCGAAAAATAGATTTTTTAGCGGAAGTGTCCCAAGTGGTATCAAGAGCCCATCTCCTGAATCCAGGGCATATTCGGCTACTGAACCACTTACCTTGGCGCAAAGTTAACATGGCTGCTTCAGCTGTTGCACCTCGATTGGGGTCATCAATCACCTGCCCCATGGCTGAAATAAAAGCACAAGGTGATTCAAACAATCACCTCAGTCTCAATCAAGGGTTTGCCCACATCAAAGCCTTAATGGTAAGCAACATGATTATAGTAAGCACTTGTTCGTCAGTGGGAAATTGTGAAGCATGTGCAGAGAAAAATAAATTGCATTGATTAATAAATCCCTGAATTTCTCACGTTCACCGCCAAAACGAAAAGAGGTATTTGGGGATCCCAGAAACTTGGGTTATGGCAGGAGCCTGGGCTCGTTCCTCAAGAGCCTCAATCCTGGCTCGCAATTCCTGGGTAGTCTGTCCAAACACTTGCAAATTATGATTAGTGAGGTCCTGTAGGCTTGCAAAACGGGTTTTTAAAGTCTGTACATCTGAAAGGATTGTATCAGTCACTCCGCAAAGTTCCTTTATGCGGGCCTCCATCTCCAGATCTTTTAAGGCAGGAGGGCTGAAAGGAGAAGAGGAAAGGAAAAAAAAAAAAAACAATAGTGTTTACCTGTGGTAACACTCCAGAGTAAAATTTTAAGGTATCGCTCACCTCTGGAATGGTTGTGAGAAGTCACAACCACTGTCATCACATAAGTATTAAACGGACATCTGATATCCACATCCACAGCAGACACGCTTTCCAGACCCAGCAGACACTAAACATTGGCTCCTGAATCTTGTCATGTATAGTGTACATTTCCTATAGCGTCTTGTGCTTGGGTGCGAGGAAAACACATGAGACAAGGTTAAATGAAATGACTTGTATTACTTCATACAAGCATGCGAAAATTCACACAGTTTGCAGGAACAGCGACAGGAGACACAGCAGGCCAGAGTAACTTCAAGCACTACAAAAATCTCCAAAGCAGGTTCAGGATCTCTTCTCTGTACCGTAATTCCTCTGCAAACATGGATCACCAAACAGCAGTTTTCCAGAGTCCAAAAGTGTTCCAAGGTTCCTCAGTAGGGAATAGCTGGAGTACAAGTCCAAGGCTTCCAGGAGTCAGGTCACAGACTGACTGAGGCTTGATTCAGGAGCACTGATTGTTCACTGGGCTGCTTAAGAAGCAAGAGGGAAGAATCAGGGCGGGAACATGAAAACTGAAACCCATATTAACTGAGGGCAAGAGCTGCAGAAAGACGAAAGCAAAATGGCTGACGGAAAACTGAGTTTCAAGGAACATGTCAACAGAGACAAAGAACCTTACAGAGTGGTTCGTCAGTCAGGTGATATAGGGGCAGTGGCGCAGTCAGGGTGATACAGGGGAGGTGGTACAGTCAGGGTGATACAGGGGGAGGTGGCACAGTCAGGGTGATACAGGGGGATGTGGCGCAGTCAGGGTGATACAGGGGATGTGGCGCAGTCAGGTTGATACAGGGGGAGGTGGCACAGTCAGGGTGATACAGGGGGATGTGGCGCAGTCAGGTTGATACAGGGGGAGGTGACACAGACAGGATGATACAGGGAGAGGGTGTTCAGCAGGAGTGATATAGGGAGGGGTTCAGTCAATAAGGGTATACAGGGGGAGGTGAGGCAGTCAGTCAGGGTGATACAGGGGGAGAGGGTGCAGTCAAGGTGATACATGGAGAGAGGGTGCATTCAGGGTGATACAGGGAGAGGGTGTTCAGCAGGGTGATGTAGAGAGATGGTGGATTTAGTCAGTCGGTGATACAAGGGGAGGTGACGCAGTCAGTCAGGGTGATACAGGGAGATGTGTTCAGCAGGGGTGATTAGGGAGAGGGTTCAGTCAACAGGGGGATGCAGGGGGAGTTGAGGCAGTCATCAGGGTGATACAGGGGAGAGGGTGCAGTCAGGGTGATACAGGGAGAGGGTGTTCAGCAGGGGTGGATGTAGAGAGAGTGGGTTCAGTCAGTCAGGGTGATACAGGGGGAGGTGGCACAGTCAGGGTGATACAGAGTGAGGTGGCGCAGTCAGTGATACAGGGAAGATAGCGCAGTCCAGGTTGATACAGGGGAGGTGGTGCAGTCAGGGTGATACAGGGTGAGGTGGCACAGTCAGGGGTGATACAGGGGGAGGTGGCGCAATCAGTGATATAAGGAGAGGTGGCACAGTAAGGTTGATACAGGGGGGTAGTGGCGCAGTCAGGGTGACACAGAAGGAGATGGCACAGCAAGGGTGATACAGAAGGAGGGGACACAGTCAGTCAGGGGTGATACAGGGGGAGGTGGGCAGTCACGGGATACAGGGTAGAGGGGTCATTCAGGGTGATTCCAGGGTAAGAGGGTTCAGCGGGTGATACAAGGGAGGGGTGCAGTCAGGGTGATACAGGGGGAGGTGCTCCAGCTAGGGTGATACAGGTTAGATGGGCTCAACCCGGTGATTCTGGGGCGAGGGGATTCAGCAGGGGTGATACAGGGGATGCAGTCAGGGGTCATATAGAGGGAGATGGCGCAGTCAGGGGTAATTGTCATGTGTGCATTGCCACGAAGATCGTCGCGGTTGCACATTCTGACTTCTCATAGCTGAGTTGCTGTTTCTTTGTGTTTGGCAGTTAGGGAGTTAATTCTGTCTGTGCTCAGTTCTGACTGGGTGCAGTTTCCCCCCGGCTGCAATTAAAATTTTTTGTTGATTGGTTTCCTTTAAATCTCTGGTTGTCTGTGTTGGGAGTTGCCAGTGAAATTCTTCATGCAGACCACAGATAGGATTGTATCTGTATAGACTTAAGTTAAAGAGCTCCTTAGTTGTTTTAAGCTCACCTTGCTTAGAGTTTAAAAATCCCAGATCATTTATGTTCCTTCTGTGTTTTAGTGTGTATGCAAAGTCTGTGTTTTTCTCCAGTCGTCTAATATGTCTAATCTGTGTATTTAGCAGAGATCAGCCCATATTTCCCTTTTGGGGGTAATCAGTATCCTTCTTAGGACTGATTTCAGGGTTCAGGGACTGATAGGAGACAGGGTTAGGCTGGAGACTTGGACCTCTGAACCTTATCAGTACCTCCAAGGTGAGGGATTAGTTTAGGACCCCAGTTTAGGGTCAGGTTTAGACCCCCGGTCCTCCTCTTTTCCCGTGACAGTGTTTCAAGTCCTCAAGATTAACCCTGAGTTCAACGATATCGTGTCAGGGAAATCTATTCTATATTTACATGCTGATGTTGCTAATCTATATTTGTATAGAGTGTTGTTCTTTTAAGAATAGTTTACTGACATCGTACACATATCATAAGACCGCGTGACATTTTCACTGGCCCATAAAATTATTCCCAGTTGCCATGGATCCAGTAGCCCAGCTGGCTCTGCAGTTGCAGGGATTATCCATGGAGCTGACGGACATTAAGTCCAAAGTTTTGTCTCCCTCGGAGCAAACCAGATTTGAACCTAAAGTAGCTCTCCCGGACAGGTTCACTGGTGGGCGAGACAAATTTTTTACCTTCAGGGAAGCATGTAAATTGTATTTTCGGCTTCGGCCTCGATCATCAGGGAGTGAAGAGCAGAGAGTGGGAATTGTTATCTCGCTCCTACAAGGGGACCCTCAATCCTGGGCCTTCTCCCTTCCTCCGGGATCCCCGGCTCTACAGTCAGTAGATCGATTTTTTACTGCCCTGGGTTTGGTATATGATGACCCAGATCGGGTCTCTCTTGCTGAGACAAAATTACGTAAGATACAGCAGGGAGATCGTCCGGCGGAGGAATTTGCTTCTGAGTTCCGTAGATGGGCCACAGATACTCAGTGGAATGACCCAGCTCTTAGAAGCCAGTTTTGTCATGGGCTTTCTGACAAATTAAAGGACGTTTTGGCTCAGTATGATTCTCCTCCATCACTGGAGGCTGCTATGGCCCTAGCTATCCGTACTGATAGACGGCTCCGGGAGAGGTGCGAGGTAACTCCGCCCCCTGTTGTTACTCCACCTACTACTAAAGTCCCTTATGTTGAGGTTCCCCTTGTCTGTTCGGAGGAGCCTATGCAGTTGGGAGGGACATCATTTCGTAGGAGGGGATTGGCGGTACGCCGCAGGACTAGAAGGTGTTTCTTCTGCGGGAAAGAGGGACATTTTGTTGGGGGATGTCCATCCCGTGCCTTGTTGAGCAAAAAGTCGCCGGAAAACTGTTAATCCCAGGTTGTGTGGTGGACGACAACCTGGGAGTATGTATTTCGTCCGCTAGTTCTTCTCAGTTCCTTGTACCAGTGGAGGTGGTGGTTGGTACGAGAGTGGAGAGATTTTCTGTTCTTCTTGATAGTGGGTCCGGGGCTAATCTGGTTGACGCTCAGTTTGCTCAGGCTCAAGGTATGCATCTGAGTGTATTGGTCAAACCGATCCCTATATTCTCCATTGACGCCAGGCCTCTCGGCCAAGGTAGCTTTGTTCATGAGGTTCATAACATTGACCTTCGGGTAGGGGCAATACATAGGGAACTATTATCTTGTTATGTGTTGGAGGGTCTACCTACTCCTATTGTGTTGGGACTTCCTTGGTTGGTTAAACATAACCCTGTGATTAATTGGCAGTCCAGAGATATAAGCCAATGGGGGGAGTTTTGCAAAAGTAACTGCATGAACACAGTCATCAGTGCGGTCGTGCCTAGTACTTTGCCTCCTTTTTTGGAGGACTTTGGGGATGTGTTCTCTGAGGAGGGGTGTCAGGAGTTGCCTCCTCATCGCGTGTATGACTGCTCTATTAATTTACTTCCTGATGCTAAGTTACCTAAAGCTAGGTTATATAACCTTTCTGGTCCTGAGAGGCAGGCTATGAAAGATTATATTTCGGAGAGTCTGGCCAAAGGGCATATTAGACCTTCATCTTCCCCAGTGGCCGCGGGGTTCTTCTTTGTGAAGAAAAAAGATGGAGGCCTACGCCCTTGCTTGGATTTCCGCGAACTTAATCGGATTACTGTTCGAGATCCGTATCCACTCCCTCTGATTCCTGATCTCTTCAATCAAATTGTTGGCGCCAAATGGTTCTCTAAATTGGATCTCAGGGGGCGTATAATCTGATTAGGATAAAAGAGGGGGATGAGTGGAAAACGGCGTTTAACACGCCGGAGGGACATTATGAGAACCTTGTCATGCCTTTTGGTCTGACTACTGCACCAGCAGTGTTCCAACATTTTGTTAATGACATTTTTCGTCATCTGGTGGGGCTGTTTGTGGTCGTATATTTGGATGACATTTTAATTTACTCACCAGATCTTGGGTCTCACCAGGAGCATGTGAGACAGGTGTTGCAGATCTTGCGAGACAATAAACTATACGCCAAACTGGAAAAGTGTGTATTCGCCGTACAGGAACTTCAGTTTTTGGGTTTCTTGGTGTCAGCCTCCGGTTTCCGTATGGACCCTGAAAAGGTGAGAGCAGTGCTTGAATGGGATCAGCCAGAGGATCTTAAGGCTCTGCAGCGTTTTCTGGGGTTTGCTAACTACTACCGGAAATTTATTTGTAATTTCTCATCTGTTGTCAAACCTCTCACTGACATGACAAGAAAAGGGATGGATTTTTCTAAATGGTCGGACAAAGCTTGCCAAGCTTTTTCCTCTTTGAAAAAATGTTTTGCTTCGGCACCCGTTCTCATCCAACCAGATGCATCACAGCCGTTCGTTGTGGAGGTGGACGCGTCTGACGTAGGGGTGGGTGCAATATTGTCCCAGGGTCCGTCCCTGGTAAATGGCATCCGTGCGCTTTCTTTTCTAAAAAATTGTCGTCCGCCGAAAGGAATTATGATATCGGCAATAGGGAACTTTTGGCCATTAAGTTGGCTTTTGAAGAATGGCGTCACTTTTTGGAGGGGGCAGTCCACCCGGTCACCGTCATTACTGATCACAAGAACCTGCTGTATTTGGAATCTGCTAAGCGTCTGAATTCCAGACAAGCTCGATGGTCGTTGTTTTTTACCAGGTTTAATTTTGTTGTCACTTATCGCCCTGGATCTAAGAATGTTAAGGCGGATGCCTTGTCTCGCAGTTTCCCAGGGGCCGGGAAAATGGATGACCCGATTCCTATCCTTCAGGAGGGGGTGGTAGTGTCGGCTGTATGTTCTGAGCTTGAGGAGGAGGTGTTAGAGGCTCAGGGGGACGCCCCTGCAGGACCTCCAGGGAGACTGTTTGTCCCAAATCAGTTGAGACAAAAGGTTATTGAGGCACATCATAATTCTGCTTTAGCAGGACATCCAGGGAGTAAGGCTACTTTAGATCTCCTTTCTCGCCGGTTTTGGTGGCCTAACGTTAATAAAGATGTTTTAACTTTTGTCGAGTCCTGTGGGGTTTGTGCTCGCTCTAAGACCCCTCATACCCGTCCGTCTGGGACCCTCTTACCCTTGAAACTTCCGGAGCGTCCATGGACTCATTTGTCTATGGACTTCATCACGGACCTTCCTCAGTCGTCAGGGAAGACTGTCATACTGGTGGTTGTTGACAGGTTCAGTAAGATGGCACATTTCATTGCTCTTCCTGCCCTCCCTAATGCTAAAACTCTGGCGCAGGTGTTCATTGGGGAGATTGTGAGACTTCATGGGTTGCCTTCTGATGTGGTGTCAGATAGGGGGTCTCAGTTTGTGTCCAAGTTTTGGAGGGCATTTTGTTTACGTCGGGGGATGCAATTGTCATTTTCCTCGGCTTTTCATCCGCAGACCAATGGTCAGACAGAGCGTCTGAATCAAAGCCTAGAGACTTATCTTCGGTGTTTTGTCTCAGAGAACCAGGAGGACTGGTCTTCTTTCCTGCCTCTGGCAGAGTTCGCTCTTAACAACAGGCGGAGCGAGTCCACTGGTAAGTCCCCGTTTTTTGGGGCATATGGTTTTCATCCCCAGTTTTGTACATTCAATGGGGGGGTCCAGAGGAGAGGACGTGGGTTCCTGCGTCTGACATTAACGCAGATCGTTTGGTGCGGACCTTCCACAGAACTCACCCGGGCAAACCTGGCCCTGAGGGTCCGGAGGCCCCTCGTAGAAGGGGGGGTACTGTCATGTGTGCATTGCCACGAAGATCGTCGCGGTTGCACATTCTGACTTCTCATAGCTGAGTTGCTGTTTCTTTGTGTTTGGCAGTTAGGGAGTTAATTCTGTCTGTGCTCAGTTCTGGGACTGGGTGCAGTTTCTCCCGGCTGCAATTAATTATTTGTTGATTGGTTTCCTTTAAATCTCTGGTTGTCTGTGTTGGGAGTTGCCAGTGAAATTCTTCATGCAGACCACAGATAGGATTGTATCTGTATAGACTTAAGTTAAAGAGCTCCTTAGTTGTTTTAAGCTCACCTTGCTTAGAGTTTAATATCCCAGATCATTTATGTTCCTTCTGTGTTTGAGTGTGTATGCAAGTCTGTGTTTTCTCCAGTCTGTCTAATATGTCTAATCTGTGTATTTAGCAGAGATCAGCCCATATTCCTTTGGTGGTAATCAGTATCCTTCTTAGGACTGATTACAGGGTTCAGGGACTGATAGGAGACAGGGTTAGGCTGGAGACTTGGACCTCTGAACCTTTATCAGTACCTCCAAGGTGAGGGATTAGTTAGGACCCCAGTTTAGGGTCAGGTTAGACCCCCGGTCCTCCTCTTTCCTGTGACAGTGTTTCAAGTCCTCAAGATTAACCCTGAGTTCAACGGATATCGTGTCAGGTAAATCTATTCTATATTTACATGCTGATGTTGCTAATCTATATGTTGTATAGAGTGTTGTTCTTTTAAGAATAGTTTACTGACATCGTACACATATCATAAGACCGCGTGACAGTAATACAGGGGCTCAGTCAGAGTGACTCCTAGGGCAAGGGGATACAGCAGGGGTGATATGGGGGAGGGGGTGCAGTCAAAGGTGATACAAGTGAGGGGGCTCACTTAGGAGTCATATAGTGGGAGAGGGCTCAGTCAGGGGTGATACGGGGAGGGGGTGCAGTCAGGGGTGATATAGAGGGAGGGGGTGCAGTCAGAGGAGATATAGAGGGAGGGGGCTCAGTTAGGAGTCATATAGTGGGAGAGGGCTCAGTCAGGGGTGATACGGGAGGGGGTGCAGTCAGGGGTGATATAGAGGGAGGGGGTGCAGTCAGAGGAGATATAGAGGGAGGGGGTGCAGTCAGGAGTAAAAGGAGAGATGAGGTAATGGGACCATCATTCATCCCTAAGTAAGATAGCCCTTCCCCCTCTATCACTCCAGACTAAAGGCCCCCCTTTTACACTTACTTTTAGGCTGGCAGGGTGGCCCTTGTTCAACTTTTGCAGCTGTAGCAGGGAGTCCTCTATCTCCCTCTGCAGCTTACACAGTTCGGGAGGGGAGTGCGCATTATGGATGACAGCAGCTCATTACATGAGCTGTGCTGTACTGCCGGGAAGAAGAGGACTCAAACAAAGCTAACACTGATTGGCCACAGTGCAGCCAATCAGTGTTAGCCTTATCAAGAGATGCTCCACTCTTCCGCATGGAAGATCGGTGACATAAAAAGTCATAAGGACACAAGAGCGCTCTGTTACTTACAAATCCTGAGCCGCAGCCTGCAGCAGCTGAACATGTCAGCTGTTATCAGTGACGCCCGCACTGCTCTCTGACTAGCTCTGAGCGCTGGAGACGGGAGTAGTGGTGATGTCATGCTGGGAGGACGTCCTGCTCGCGGCTCCTCCCACATTTACTCAGAGAGCAGTGCACTGCGGGAGTCACTGATAACAGCTGACATGCTCCCTGCTGCAGAATATGGCGCACTATTTGTAAGTAACACAGCGCTCTTGTGTCCTGATGGGGCCCTAGGCAGCTGCTGGCCAATATGCCAGCAGGTATCGATGCCTGGGCACACCGGAGAATCCTCCGGTTCTCCGTTGGGCCAGTCTGACCCTGGTAGGGAATGTAAGATAGCTGCTGGACAGGGGAAATTTGTATCATGGAGGATAAAAAGGAGACCAGATATCTGTGTCTGGAGGTGTTGCTAAGGGACTCAATAGCTGGACACTAACCTGAGCTGGCAAACCTGCACTGCTGTATGGACTTTTTATTTTCTGTTTTCACTCAAATGCTGGAAAAGACAATGTCACAATTCATTTTTGGATCTGTGGCAGATTTTGCTTTTCATATTAAAACTTTTTTCCTTTCAGGCCATCGGGGGTTAATGTCAGTCTTTTCCCACGGTGGCCGCTGGTGTAATTACATTGCTGCTGAGTTTGCTGGTGCAAGTGGTGACCACTCCCACCATTCTTTAATAGGTCACCTGATGCTTCAGCTGACTGTTGGTGATAACTTCCTCTTTGGAGACCAAGCAAGCTGGAGTCAGGAGCTTGCTGAGTGCAGTGGTACTTCAGCTATTACCTTGATCTGGTGCCTTACTCTGCTGTGTGGTGCATTGCGGCAGAGAAAGCTAAGTTTTGTTTTTAGTTGCCTTGTCCCCTAGGTGTCTGTCTTTTCTTTATTTTTGTTATATTGGTGCAGTTCACTTTATTCCCTGTCTCACCTACTGTGGAGGGATTGGGGGGTTTAGCTCAGGGCTAAACAGGAGATAGAGACAGGTCGGTGACTTGGGCCTCCCTACCTTCAAGGGTATCCCCAAGTTAAGGAAAGACATGGCACCCCCTTAGCCTGAGGGGCAGTTCAGGGCCCCAGGTTCCTCATCCCCTGTTTTCCCACTACTGCTCCGTGACAGACAAAGTCTTTTTTGTTTGGTTATGCTAAGAGGTTTATGAAGTTTTAATAAACCAGCCTGGACATTTTTACTGAAACCGCTTCCTGGGCTTACCTCAACTGCTGCTGAGTGAGTAGAAACCTTACAATTGGTGCTAGAAGCATGGGCACGAATCCTGAGGGACAGTGTAACTGCCGCAGAGATACCGCATGTCCTGGGTAAAAGTGACTGCAGGAGCAAAAGTCAACAACATGGAGGCGTTGATAAAGCAACTGGTGCAAGATAATCTTCAGCAGCAACAGCTATGGCAGCAGCAGAAAAAAGTGATGTAGAAAAAAGCAGGTACAACCACATATAAAATTTAAAGATATTTCTTTATTCAGTATCCATTAGGAAGTTGTGTTGTGGATACCGAAAAAAATAAATATTTTTAAATTATATAAGTGGTTGTAATAGCTTTTTAAAACACCACTTTTTTTCTCTTTTTTTTGCTAGCCAGCAGAGCAAGCAGCTCCCACTCGATAAGCGGAGTTTGATCTACATGAAGAGTGGTAAGTTCATTTCAACTATATAGATTTTTTATGACAACAGCAGCAGCAGAAGCAGAGGCAGCAGATGGAATTCCAAGACGAAGCAATCCGTGGCAGGGAAACCGCCCACCCCAAATCAAAGTGATGACTCACACGTGAGAAAGACATCAAGGAATGCTTTGCTTTCCCCAGGTGATGATGTCAAGGTGTTCCTGATATTTTTCAAAAGGGTGGGAGAAATTGCCTCAGGAGCAGTGGGCAGAGGTTCTGGCGCCATATCTAACAGGGGAACCGCAGGAGGCCTATTATGACGTGGCCTTGACATCTCTTCCACTACAGCCAACACAGCAGATATACACCAAACCAGGAGTGTTCACATTTCCAACAGTTAGTGGCAGATACCAAAAAAGTGACATCAATTTCACCAGAATAAAAATGGTATAATGGGGAGTGATATCTCTTCCACTATAGACAACCCATGGAGAGACCCAATCAGGAGTGCTCATATTTCCAAACATTAGTGGCAGACAACAGCAAGGCGGCATCAATTTCACCACAGGAGAAATAGTATAATAGAGACCTACATATCTTCCGTTATAGCCAACCCAGCAGATGGACACCCAATCCACAGTGTACACATTTCCAAACATTAGTGGCAGACACCAACAAGGTGGCATCAATTTCACCACAGTAGAAATAGTATAATAGGGACCTACATATCTTCCGTTATAGCCAACCCAGCAGATGAACACCCAATCCGGAGTGTACACATTTCCAAACATTAGTGGCAGACACCAACAAGGTGGCATCAATTTCACCACAGTAGAAATAGTATAGTGGGGAGCAACATCTTTTCTACGATAGCCAACCCAGCAGATGGACACCCAACCAGGAGTGTACACATTTCCAAAAATTAGTGGCAGATACCAACAAACTGGCTTCAATTTCACAAGAGTAGAAATAGTATAATGAGGACCAACACGTCTTCCACTACAGTCAACCCAACAAATGGAGAGACCCAATCAGTAGTGCTCACATTTCAAACAATTAGTGGAAGACACCAATAAAGTGCCATCAATTTCACGAGAATATAAAAAGTATAATAGGGACCTACACATCTTCCACCACAACCAACCCAGCAGATGGACACCCAATCCGGAGTGTACACATTTCCAAACATTAGTGGCAGACACCAACAAGGTGGAATCAATTTCACCACAGTAGAAATAGTATAGTGGGGAGCAACATCTTTTCTACGATAGCCAACCCAGCAGATGGACACCCAACCAGGAGTGTACACATTTCCAAAAATTAGTGGCAGACACCAACAAAGTGGCTTCAATTTCACAAGAGTAGAAATAGTATAATGAGGACCAACACGTCTTCCACTACAGTCAATCCAACAAATGGAGAGACCCAATCAGTAGTGCTCACATTTCAAACAATTAGTGGAAGACACCAATAAAGTGCCATCAATTTCACGAGAATAGAAAAAGTGTAATAGGGACCTACACATCTTCCACTACAACCAAAACAGCAGATGGACACCAAACCAGGAGTGTACACATTTCCAAAAATTATTGGCAGACACCACCAAAGTGGCATCAATTTCACCACAGTAGAAATAGTATAATAGGGACCGACATATGTTCCACTACAGCCAACCCAGCAGATGGACACCCAACCAGCAGTGTACACTAGGGTGCCAAGGAAAAATGAACTTTGCAAATTGGGAAGTCTTACCCCTCTAATTTGTTCCTTTTGGCATAAGGATTCACCATGTAAAATATGTTGACATTAAATTTAGATTTTCCACTTGCTCAAGGCATGTGAATTATTCCATGTTTCTCATGTTCCACAATATTGTACACACAATAACCACTCAGTTTGTCATCATATCTTTAACTGGATATACTATTTATAATTCAAAAAATATAGAATGGCAGTAAGCATTCTATTACAGTAAAATATGCATTATACAATTATGTACATTGTACATGTATCAGTACTTAGTAGCCTTAGTAACGCCCGATCTATCAAAATATAAAATTAATCTGATCGGTAAACGGCATAACATACCATACATAACGTGGGATATGCATGATGATAAATACTAAACAAACATTTAAAACTGCAATATGAAGCGACATTGAGCAACCAGTAAATGATAACTAATCTTAAAAAAAGAAAATTATAAAATATCTATGACCAAAAAGGAACAAAATTAGGAGGTAAGACCATCAAAAACTTGCTACTTAATTTTTACCATGCATTTCCTTGGCACCCTAGTGTACACATTTCCAAAAATTAGTGGCAGACACCAACAAAGTGGCATCAATGTCACCACAGTAGAAATAGCATAATGGGGAGTGATATCTCAATCAGGAGTGTTCTCATTTCTAACAATTATTGGCAGACACACCACCAAAATGGCATCAATTTTTTCAGTAGAAATAGTATAATAGGGACCTACATATCTTCCGTTATAGCCAACCCAGCAGATGGACACCCAACCAGGAGTGTACACATTTCCAAACATTAGTGGCAGACACCAACAAGGTGGCATCAATTTCACCACAGTAGAAATAGTATAATGAGGACCAACACGTCTTCCACTACAGTCAACCCAACAGTTGGAGAGACCCAATCAGTAGTGTTCAGTAGTGTTCACATTTCAAACAATTAGTGGAAGACACCAATAAAGTGCCATCAATTACACGAGAATAGAAAAAGTATAATAGGGACCTACACATCTTCCACTACAACCAACCCAGCAGATGGACACCCAACCAGGAGTGTACACATTTCCAAAAATTAGTGGCAGACACCAACAAAGTGGAATCAATTTCACAAGTAGAAATAGTTTAATAATGACCAACATGTTTTCGACTACAGCCAACCCAGCAGATGCAGACCCAATCAGGTGTCTTCAAATTACAAAAAATGAGGGCCTTACACCACAGAATTAGCATCAATTTCACGAGAGTAGAAATAGTACAATAGGGACCGACTCATCTTCCACTACAGCCAACTCAGCAGATGGAGACCAACCATGACTGTTCAAATGTCCACAAATTTGTGCTAATGTAAGGTTCAGCAGGTACACGGGATGCAGTGACACACAGGAGGCAGATCAAGAGTTAAAGGGGGTTTATTACAGGGATATTCCACACAGGGAGATAGTAACAAGGGTATGGAAGACAGGGTTCAAGCAAAGAACAAGTGTTGTGAATATGCTGGAGGTGGCTTCTGAGCTGGGGCTCCCTCCGGTGGTTGCTGACGCTGAATGGTAGGATATAAGTGGCCTGAGTTCCCAGCAACCTTGCCCGGGTTTTCAATTGTTCCTTCTGGTCTTGCTTGAAGCACTGCTAGTTTCCTGCTCTCCTTCAGATAAGTGTTTGCTGATTTCTTTTCCTCTGTTTGATTTTCTCTGCTGGTTTGCTGCTTGCAGTGGACTACAGCCTGTCCCCTTTTGGGGGTCTGGCGCTGCAATTGTGCTCTGTTTGTGTCTGCACTTTTGCTTTGCTCCTTTGTTACTTTTTATTTGCTGACTAGCGTTTTGTTACACCAGAGATCTGATTTAGGTGAATGAGATTGTGTGATCTCAGGTTTTTTGGCAATCAGAAGTGTTGGTATTTTTGTTAGGGTTTTGTTGGATAGCAGTCAAAATTCTTTCCTGTACTTTTCTGTCTAGACAGATTGGGCCCCAGCGTTTGCTCTTTCTATTTTCTGTCTGTGTCTGTGCTTTCTTCTTGTCTAACTGCCATTACATGTTGGGGGCTTCCTATTTTCTTTGGGGATCTGCTCCGGGGCAGATAGCTTTCATCTTTCTGCCTTTAGGGGTTGTTATCTCTCAGGCTGTGACGAGGCATCTAGGATCACCGTAGGAACGCTCCACGGCTACTTCTAGTTGTGTGGTTAGTTCAGGTTACTGCAATCCAATAGGTTCCAGCCTCTCTGGTGTATTACCGCTTTTGCTATTTTTTTGCTATTTCTCCTCAGTTACCGAAACATAACAGTATAACCGGCCCAAAAACTGAAAATTGTATGGTACTCACAGAAGGGGAAAATAGTAATAAGGAAACTCTGTTTGTTGCATTTTTTTTCCCCTCTTTTCTCTGGGTGCTGAGGAGGAAATTTTTTTTTTCTCTCTCTCAATGGAGTTTCCACAGTTGTCTGGCCGTGTGGATCAGCTTGCCACTGAGGTTCGGAGTATTGCTACCTATCTTGCTGGGTTGCCAGTTGTGGAACCTAGGATCCCCATACCAGATTTGTTTTTGGGGGATCGATCTAAATTTCTGAATTTCAAAAATAACTGTAAGTTGTTTTTTGCCTTAAAGCCTAAGTGTAAGGTTCTTTGTCTCTGTTGACATGTTCCTTGAAACTCAGTTTTCCGTCGGCCATTTTGCTTTCTGTCTTTCTGCAGCTCTTGCCCTCAGTTAATATGGAGTTTCCAGTTTTCATGTTCCCGCCCTGATTCTTCCCTCTTGCTTCTTAAGCAGCCTCAGCTGAACAATCAGTGCTCCTGAATCAAGCCTCAGTCAGTCTGTGACCTGACTCCTGGAAGCCTTGGACTTGTACTCCAGCTATTCCTACTGAGGAACCTTGGAACACTTTTGGACTCTGGAAACCTGCTGTTTGGTGAATCCATGTTTGCAGAGGAATTACGGTACAGAGAAGAGATCCTGAACCTGCTTTGGAGATTTATTGTAGTGCTTAAAGTTACTCTGGCCTGCTGTGTCTCCTGTCGCTGTTCCTGCAAACTGTGTGAACTTTTCAGCATGCTTGTATGAAGTAATACAAGTCATTTCATTTCAACCTATGTCTCCTGTGTTTTCCTCGCACCCAAGCACAAGACGCTATAGGAACTGTACACTATACATGACAAGATTCAGGAGCCAATGTTTAGTGTCTGCTGGGTCTGGGAAAGCCGTGTCTGCTGTGACTGTGGATATCAGATGTCCGTTTAATACCTTATGTGATGACAGTGGTTGTGACTTCTCACAACCATTCCAGGTGAGCGCATTCCCTTAAAATTTTACTCTGGAGTGTTACCACAGGTAAACACTATTGTTTTTTTTGTTTTTTTTTCCTTTCCTCTTCTCCTTCCAGCACCTCTGCCTTAAAAGATCTGGAAGATGGAGGCCCGCATAAAGGAACTTTGCGGAGTGACTGATACAATCCTTTCAGATGTACAGACTTTAAAAACCCGTTTTGCAAGCCTACAGGACCTCACTAATCATAATTTGCAAGTGTTTGGACAGACTACCCAGGAATTGCGAGCCAGGATTGAGGCTCTAGAGGAACGAGCCCAGGCTCCTGCCATAACCCCAAGTTCTGTGATCCCCAAATTACCTCCTTTTCGTTTTGGCGGTGAACGTGAGAAATTCAGGGGATTTATTAATCAATGCAATTTATTTTTCTCTGCACATGCTTCACAATTTCCCACTGAACGATCCAAAGTGCTTACTATAATCATGTTGCTTACCAATAAGGCTTTGATGTGGGCAAACCCTCTGATTGAGACTGAGGATGATTGTTTGAATCACCTTGATGCTTTTATTTCAGCCATGGGGCAGGTGTTTGATGACCCCAATCGAGGTGCAACAGCTGAAGCAGCCATGTTAACTTTGCGCCAAGGTAAGCGTTCAGTAGCCGAATATGCCCTGGATTTCAGGAGATGGGCTCTTGATACCACTTGGGACACTTCCGCTAAAAAATCTATTTTTCGGAAAGGGTTGTCTCCACTGATTAAGGATGAACTTGCTCGTGCCGACCCTCCCACTGCGTTAGGTGACTTTATTAACTATTGTATCCGTATTGATGCTCGTCTGACTGAACGCAGACAAGAGAGATGGTTCGAAAATAATCGCACTAACCTTTTACTACCTCCCTCCTCAGCTAAGGAACCTTTGAGTAGGATCACAAGGGAACCAGAACCTGAACCCATGCAGGTGGACTCTTTACAAAGACGCGTTAGTGATGCACGCAAAGAACATCGTATAAAGGAAAATCTATGTTTCTACTGTGGTAAGTCAGGGCACTTCATTATAAACTGCCCCAGCCGTTCTCGTAAGACTACTGCAGCAGTCATTCACTGTGAGTGTTGCGAGAGGAGCTCTGTCATGTCCGAGCCTCAGGCCCCAGAGAGATCTGCTGCAAGAGATCTTGATTTCTCGGACTTAAACTCTGTTAGTTCTGGGGACGATGACGGTATAAACGCTGCAATTTTTCAAGTTTCCTCAGCGGTGTCCCAGCTGAGTTGTAAAAGAAACAATTCTCATTGCTTCCTTTCCATCAAACTCTGGGTTGACTCAGTCTGGGTGTCTAGCTCTGCTATGATCGACTCAGGAGCAAGTGGAAATTTTATGGATATCTCCTTTGCTCTGAAACAGGGGATACGTTCAGTGAAGAAGGCTACTCCAGTACAGATGGAGACTGTGGATGGCTCTCTACTGACTTCTGGACCAGTGGATCAAGAAACAGAGCCTTTGAGGGTCCTTATGGGTAAAGATCATCAGGAGAAAATGTCTTTTTTGCTTATCTCTTCTCCCCACTTTCCCATCATTCTAGGGCTACCATGGCTGCAGGCGCAGAATCCTATGATTAACTGGGAGACCAAGGAATTACACTTTCCGGAGAAACAGATGAGTCAAGGAGTTTCAGCTTGCTCTGTTCCTAAAGGAACCATGTCAGTCCCTGAACTACCAGCTGTATACCAGGACTATGACGATTTATGTGACAAGAAGAACGCTGATCAGCTTCCTCCTCACCGTCCATATGATTGTCCAATTGAATTATTACCCGGAGCCGAGATACCTTTTGGTAAGATCTCCCCCCTAGCGGGGCCCGAGCTAAAAGCTTTGAAGGATTATATAGACGAAAATTTAGCCAAGGGCTTCATACGCCCCTCTTCATCTCCCGCAGGTGCACCCATCTTCTTTGTGAAGAAGAAAGATGGATCTCTGAGACCCTGCATAGACTATAGGGAACTCAATAAGGTTACTATTAGAAACCGTTATCCATTGCCTTTAATCCCTGAGTTGTTGGAGAGAGTGCGGCATGCCAAAATTTTCTCTAAACTGGATCTCCGTGGGGCCTATAACTTGGTCCGTATCAGACCTGGGGATGAATGGAAGACTGCTTTCAGGTCACGCTATGGACACTTTGAATATCTAGTTATGCCTTTTGGTCTGAGTACCGCCCCAGCCACTTTCCAACACTTCGTGAATGATATCTTCAGGGATCTCCTAGATACATTTGTGTTGATTTATCTGGATGATATTCTAATTTTTTCTAACTCCACAGAGGAACATCATGGACATGTGAGAATGGTCTTAGAACGCCTAAGACAAAACCATCTCTACATCAAACTTGAAAAATGTGAATTCCATAGGACCGAAATTCAATTTCTGGGGTATGTACTATCTACGCAAGGGATTAGTATGGATGGAAGCAAGACCCAAGCCATCAAGGATTGGCCAATTCCTAGAAATGTGAAGGAGGTGCAGCGTTTCATCGGGTTTGCCAACTTCTATAGACGTTTCATTAAGAATTTTTCTGAGGTAGTGTCACCTATCACCCAACTTACCCGGAAACAGTCTAGGTTCTCCTAGACCCCGCAAGCTCAGGAAGCATTTTCCTGTTTAAAGGATAAATTTACCACCGCACCTATCTTAGTACATCCCAACCCCGAGCTTGCCTTCATAATAGAGGTGGATGCTTCAGACTGTGCCGTTGGAGCTATACTCTCTCAGAGAACAGGTGAGAAGAATGTCTTGCATCCCTGTGCCTTCTTTTCCCAGCAGTTGTCTTCGGCTGAGAGGAACTACGATGTGGGCAATAGAGAATTGTTGGCCATTATTGCCGCCTTCAAGGAATGGAGACACCTTCTTCAGGGAGCTGCACAGCAAATAGTCGTCCTGACAGACCATCGTAACCTTGAATTTATCAGGTCGGCTAAGTGCCTGACTCCTCGCCAGGCTCGCTGGAATCTTTTCCTAAACCAATTTAATTTTGTCATTTCTTATAGACCAGGATCGCGCAATGGAAAGGCTGATGCACTCTCTAGGATTCATTCAGCAGAGACACATCCACTTACTCCTCCTAAGACTATTCTTCCTGACTCTAGATTCCTGGGAGTGATTCATAATCAAGACCTACTTAAGGACATCAAGGAAGCATACCATGCTGATTCTTTGTTGGCTCAACCCCCAAGGGACGTAAGTCTTGTCTTTAAGAATGGTGTGTGGATTCAGGGACAACGTCTGTATATACCTGAAACAGTCAGATTGAGAGTATTGCAACTCATCCACGATTCCAAGATAGCCGGGCATAGGGGAATTCTAAAGACACAAGAATTTCTTTCTCGTTTCTTTTGGTGGCCCACTTACAGGAAAGATGTCTTAAACTATGTCACTTCATGTGAAGTCTGTGCAAGATGCAAAACACCTCGCTCCTCACCAACTGGTCTGTTGCAACCTCTTCCCACCCCGTCCCGCCCGTGGGGATCCATTTCTATGGACTTCATTGTGGAGTTACCAACCTCTCAAGGGAAGAACACCATTCTAGTGGTGGTTGACCGTCTAACAAAGGCAGCTCATTTTATCCCTTGTGTCGGCTTACCCACTGCAAAACAGACATCAGACTTGATGATTAAGAATGTGTTTCGCTTACATGGAGTACCGGATGAGGTCATTTCGGATCGAGGGGTGCAATTCACTTCAAGGTTTTGGCAAAATTTCTGTGCAGCATTGGACATTAAGTAAACCTTTCTTCTGCTTTTCATCCCCAGACTAATGGACAGACAGAACGAACCAATCAGACCCTGGAGCAGTATCTCCGCTGTTTTATCTGCCACCTACAGGATGATTGGGTGGATCTACTTCCACTGGCTGAGTTCTCTTATAACAACTCTCAGAGCGCCTCCACTAAGCAGTCTCCTTTTTACTCCAATCTAGGTTATCATCCTAACATTCTTCCTCGATTTCCCATAGATACGCCCTTGCCGGCAGTGGCTGAAAGAATCACTTCTTTACAAAAGAATATGGATCTTCTAAAGGAAAATCTAGAATTGGCTCAGGAAAGGTACAAGAAAGCAGCAGATAAATTTCGTAAACCTGCACCAGCTTTCAAGGTAGGAGATTTGGTCTGGCTGTCAACCAGAAATCTTAAATTAAAGATTCCATCGTCTAAATTGGGACATAAGTACATTGGACCTTATAAGATCAATAAGATTATAAGTGCTGTTGCTTGTCGTCTTCAACTACCCAGAACTATGAGAATCCACCCTGTCTTTCATGTATCCCTACTAAAGGCTGCAACACCCAATACGTTTCCTGGACGTTCTTCTCCTTGCCCTGACCCAGTGCTGGTCGATGGTCAGGAAGAATTTATGGTGGAAAGGATTCTAGATTCCAGGTTGTACAGAAATCAGTTGCAATATTTGATTAAATGGCAGGGCTACCCAGTGGAGGACAACTCATGGGAACCAGTCAATAATGTAAATGCTCCTCGCCTGCTCCGCCAGTTTCATCAGAGGTACCCTGACAAGCCTGGTCTGAGGTCATCCGGAGGTTGTCCCTAAGGGGGGAGTAATGTAAGGTTCTTTGTCTCTGTTGACATGTTCCTTGAAACTCAGTTTTCCATCGGCCATTTTGCTTTCTGTCTTTCTGCAGCTCTTGCTCTCAGTTAATATGGAGTTTCCAGTTTTCATGTTCCCGCCCTGATTCTTCCCTCTTGCTTCTTAAGCAGCCTCAGCTGAACAATCAGTGCTCCTGAATTAAGCCTCAGTCAGTCTGTGACCTGACTCCTGGAAGCCTTGGACTTGTACTCCAGCTATTCCCTACTGAGGAACCTTGGAACACTTTTGGACTCTGGAAACCTGCTGTTTGGTGAATTTATGTTTGCAGAGGAATTACGGTACAGAGAAGAGATCCTGAACCTGCTTTGGAGATTTATTGTAGTGCTTAAAGTTACTCTGGCCTGCTGTGTCTCCTGTCGCTGTTCCTGCAAACTGTGTGAACTTTTCAGCATGCTTGTATGAAGTAATACAAGTCATTTCATTTCAACCTATGTCTGCTGTGTTTTCCTCGCACCCAAGCACAAGACGCTATAGGAACTGTACACTATACATGACACTAAGTCCTCAGGGAACGCAGCACAGCAGGTTCAAATTGTCATCTCCCTGCTGCGCGGCGACCCTCAGGATTGGGCTTTTTTCCTGACACCTGTTTTGAATGATATTGATGCATTTTTTCAGGCTCTGGGGTTATTGTACAATGAACCTAATGTCACTGATCAAGCTGAAAAGATTTGTTGGCATTAAATCAGGGTCTTGAAGACGCTGAGTTGTACTGTCAGAAACTTCGAAAGTGTGCAGTCCTGACCAAATGGAATGATGATGCTCTGGCAGCCCTTTTTCGAAACGGTCTGTCAGACAAAGTAAAGGACGTTATGGTGGGATTCCCTGTTCCCTCTGGTCTCAATGAACCTATGTCTTTGGCTATTCAAATTGACAGACGTTTGCGTGAGCGCAGAGGTATGCGTGCAGATAGTGTTGCCTTGTGAGCCAGCTCCTGAGCCCATGCAGTGTGATGGAGTGACTTCTGGGGCTCAGCGTCATGAGTTTCATAAGCGCAATGGGTTATGTTTCTACTGTGGTGACGCTTCCCATGCTATTTCTGTCTGCCCTAAGCGGGGAAGACGTTTTGCACGCTGAGTTGTCTTGGGTAGTGTTCAGACTAAATTTCTGTTGACTGTTACCCTGATTTGCTCCCTGTCCACATTTTCAGCTCAGGCTTTTGTTGATTCAGGAGCAGCTATTAACCTGATGGATTTTGACTTTGCCAAACGTCGTGGGTTTCCCATGATACCCCTGCGGAAGTCTATTCCCCTACTGGGCATTGATTCCAACCCTTTGGCGAAGAATAAACCCCAGTTTTCTATTCAGGTGATAATGAGGGTTGAACCAGATCATCAGGAGAGTTGCAAATTTCTGGTGCTGTATAATCTGCATGACATTATTGTACTAGGTTTCCCTTTGTTACAGTCTCATAATCCTGTTTTGGATTGGAAATCTGTGTCTGTGACCAGTTGGGGCTGCCAATGTGTTAATACTGACACTCCTCTTTTTTCTGCCTCTCCCCAGTCTCAGGATGTCCCTGACTTTTTGACTGATTTTTCTGATGTGTTTAGTGAAAGTAAATCTGCATCCTTTCCCCCTCACAGGAGCTATGATTGCGCTATTGAATTAGTGCCTGGTGGTAAATTTCCTAAAGGTCGCCTTTTTAATTTATCTGTACCTGAACCTGAACACGATGCTATGCGATCTTATATCAAAGAGTCATTGGAGAAGGGTCATATCAGACCATCCTCTTCACCCTTGGGCGCCGGTTTTTTCTTTGTGGCCAAAAAGGATGGTTCATTGAGACCGTGTATTGATTATCGCCTCCTGAATAAGATCACTGTTAAATATCAATATTCGTTACCTTTGATTTCTGACCTATTTTCCAGAGTGAAAAATGCTAGTTGGTTTACCAAGCTTGACCTCAGGGGGGCGTATAACCTTATTCTCATTAAGCACGGGGATGAATGGAAGACGGAGTTTATTACCCCAGAGGGGCATTTTGAGTACCTAGTGATGCCTTTTGGGCTTATTAATGCCCCTTCTGTCTTCCAATTCTTCATGAACGATATTTTCAGGGATTTTGTGGATAAATTTCTGATTGTTTATTTGGATATCTTGATTTTTTCCAATGACTGGGACTCTCATGTGAAACATGTTCGGACTGTGTTCCAGATTTTGAGAGAGAATGCACTGTATGTGAAGGGATCAAAGTGTCTTTTTGGCTACAGAAGATCTCATTTCTGGGATTCATTTTGTCTCCGTCTGTTATTGAAATGGACCCGGTCAAGGTTCAGGCCATCTGTGTTTGGGTTTAACCTACTTCATTGAAGGCTCTTCAGAGATTTTTGGGTTTTGCCAATTTTTATCGTAAATTTATCGGTAATTTCTCTGGTATTGTTAAACCATTGACTGATTTGACCAAAAAGGGTTCCGATGTGGTGAATTGGCCTCCTGAGGCAGTTTCTGCATTTCAGGAACTTAAGCAGAGATTCATTTCTGCTCCTGTTCTACGGCAGCCTGATGTTTCTCTGCCGTTTCAGGTGGAGGTTGATGCCTCTGAGATTGGGGCAGGTGCCGTTTTGTCCCAAAGGGATCCAGAGACCTCTAAGAGCAACCCTTGTGCCTTTTTCACTCGTACATTTTCTCCAACTGAACGTAATTATGACGTGGGTAATCGGGAGTTATTGGCCATGAAGTGGGCCTTTGAAGAGTGGAGACATTGGCTGGAAGGAGCCAAACATCAGGTGGTGGTCCTCACGGACCATAAGAATCTGGTATATCTCGAATCAGCCAAGCGACTTAATACTAGACAGGCCAGGTGGGCCTTGTTTTTCACACGTTTTAATTGTGTGGTTTCTTTTCTTCCTGGCACTAAGAATGTTAAGGCGGATGCCCTTCAAGGAGTTTCTTTGCGGACTCTCCTGAGTTATCTGATCCTACTGTTATTTTGAAAGAGGGTGTAGTTCTTTTCCCCATCTCGCCCAATTTGAGACTGGCTCTGGAGGGGTGTCAGGAGGATAAACCTGTGCTCTGCCCTGTTGGGAAATTGTTTGTCCCAGATCAGTGGAAGAAGAGTGTGATGTCTGAGATTCATTGTTCCGCATTGGCTGGTCATCCCGGGATTTTTGGTACCAGAGACTTGGTGAGTCGCTCCTTTTGGTGGCCTACTTTGTCTCGTGACGTCAGGGAATTTGTGCAGTCCTGTGGGACTTGCTCTCGCTCCAAGCCTTGCTCTTGCTCTAGTGGTTTGTTAATGCCATTACCTGTGCCCAAGAGGCCATGGACCCATATCTCTATGGATTTTATTTCTGACCTCCCTGTTTCTCAGAGAATGTAGAAATAAAAGTCCAGCTCACCAGTGCAGCATACCAGAGATCGGAGCAAGGAACCGCTGTGTCAGACGTAGAACATTGCAAAAGGAGAAAATCCAGCTCAACGATGAAGTGAAGATAAAAAAATCTTTATTCACTTGTCATTCCAAATACAGAGGAGTATCAGCATAGATAGCAGCAGATGAATGCGTTATCAACGCGTTTCAGGTGACGCAGCACCCTTAGCATGACTAAGGGTGCTGCGTCACCTGAAACGCGTTGATAACGCATTCATCTGCTGCTATCTATGCTGATACTCCTCTGTATTTGGAATGACAAGTGAATAAAGATTTTTTTATCTTCACTTCATCGTTGAGCTGAATTTTCTCCTTTCTCAGAGAATGACCGTTATCTGGTAATCTGTGATAGGTTTTCCAAGATGATACATCTTGTGCCATTACCTAAGTTGCCTTCCTCCTCCGAACTGGTGCCTTTGTTCCTTCAGCACGTGGTTCGGTTACATGGCATTCCGGAGAACATTGTGTCTGACAGAGGAGTCCAGTTTGTTTCCAGATTTTGGAGGACATTTTGTTCTAAACTTGGTGTTCAATTATCTTTCTTGTCT
The DNA here is from genome assembly GCA_033576555.1 of Oophaga sylvatica. NCBI lineage: Eukaryota > Metazoa > Chordata > Amphibia > Anura > Dendrobatidae > Oophaga > Oophaga sylvatica. The sequence goes on from JARQOD010000001.1 coordinate 344,667,347, forward strand.
GCTTTTCATCCTCAGACCAATGGACAAACCGAGAGAACAAACCAGACCTTGGAGACTTATTTGAGATGTTTTGTGTCTGCTGATCAAGATGACTGGGTCTCTTTTTTGCCTTTGGCTGAGTTTGCTCTTAATAATAGGGCTAGCTCAGCCACCTTGATGTCTCCATTTTTCTGCAATTTTGGGTTTCACCCTCGATTTTCTTCGGGACAGGCGGAGGCTTCTGTCTGTCCGGGTGTTGACTCTGTTGTGGAGCGAATGCAGCAGATTTGGGACCAGGTAGTGGAGAGGTTGTCTATCTCTCAGGAGAAGGCCCAACGGTTTGCCAACCGGCATAGGACTGATGGTCCTCGGTTTAAAGTGGGGACTTGGTTTGGTTGTCCTCAAGAAATATCCCTATGAGGGTTGCATCTCCAAAGTTTAAGCCAAGGTTCATTGGACCTTATATGATCATGGAGATTCTTAATCCTGTTTCCTTTCCTTTGCTTCTTCCAGGGACATTTAAGATCCATAACGTGTTCCACAAGTCCTTATTGAAGAGGTTTGTCGAGCCAGTGGTTCCTATGGCTGCGCCTCCTGACCCTGTTTTGGTTGAGGGCAATCTGGAGTATGTGGTTGAGAAAATATTGGATTCTCATTTTTCTAGACAGAAACTCCAGTATTTGGTTAAGTGGAGAGGTTATGGTCAGGAGGACAATTCTTGGGTGTTTGCTTCGGACATCCATGCTAGGAGACTGATCCGTGCCTATCACCGAGCTCATCCTGATCGGCCTGGTTGCACAAGTGAGGGTTCGGTGACCCCTCTTCAAGGGGGGGGTACTGTTGTGAATGTGTAAGAGATGGTTTCTGAGCAGAGGCTCCCTCTGGTGGTTGCAGACAGTACTGAACCTTTCAGCGAGGAGTGGCAATCTGGGTTCACTGACTGGTCTGATATAAGGGAGGTTCTCTCCCATGATGGTTGCCGGTGATCAGTTGTTCTTGTCTCAATTGTGGTTCCTGGTTCATTTGGAAGTCTGCTGGAGTCTTGCCTGCATCTCCTGCTTTCAGATAAGATATTTTTTGCTTTTCTTTTTGTGCTTGCTTTTTGCATTGTTTTCTGCACTTTTGTGGAGGTCAGTCAGGTCCCCTCCTGGGGCCTGAACTCCTCACAGTTTATCTGCAGCCTGTTATTTGCTCATTTGCTCTTTCCTGTTTTTTCAGCGGCTGCGGCTTGGTTTTTGTTCAAACTGAGACCTGATTTAGTGGGTGGCGAGATCGTGTGATCTCAGTATTTTTGTAATCAGAATTGTTGGATTTTTGTAGGGTTTTCTGGGTTGCAGAAAGTAATCTCTCCTGTCCTATCCTATTTAGTCAGCTTGTGGCCGCAGCGTTTGCTCAGTCTATTTTCTGCCTGTGTTTGTATTTTCATCTTGTCTAACCGCCATTATATGTTTGGGGGCTTCCTATTTTCTTTGGGGATCTGCTCCGGGGCAGATAGCTTTCATCTTTCTGCCTTTAGGTGTATTTATCTCTCAGGCTGTGACGAGGCGTCTAGGATCAACGTAGGAACGCTCCACGGCTACCTCTAGTTGTGTCGTTAGTTTAGGAATCTGCAACCCATCAGTTACCAACATCTCAGGTGTTCGGCTGCCCTGCTGTTGTTCCTGTCCTCCTCAGCTACCGAAACATAACACCTCAGGTCATTGGCAGAATGGAGGGCACAGATAGGGTGTTAGACTGAGACGAGGGAGGAGGTGTAGGGTGGTGCTGAGCCATGGAGTGTTTTGTGGGTGAGGGTAATATGTTTTTACTGGATTCTGGAGTGGATAGGTAACCAGTGTAATGACTGGCACAAGGTAGAGGCATTGGTGTAACAATTGGTGAGGAATATGATCCTGGCTGCAGCATTCAAGACAGATTGGAGAGGGGAGAATTTGGTAAGCGGGAGACCAATTAGTAGAGAGTTACAATAGTCCAGGCGAGAATGAATAAGAGAAACAGTAAGAGTTTTTGCAGAGTCGAAAGTAAGAAAGGGTCGAATTCTAGAAATGCTTTTGAGGTGCAGATAACAAGAGCGAGCCATTGATCTGATGTGGGGGGTGAATGAAAGCTTGGAATCAAGTATGACCCCAAGACAGCGGGCATGTTGCTGGGGAGTAATGTTGAACCACACACGGAAATGGCAATGTTGGGCATGCGTACATTAGTAGAGGGAGGAAACACAAGGAGTTCAGTTTTTGACAGGTTCAGTTTCAGATAGAGGGAGGACATGATGTTAGAGACAGCGGTAAGACAAGCACCGGTGTTTTCTAAAAAGGCAAGCGTGATATCAGGAGAAGAAGTATATAATTGGGTGTCATCAGCATAGAGATGGTACTGGAAACCAAATCTACTGATTGTTTGACCAATAGGGGCAGTATACAAAGAGAAGAGAAGGGGCCCTAGAACTGATCCTTGAGGAACCCCAACAGTAAGTGGAAGATGAGAGAAGGAGGAGCCAGCAAAAGATACAGTGAAGGAGAGGTCAGAAAGATAGGTGGAGAACCAGGAGAGAACAGTGTCCTTGAGGCTGATGGTGCGGAGCATAGTGAGGAGGAGCTGATGATCCACAGTGTCGAATGCTGCAGAGAGATCCAACAGAATTAGCATGGAGTAGTGACCATTAGATTTAGCTGTTAGAAGATCATTAGAGACTTTAGTGAGGGCAATTTCAGTAGAGTGTAAAAAGCGGAAACCAGATTGTAGAGGGTCGAGAAGAGAGTTATCTGAGAGATAGCGGATATGACAGGAGTGGACCAGGCGTTCCAGGAGTTTAGAGATGAAGAGAAGATTAGAGACAGGTCTATAGTTATCGGCACAGTTTTGGTTGCGGGATGGTTTTTAAAGTAATGGATGTATGATGGCATGCTTAAATGAGGAGGGAAAGATACCAGAAGAGAGAGAGAGGTTGAATATTCTTGTTGGGTGAGTGGTGACAGCGAGGGAAAGGGACTGGAGGAGATGTGACGGAATGGGGTAACTGGTGCAAGTGGTCAGGCGAGAAGATGCAAGGAGCCTGATTACTTCTTCTTCTTTGACTGGTTCAAAGTAAGACAGTGAGCTAGATGCAGTGGGGGAGGGAGGACAGTGCATGGTATGAGGGGTTTGGGAAATAATTTCCTGTCGGATATGGGCAATTTTTTCTTTGAAATAATTGGCCAGATCGTGGTTGGGGCCTGCACTCTTGGGTTGAGTACGGAATGAAAAGTGTCAAAGAGATGTTTCAGGTTATTGGATAGTGAGGTGATGAGGGTGTTGAAATAGGTTTGTTTGGAGAGGTGAAGGGCAGTGTTGTATGTTTTAAGCATAAACTTATAATGGATGAAATCTTCGGGTAAATTGGATTTTCTCCACAGACATTCAGTGCACCTGGAGCACTGCTGCAGGAAACGTGTTTGAAGCGTGTGCGACGGTTGTCGCCGTCTGTGCCGTATTGTTCTATGTATAGGAGGTGCAGATTCATCCAGGGCACTTTGCAGTGTTTCATTATAATGCTTCAGTGCAGAATCAGGACATGTGAGGGAGGAGATAGGGCCCAATGATGACTGCAAGTTCTTTATAAGTTTTTGGGTGTTAATGGCCACTATGTTTCTATAAGTGTGAAAAGTAGGGGTGACCTGAGTGGGATGGCAGTTCTTGATAGAGAATGAAAGAAGATTGTGGTCAGAGAGAGGGAGAGGGGAGTTTGTGTTTTTTTATGGGTATTTTGATATCTTGATATCAAAAATAGGGGAGGGGTATCACCTGTTTATCAGGTTTGCTATTCCCTCCCCACCCAGGACCCGCAGAAGCGCAGCATTGCGCGAAACCGCCGTCGTCCAGTGCGGCTCCACCTTGAGCTCTCCTTCTTTGTATGTATAATCCACAATAAAAGGACATATATCAGGACGGTGAGTGCCTTGCATCTCTTGCTTTTTGGATGTGGAGTTTGTGAAATCATCCACTGAACAAAGCTGGGAGAAGACCAAGTCGAGGGAGTTCCGTTTTCATGCATTGGAGAGTTAGTAAGCTGCGAAAGGCTGAAAGAAGAGGCTAGAAATAAAAGGTGGGTAGCAGATGTGGAGAGGGGAAGAGCAATGGGATGTTGAAATCACGCATGATGAGGGTGGGGATGTCACAGGAGAGAAAGTGTGGAAGCCAGGTTGCAAAGTGATCCAGGAACTGATGGGCGAGGCCCCGAGAACTATACACCACCGCCACTCGCATGGAGAAGGGGATGTAGAGCCTGACAGCATGGACCTCAAACGAAGGGAAGACAAGTGAGGGTACTTGAGGGAACACCTGAAAGGTACATTTGGGTGATAGCAGCAGACCAATGCCTCCACCTGCTCTGTTGTCTGATCTTGGGGTATGAGAGAAGTGTAATCCATCATATGAGAGAGCAGCAGCAGTGGTGTCTGACTGCTGGATCAAAGTTTCAGTAAGAGCCAGGAGGTTAAGAGAATTAGAACGGAAGAAGTCATGGATGAAGGAGAGCTTATTACACACTAAGCGAGAATTCCAAAGGGCACAATTAAAAGAGAAGGCATGCAGGGAATATTAATAAGATTAGAGGGGTTTCTGAGTGTAGCAGTTGGAAGGTTTGACTTGCTGTAACATGAGTGGCTGGGGTTGGGTGAGATATCTCCTGCGACTAGGAGAAGGAGGATAAAAAGAGTGAGCAGATGGTTAAGTGATTTGTGAGAGCGTCTCTTGTGTTGGATGGTGGGACTGAATGGATCTGTGCTGTTTAGCAATGTGAAAAGAGCATGAGTTCTATACATAGGAGAGGAGAGGACTGAGGGGCAAAAACAGTGCAAGAATGGTGGATGTGAGTGAATGCAGCAGCCAGGATACAGATTATACAAATGCCTATGTTACATATTTGTTGTAGTCCAAATGTACTGGTATTAGGTTTGTTTAAATGTCTTACCTGTCTCCTGACCTGTCCATCTGCCATATTTAACTGCCAAGTACTTTGTTTAAATGTACTTAGATTAAACATACATAAATGCTACCCCTGCATAAATGCTTCCCCAGGCTAGGTCCCAATATATAGGAGGCTAGCTCTAAGATCTCACTATTTTACCTAGTTAGCAATCAATCAACTAAGTTAAGACAGCAGGAGGCCATAAATGAACTAACAAATAAACAACTATGCAGGCCTACATGGATCATAAACCACCTTGAAAAAGTTGCATGACCTTACATCATAAAGGGCAAAGCAGAGTAAGTTTAAATGCCTAAATACCATTACATATGCTTGCAAATATGAATAGGAATAACTGGACACATGCAGGATCAGTGTAGAAGTTCAATGAGCTGAATATCATTAGAAGCTGCTTGCTGACATAGAATAGAGTGGACACAGGCAGTATCAGTGTAGAAGTTCAGTGAGCTCAGTACCATTAGAAGCTGCTTGCTGACATAGAATAGAGTGGACACATGCAGGATCAGTGAAGTTCAATGAATGTGATGGGTGTGATATTGAGGTGAAGGAAGAGGAGGAGACGTCTCTTGAAGCTGCGCTTGCCATCCACTTGAGCACATTCTCTTTCTGGGCCTCATCAACAAGGAGAACCGCTGTGTGTCTGCCAAAGAAAGGTAGTGGAGTAGCTAGTCCAGTAACAGAAGTTGTCAGTTGTCTTTGTATAGGATGCAACGTTGTTGGTTCACTAGTGCTTTCACAAACATTACCACCTACCCCGAGTACACCTTGAACACCAAGCCTAATCCCTCCTTCCAACATGACCTCACTTTTTCCCAGTCATGTTGCTCAGATTGTGTGGTAGGAGCACAGTATTTGCAACAAAAAATTAGATTATTTGCTCTGCACCACCTCTGTTCACATAGCCATGGATCTAGTGGCACCCTTGGTCAAGTTATCCAGAAGGCATCAGTATATCCTGGTGGTTCTGGGCTATGCTACATAGTATCCAGGGGCCATGCCACTATGAAACTCCTCCACCAAGTGTATAGCTTGGGAGTTGGTCCATATCTTCTCCAGAAAAGGGTTGCCTAAGGAGATCCTAACGAACCAAAAAACTCCATTCATGTCAAAGGTGATATAAGAGTTGTGCAAATCCCTGAAAATCACACAACTCAGGACCCCAGTCTACTATCCATAGATGGACGGGTTGGTAGAGAGGTTTAATAAAACCTTGAAGGCCATGTTGAAAAATGTCGTAGAGAAGGACGGCTGAGATTGGGACTACGCTGTACCATTTATTTTCCATCAGGGAAGTCCCACGAGACTCTACTGGTTTCTCCTCTTTAGAACTCTTGTATGGTCGACACTCTCGTGGACTCCTGGATGTAGCGAAGGAGACATAGGAGTTGGAGTCTACACCCTACAGGAGTGTAATCAAACATGTCATCCAGATGCAAGAGAGAATTACTGAGATGATGCCCATTGTGAAAGAGCACCTCTTCAAAGCAAAAGACGCACAATCGAGGATGTACAATAGATCGGAAAGGGTGAGACACTTTAACCCTGGGGATCAGGTACTGGTGCTGGTACCTACAGTGGAGAGCAAATTTCTGGCTAAGTGGCAGGGCGTTATGAAGTAGTTGAAAAGGTTGGGGATGTCAACTATAAAGTTCCCCAACCAGGGAGAAGGAAGCCGTACCAGGTGTACCATATCAACCTTATTAAGCCATGGTAAGATAGGGAGCCTGTGGAAGCTTAGTGTTTGGTGGCTAAGTCTAAAGTCTATATGGGAGAGGTCAAGGTGGCAGAGTCGCTGTTATGTGCCCAAAAGCAGCAGTGCCAAGATCTGCTACATCAGAACAGAAAGCTATTATCAGAATTACTGGGTTGTACTCAGATCTTAGAACATCAGGTTCTCACAGAGCCTCATGTTTGGGTGAACTTAAAGCCGTATCGGATTCCCAAAGCCCGCCGTGAGGTGATCTGGAAAGAGGTGAAGCGGATGTTGAGCCTGGAAGTCATTGAAGAGTCCAAGAGTGGCTGTCCAGTCTCATAGTTTTAGTGCCCAAACCAGATGGAGAATGGCAGTTTTGTAATCACTATAGGAAGCTGAATGAGGTGCCCAAGTTCAATACATACCTAATGCCCCGTGTTGATGAACTGATTGAAAGACTAGGGCCAGCATGGTAAAGTTACCACCCATGACTTCACAAAAGGATATTGGCAAATTCCATGTCTCAAGATGCAAAGGAGAATATGGCCTTCTCAATGCCAGATGGTTGTTTTCAGCACACAAGGATGCTGTTTGGGTTTCAAGGAGTTCCGGCCACCTTCAAGAAAGCCATGGACTGGATCCTAGCTCCCCACAAGAAGTACACAGTGGCCTACCTGGATGACATTGTGATCTTCAGCCAGGATTAGGGAAGCCATCTGAATAAAGTCCAGGCGATACTTGATGCTCTATGGAAGAACTTGCTGCCTGAGTCTACCTCATCCACTACCAGAGAGACTGAACCCCTACAGTATACACTGTGTTCCAAATTATTATGCAAATAATATTTTCTCAGATTTTCCCAAATTACCTATATGAATTTCAGTCATTGTAATTTTCCAGTCAAATAACTATTCGAGTACAATTGAGAGGTTTTTGTACAAACTGCCTATGATAACAGTATATTTTTTAAAAAATAAAACACTCAAACTGCACTCAAAATGCATGTTCCAAATTATTATGCATATGTACTCAATGGGGTTGAGGTCAGGGGAGCATGGGGGCCACACCATAAGTTTGTCCCCTTTTATGCCCATAGCAGCCAGAGATGCAGATGTGTTATGTGCAGCATGTGATGGTGAATTATCATGCATGAAAATGATCTTGCTGCGGAATGCACGGTTCTTCTTCTTGAACCATGGCAGGAAGTGCTGTTTGAGAAACTCAACATACACTATGGAGTTCATCTTTACCCCTTCTGGGATCCTAAAGGGACCGACAATCTCCCTCCCCATGATTCCAGCCCAAAACATTACTCTACCTCCTCCTTGTTGGTGCCGTAGCCGTGTTTGCATGGGGTGTCCATCAAACAGCCATCCTCCACTCCATCCATCTGGACCATCGAGCGTTGCACGGCACTCATCGGTGAACAAAACAGTTTTGAAGTCAGTCTTCATGTATTGTTTGGCCGCACTGGAGCCGTTTCTGCTTGTGTGCAGTGGATAGAGGAGGTCGACAGGATGGCTTACGCACAGCTGCAAACCTTTGAAGGACCCTGCATCTTGTTGTTCGGGGGACGTTGGAGGCACCAGCAACTTCAAAAACTTGTCTGCTGCTGTGACAAGGCTTTTTTGCCTCTGCTCTTTTAACCTGACGTAATTGCCTGTAGGAAAGAGTCCTCAATTTTCCCTTATCAGCACGCACAGGTGTGTACTGTGAATCAGCTACATACTTCTTGATTGTGCGATCATCACGATGAAGTGTCTTGGCAATGTTGATTGTAGTCATGCCTTGACCTAAACACTCCACAATTTGTTGCTTCTCAGCAGTCGACACATCCTTTTTCTTTCCCATTTTGGCAGAAAATGTAGGCTGCTTAATAATGTGGAACAGCCTTCTTAAGTAGTCTTGCCTTTCATTGGACACACCTGCCAAACTAATTAGCACAGGTGTCTGCAATTGCTTACAGTGATATAAAGAGCCCTGACACACATCACCATCAATGAGTTTAACTGACAAACAAAAAGATTCTTACCTTATCACTCCTAAACAATTTTTGCATAATAATTTGGAACACAGTGTATATACATGCAAGGAATTAGGCTTTATTGCTGGGCTGATGTACTGGTGCTTTGTCACTTCTATTTGTGTGTAGTGTAACAGTGATCTGCCTGCAGCAGTGTCCTGAACAGGTAATCATGCTGAGAATGTCAGTGTGAAGGTGAAGCTGGGGGTGGATTGGGAGGGGTTTAGCCAGAGTTTCAACAGGTGTGCTTACTGCTTACTTAGCCCAGAATAAGGGATAATTGGAAGTGGAGACAGAAGGAAACAGAAGATCCTGAAGAGGAAGTGATGGCTTGGAACAGCAGAGCTGGTGACAAAGGACAAAAAGTGAAGCTGAAAGACATAAAACAAGAAATGGCCAGAAAAGGTTTATGGGGTATTCAAGGGCATCATCTTTAAATAATAACCATTATTTTAATTTTTATTTCATAAATCATTAGTGTAAAACACTAGCAGGGGGGTGGACTCACCAGCCCTATCCGTACTCTTCACGCTGGCGACTGCTTCATCAGTGGGGTAATTCTCACCTGGTTCTGGGTTTTTGAGTCAGTGTCCAGAAAAAACGTCAAACAGCTCAGCTTTATTTTCCTCCAGACACAGCACATCCAAGACACCATTAGCACGCTTGACATGGTACCAGCAATACATCTTGCACAACTCCGCTTCACTTCTTCTGCTACACCAGAATGGACCACAAAGTAACTGCGGGATGAGGAACCTGGTGAAAACGGCACTTTGATCTCTTTCCCTGGAATCAACTTCGGTTCCCTCACGGAAATACACATCTACTAGGTCGTCCACCCCCTTCTGGTTATCCTGCCCTTGTACTCACTGGTGGTCCACTCGACTTCTGCTTCAGCACGCACACTTCTGCTGAGCATTCCCACAGTGGCTCTTCCACTGGCACTAATACTTCATCAGCCCACAGACTCTGGCTGACGATCCTACGGTGATTCCTTCACCGGCTTCACTACTGCTGGTACCTTTCACACTTCTCTCTTCCTCTCCGCTAAACAGCTCAGGCCTAGGCACATCCGAGCAGTAACAGGGTCCACCCCCGACTGACTCTATCTAGGAAGTCCCTCACACAATTCCCGGCCGACACTCCTTCTACTTAACCCCTTGGTGTCCTACAAGTCTACTCTATGCTGAATGTGCTCAGTGCCCCAACCTAGTGTCCTACCACTGTCCTTCACTAAACATCTAGTAACTTTCTAACTGGATCCACTAATATACCCCAATCTAGTGGCCCTTTGCAATACTACTTACCCCAACTATGAGTACTATACTACAAGTACCCTCCTCTAATGTTCCCAAAGGATGCACTACCATACAAAAGACACTGAAATACGTCACTATAAAGCACATAACATAACAATAACATAACAGCAAAGACATTTAAAGGGAGAAACCTGACCCTTCTTACATTAGCACACATGAAAGTATGAAACTTTGTATTATAACTTTATCAGAGAAATGTGGTCTTTTCTCCTCGACTGGTCTTTCACTCTCAATTCATGGGTAAAATGTATAGTCAGTGAAGAAAAATATTTAGAATTGAGAGTCCTCAGTGGTTGTTACCTTTTAATGGCTAACTGAAAAGATGGTAACAAATTGCAAGCTTTCAAGACTACTCAGGTCTCTTCATCAGGCAAAGACTAATACAAAATCTGAAGAGTCACATATTTATGCACAAAGCAGCACAGAAATAATGCAATAGATAAGACAAGTGACGTGAAGGAATGAACATAAATATTGGAAAAGTTCATAGATAAGGAGTGTGAAAGTGTTATTGTCCTCTGATTGGAGTCTGGTATTGTGTTGTGATGCCCCAGAAGGTCTGAGGAGCAAATTCCTTAATTGATGTAAAAAGACATAAATCCATTTGACACATTCATTCCTGCACTAAGTGTGTCAAACGTTGTCATGAGTTTATACTCCCAGACCCTCCTGTCTCTCTGAGACTTAAAGTTACCTTTTAAAACAAGTCATTTAATGTCCATCATGCTATGACCGGGGATACAAAAATGTTTGGCCACAGGTAGATCCATTCTCTTTTCTCTTACTGTGTGTCGATGAGAATTCATCCTTGTTCTCAGTTTTTGCCCAGTCTCCCCCACATACAGACCCCAGTTGGACATTTAGTACAAGTAATTAAGTACACCACATTAGATGTGATGCAGCTGAAAGAACCTGGGATCTTGTAGTCCTGATGTGAGTTGGGGACCTTTATCTTGTCCGTGGTCATTATAAATGGACAGGTTTTACATTTTTTCTTGTTGCAAGAAAAGGTTCCTGTAGCTGTTGGAGAGGACAGGGAGCTTCTGATAATGATGCTTCTTAAATTTGGGGGCTGCCTAAAACACAGTAGCGGGGGGTCTGGAAATATGGATTGTAATCGGGCATCTTTTTGTAGTAAAGGTTGTAATTTCCATGCAGCTCCCCTTAGCACCTCCAGATTTGGATTATAGGCGACTACTAGAGGCACCCGGTTATTTTCATCTTCAGTTTTGTAGTGTTCTTGGATGGTAGTCCTGATTTAAAGAGGTCCTTCTGAGGCATCCAAGGTGTTTGTCTCTATCCATGGGGTTGGAACATATACCATTGTATCTGATGGCTTGGCTGTAGACAATAGAGTTTTTTTATGTGTTTTGCATGTAAACTGTCCCATTTAAGGTATGTTGGACGGTCGATTGGCTTCTGATACAGGGATGTCTCTATTTCATTGTTCTTTAGATTAATGATGGTGTCTAAAAAGTTAATTTCAGTGCTGCAGTAGTTGAGTGTTAAGTTGATGGTGGATGAAATTGGTTAAACTGTTCGTGGAACGTCTTTAGCTGTGGCTCAAACTCCGTCCAGATGATTAAAATATCATCAATGTAGCGGTAGTAGGCCAAAGGCCTGATGGGACATTAGGACAAAAAGTCGCTTTCAAGCTTGGCCATGAAAAGATTTGCATACTGTGGAGCCATTTTACTTCCTATAGCTGTACCAGTCTCCTGTAGATAGATCTTGTTGTCAAATTCAAAGTAATTGTGGATGAGGATGAATTTTGTGAGTTTCACTACAGAATCAACATCATTCCCGGTGTTTTCCATGAAGACTTTGCAGGCATTTAATTCATCCTGGTGTGGGATATTAGAGTACAAAGATTCCACATCCATAATGGCCAGGATGGTTCTTTCTGATAGAGGACCTATTGGTGCAATTTTATTCAATAGGTCAGTTGTGTCCTGAATGTAGCTGGGTTTATCCTTTACCAGGGGTTTAAGAACATCCTCTACCCATCCATGTGTCGCATGGATTTATGTCTTTTTACATCAATTAAGTAATTTGCTCCTCAGACCTTCTGGGGGCATCACAACACAATACCAGACCCCAATCAGAGGACAATAAAACTTTCACACTCCTTATCTATGAACTGTTCCAATATTTATGTTCATCCTTCTCCCATAATGACAATTCTGCTTCACGTCACTTGTCTTATCTATTGCGTTATTTCTGTGCTGCTTTGTGCATAAATATGTGATTCTTCAGATTTTGTATTAGTCTTTGCCTGATGAAGAGACCTGGGTAGTCTCGAAAGATTGAAATTTGTTACCATCTTTTCAGTTAGCCATTAAAAGGTATCAACCACTGAGGACTCTCAAGTCTAAATATTTTTCTATCTACTGGCTAAAGGTACTGCCACACTAAACAATCCCGCTAGCGATAGCGATAAAGACGCATACTAATGCGATCGCTAGCGGGATTGTTTCTATATCGCTAAGTGCGGCTTAACTTAGCGATATAGTTAACGACGCTATCGCGGTTAGCGATCTTCTTAACGACTTTAGCGGTACAAAAGTACCGCTAAATCGCTAAGAAAAGGTGCCACACTTAGCGATATATACTTACCTGCGGGGCGCCGACGATCTAAATAGGGTCCGGAACGATGTCAGCGACGAGCGAGATCACAGCAGGATCTCAGCAGGGAGCTCGTCGCTGACAGATGCCGCACACAACAACATCGCTAACGGGATCGCTAAATAGTGACGTTTTTTAGCGATCCCGTCAGCGATGTTGTTTAGTGTGGCATACCCTTAACACAGTACAAAGATGTATATCTTTCCTAGTCACTGAAGACAAATTTTCCATTACCAATATTGGAGATTTCAGTTGGTTCTTTTAACCCCTTAACGAACGGAGGTATTTTTGTTTTTGAGTCTTCGTTTTTGCTCCCTTCTTCCCAGAGCCATAACTTTTTTTATTTTTCAGTCAAAATGGCCAAATGTGGGCTTCTTTTTTGCAGGACAAGTTATACTTTTTAACTACATGATTGGTTTTAACATATTGTGTACTAGAAAACAGGAAAAAAATTCCAAGTGCGGTGAAATTGCAAAATATTCCATATATTTTTTTTTTTACCGTATTCACTAGATGCTAAAACTGACCTGTCAGCATAATTCTCCAGGTCATTACAAGTTCATAGACACCAAACATGTCTAGTTTCTTTTTTATTTAAAAGGTGAAAAAAAATCTAAACTTTGGTAAAAAAAAATGGCGCCATTTTCCGAGACCAGCAGCATCTCCATTTTTCATGATTTTAGGCTGGGTGAGGGCTTTTTTTGTGCACTGAGCTGATGTTTTTATTGATACCATTTTGGGGTAAATACGATTTTTTGATCGCCCATTATTGCATTTTATTGCAATGTAGCAGCGAACAAAAAATCCTAATTCTGGCGTTATTAATTTTTTCTCGTTACGCCGTTTATCAATTGGGTTAATTCTTTTTTATATTGATAGATGAGGGAGATTCTCAATGGGGCGATACCAAATATGTGTATGTTTGATTTTTTTTATTGTTTTATTTTGAATGGAGCGAAAGGGGAGGGTAATTTGAACTTTTATATATTTTTTATTTTTTTAATATTTTTAAAACTTATTTTTACTTTTTGCATGCTTCAGTAGTCTCCATGGGAGACTAGAAGCTGCAGTTGTCAGATCGGCTCTGCTACATACAGGAGATAATAAGATGGCCTTTATGTAACAGAAATGCTCACTTGCTATGAGCGCCAACCACCAGGCGGCGCTCATAGCAATCTGGCTATGACAACCATAGAGGTCTGCTGGAGACCTCTGGTTGTCATGCTAATCCATCGGTGACCCACGATCACTTGACGGGGTCACCGATGAGCAGGATTTCCGGCTCGCTTACCGGAAGCACGAGTTAAATGCCTCTGTCAGAGATTGATACCGGTATATAACAGGTTAACAGCCGCGGGTGGATCGCGATTCCGTGGCTGTTAGAGGCACATGTCAGCTGTTCAAAAAAGCTGACATATGTCTGGAAAGATGTGGGCTCAGCGCTGGAGCCCACATCAAAGGGAGGGATTCAGACGTGGGCGTACTATTGCGCTCAACATCGGAAAGGGGTTTAAATTCTATGTAGAGGAGAAGAAGGAGGATGAAGAAAGCGCTAAAAGCAAAGACAGACAAATGGCTGCAAGTTCTCCTCAAAAGACAGTTAAAATTCCACTTAGAAATTTATAAGTGCCAACTGTCATCTCCTATCTTAAGAATGGGAAATCTGTGTTATCTGAAGACAGATTTTACCTTTAGATTGAGAATGGTGAGAATGAATCATGATTGAATCAGTCCAGGAACAAGAAAGAAACAGATTTTTCTAATAAGATACTGTACGAGTATGTTACAAAGTTACTTATTTTCACATGTACTATTGATTTATGAAAAAGAAAATTAAAACAACATTTATTCTTAAACATTTATGACAGAAACAGTAACGGGGTTAGGTTGTGGTTAACGTCCTAAAGATACCCGACTGTTACCTTGTGAGCAATAGTGTCTAATGCTATCCTGTTGGACAGGGATGTACAGGAGAATGTATTATCATCTCTTGAAACATGTAAATTATAAATGGATAGCTCCTGTGTGGCTGTTTTAATATGCATCATGGCTAATTTATCCATCTGCATAAGTATGTAGTGGTGAATAAGTTCATATCATTAATTCTTCCTGTGCAACCGCACAGGGGCCCAAGAGGTAAGAGGCTACTACCATCTCCAAAGAAGGTGGAACTGTGTATTATGATGAGATATTTGACTGCTAAGGTCCCAAATATTGTTCTTGCACAGGGGTCCTTTTCTTTCTGTGTCCACCAGTGGATGTTAGTCTTATTAGCCTCATATAATGATTGCTTTATTACGTACAGAAGAGCCCAGCACCTCCGCCACCCACAATAAATAAATGTATTCTATGACACTCCCTCTCCTACCGGAGCACTTCTGAAGTAGTGCCACTTCAGCCTTCAGTGTTTTGAGATGAAGGCTCAAACATTGTTGAGTTTTACGTTCCATGAGATAATAAGCATAAGGTTCTATATTGAAATATAATGACTGTACTCTCAGCAAAATGGTATCAGCTAGAGAGAATATCAGCCCCCCAACAACCTTTGAAGGTAGGAACTCATAAGTATAGAACATAATGAACTAGCAAATCTGTAGGAGTAAAACACATTATTGGTGCCCACAGGTAATTGTGTAAACTGACCTAATTTTTTTTCATTATGCTGCATAAGTAGAACGTCTAGTCATCGTGTCCAACCACATTAACATGCATGATTCTCTAAACCATCTCAGACAGATTTCTGTCCAGCCTCTATTTGAAGTCTGTGTTACTGTTCAGCTGGCTTCCTATTGACAGCTCCCTGCTCGGCGGCGGCGGGCCTACGTTTAGGGAGTACCAACCCTTAACACCCCAGTGCCGGGGGTAGGTCATGCAATCTCCTGGGTATAGATCCCTATCCGGGTGCCCTTCTAGTAGATGTGACTCAACGTCCCGCCTGTTTACAAAGATTTCTGCCAACAGGTTGGGCTCCTTAATGAAACCACAGCCTCCTGTCAGCCAGAAATTCACGACGGTGCCTTGCCGCAGGGGACCCTGGTCTGGTCCACGAGCCTTGCGGGTCTGCCTCTTAACTTCCAGGTCCCGATCATCCTGAGCTTTACGCAGGGCCTGCTGCTCCCTTTCTTCCAGCTCCCACCGGTTGGTAAGTTGTTGGCTGTACTCCCATCAGCTTAGGACCTCTAGGGTGCTCCCCTCTGCTTGTTGGCCCGGGAACCCCATGAGGTCCGTCCCCTGGTGGGCCCAGCGATACAACACGCGTTTCGCATAGACCTCTCCCGTCACGTGAGTGGGCTGAAGTACGGCCCAAAACTGGTCCTCCAGACCGGATGCCCGGTGCCATTCTATAGACGTGTGAGGCCGGCCCTGTTCGCGGGGTGTAGGTGCGGGTAGTGGGCCTAGTAGGAGGGCTTCGGCTACCGGGGCAGGGTCAGTGTCTTTACCTGCTGCGGTGCCTAGTTCCTCCTCGGTGGAAGCTGGGGTAGCTGGCCACCAGATTGGTCATTGCGGCTCCAGCTGCTGCTTCCCTGGTAAGGTTGCCTTCCACCGGTCCATGGCGGTCAGCTGCATGCCAAGGAGCTGGCGACTCAGTTCTTCCACCTCGAGGTCCAGAAGCTACAGGTCTTTGGCTGCGGGTGGGTCCAGGTAGGTCCGGATTCCACCTGCTGGGGGAACTTCCTCTAGCTCCTCGACTCCCAGGGTCACCACCACTCGCCATTTGCCTTTCTGCTTCTCTCCTGCACCTCGGTCGCATTCCCGCTTTTTATTCTGAGGGCGGGCTTTCTTTTTTCTCCTTTTCCCGCCATCCACAATCAGGAGGCGGATCGCACTAGCTGATGGACAAGTTCTCCAGGTGCATTAACACTTAGAGTGGGCGGCCATGGCTTTCGCGCATCACCGCGGGGTCCCGTCTACGATGGCACGCCCTTGTTCTCCTTGTGTGCCTCGTGGTGTAAATATGACGACTGTTGTTCCACAACTTTCAGCAAAGTCTCTGGCACAATAGACAGTTCAAAAATAAGCACACAGGACCCTGTGATACCGGCTTCGATATCCTGTTCGTGATGCCAAGTTGGATCTCCCGCCAGGGCAGTGGGGTTACTCGGTACGGGGTCGCTTCTTAAAGGGGAAGTCTCACAGCAGCAGTGACCCGGTCTGTGGCCCTGGGCGTCCAATAAAACAGATATATTTACAAGGGATAATAGAGTTTGTAATAAAGTGTTCGTGACTCCACCTGTGGTTTCTGGTCAGAGATGACCAGCGCTGCAGTGCAGATCCTCTGGGACTAGTGGTGATGCAGCAGAGTTGGTATAGCTTGCCACAGGCAGAGCTCAGTCCCAGGGCTGATGTAGGATGTAGAAGATGGAAATGTTGGTAGATGTAGCAGTTTTGGATGGGTGATGCAGGAATAATTAGAGGACACAGCTGGGTGTAATTTCCAAAGCTTTACTCACGGTTCTTGTGTACACAGATGCCCGCTTGGTGCCGTGTCCTCCAGGTGAGCGGCTCGGCAAACTCTCAGGTAGTTCAGTATACACCTTTCCAGGACTCCCTTCAATATATACCTTTCTCGGTCATCTCACTGTGCTGACTTTCCACCTTTCCTTCCTGTCCAACACCTCACAGTCAGTGTCCCAAGCCAGTAGCCGCAGACCTTGGCGCATAATGTCCTCTCTGCGTTTCATTGCTCTTTTATGGCTACCTTTTCAGAAAAGATAACTGTAGTTCTGTAGCTGAGGCATCTAAAGATGCCACTGCCTCCAGCTTGCTAGCTGAGCCTTGAAGTTCTCCACTAGGCTAGGGGCCGGTGTCCCTTCTGCGACCTAGTCTCTCCACTATTGGATCGGGCCCCACGGATGGACTACTCACTATCCGTGCCCCTAGAACCCCTTCTATCCTTCCAGAACCTTCTCTCTGTTCCGTTCTTATCTAGCATTTTCCGTCTGGGGACAAGCTGCTACCAGCCTCAGCTCCCCTCACACACTATCTGACTCTACAGTCTCGTTCCCGCTCTCTAAGCTTCATTTCCCCTCCTTCTTGCTTTCTCCACCCACCTCCCAAACACTTTTTCCTACCCAGCCTGGGATGAGACCATCCTCCCTTAAGGTACGTCCAAGGTGCCCGGCTGATATAGTATGTGTTGGGTGTAAGTGTTAGAGTCCTGGGTGGTGCTCCATCATTTCCTGAGAGTGGGGTATCACACCACTGGATGAGATGCAATACCTCTGTGGTGACTGAACCCTCAGGGGCGCCACACTGACACCTGCATCTGATCACAGCGGCACTCAGCGTGAGGCCACGCGATCGCAGCACCATACATATACTGCTGTTTGCGGGAACGCAGCTCCAGCAGAGCAGTATATGTATGGCGCATGTCGGGAAGGAGTTAAAAAATCCACATAAATCATATGTCAAAAGTGCAATAGTGCAAAAAATGAGTGTAACATACAAAAATGCCAGTAGCAAAGTAGCGTACTCCCTGAATCATTCACAGTAGAGACTTAGGTAAATTTCTGCTAAATATCGGGCATATCAAAAGGCCAAGTCACAGCACAAACGCACCCACCCTATTGGTCGGTCACTGAGACACTGGCATCCCAAAAAGTCTAAAACATAGCGCATCAAAAATCGCTAACTAAATTAGCGCTAACCATCTTAGTAGTCATTTCGAAACTGTGCAAAAGGTGCAGAGGTCCTTCATCTGTGCCCACTCCGCAAGCGTCATTTGATACATGTTCGTACTACGTTGGGCCAGACTATGTACAATGTCATACTTTACCAGGGGTCATCGCTGCTGCCACAGTCACTGAAACATGTGCAGAGTGGAATTCCACCGTATCTGCACAGTGCATATCAACCAGTAAACCGCTAGCCCGAAAGACCTCTGTAGCGATGTAAATCAATGACATGAGTGATGCAGACACCAGAAATGAGCACACATTGGCTGTGCTTTCTGCAGCAGTGCCTCCAGGCTGGGACAGTGGTGTAGAAATTGCTGTACCACCAGGTTGAAGACGTGAGCCATGCATGGCACATGTGTGACGTTGCCCTGGCTTAGGTCTGCCAACAGGTTCATACCGTTATCGCACACGGCATTAACTGACTCCAAGTCCAGTGGGAACAGCCATTACTCAAACTCAGCCTGTATAGCTGTCCACAATGCTTAAGTTGTGTGACTGAGTTCTTCAAGGCATATGAATTTAAACACTGCCTGATTGTGGTGTTCCGTGACTGTGCAGTACGGAGGTGAGGGCATTGTCTTTGCACTGTTGGAAAGTGTGTCTCATTAAGGGAGAGGTTGAGGGCAAATATGTGGAAGATCTACAGGAAGTGGAGGAGGCAGAAGCAGTGGAGGAATGCTTAGATACAGAGGTTTGTCCTGCAAGCCTTTGGGATTACAAGATTTGCTGTCTAGTGACACCTTGGTGTCTAGTGTTTTAGTTCACCATCCCTTGGTATGTAGTGGTTAGTTCTCCAAATCTTGGTGTTTAGTAGTTTATTTCTCCAAGCCCAGTTGTCTAGAGATGAGCGAACGTGTTCAGAAAACGTTCGCCAATCTCAATTCGACACGAACATAGCACATTCGGATTCGTGTTCGCTTTCACAAGCATTTTCACCCAAAGTTAGCAAATGTCGGTCACAGTTCGGTAAATCATTGCGTTTTCACTAAGGCTTTTGTATGACTTTGGCTAGGAAAGTGGTGCTGTATGATGAGCAGGAGGGACAAAGGGACATGTTTGATGATGGTAGAGTGTGTGGAGGGGTTGAAGGAGCATCTGAAGAGATAACAGGAGCGGTGAGCGATTTTTTTTGTCTGAACTTCATATGTGTTGATTCTGGCAACCAATCAGGGTGCAGAAACCATCCACAATGTCATGACACAAGGTCTTCTGTGATAGGTTGCCGAAGTCACATGTCCCTGGCCTAATAAAACCAGACATCTAGTTTTGATGGCGCAATTTGCTCAGTGTCACAGTGCAGAGAGGTCGCTCCTGTGTGGTATTCGCAGGTACGCTGGATGCAGTGACGAGTCGGAGACAGAGCAAGCTTTAACTGAAATTTTATATGGGGGTTCTAGGTAAAACTAGGAAGCTAACAGTGATTCTCCTCGCAGGGAAATAATACAACAATACACAATGAATGGAGCAAACGACTACTAGGCATTTGGCAATGACTATAGGGCCACGATAGGGCCATCTAAATGTCCTAAAACTATAATCAATAGTTAACAGTGTGTCACTTAACCTTCTCTGACGTCCTGCAGAGCTGTGGTCTGGTAGGTGTCCATTCGGCGTCTCAGCCGCTGGGTCCAGTCGACGAGGAGTTGTAGGCTTCGGGTGTTCTTACACCCAGGTGCAGATGGGGCGCAACAGGCCCTGAAGAAACTCCCTGGCGTTGACACCGCCCCTCCCGCAGGATGGCGGCAGCTGCGGCCTGTGAAGTGTAGGCTACAGTCGCAGGCTGGAGCGGGACAGTAGCGACCGCGGATGGCTACGCACAGGCCGCAGCCGCAGACTGGAACAGGGCGGAGGCGGCCGCGGATTATAGGATACAGGCCGCAGCCACGGGCTGGAGTGGGGCAGTGGCGGTCATTTCTGTCAAGGCCTATTTCATGAGTTTTATTTTTTTTTTAATTCTGTGGAAGCATGGTTGAAAAGCAATGTCTGACTTTCATTTGTTCACTTTGATAGATTTTTGATTTATTATTACTTTTGTCAGATTCAAGTTATTTCTGTCACCATTGTGGGTTTTTCTGTCATTAAACGATGGGTGTCAACAATTTTGACCAGGTGTGTAGGATCCTGTCCTGTGTGAAATCGATCTTCCAGCATCGAAGTAGATTGTGCAAATACTGTGTGGCAGTCTCCAGATGCCTCATTTACTACTCCAAATCGTTTGTGCTAAAACTTTGTTTCAGTGGCAAATAAAAAAGCCAGATAGCCACTTACAAATCGTTAGGCCTAATATCGTGTTGCAGCCATGAGGCAAAATTAGCTACTCCTAATCGTTTGTGCTGCCACTGTGTTTCAGTGGCAAATCAGAAGGCCAGATTTCCACTTAGAAATAGTGCAGCAAATCAGAAGGCCAGATTTACACTTAGAAATAGTGCAGCAAATCAGAAGGCCAGATTTCCACTTAAAAATTGTTAGGCCTAATATAGTGTTGCCGCCACGAGGCCAAATTAGCTACTCCAAATCGTTTGTGCTAAAACTGTGTTTTAGTGGCAAATCAGAAGGCCAGATTTCCACTTAAAAATTGTTAGGCCTAATATAGTGGTGCACCATGAGGCCCAATTAGCTACTCTGTGTAACACATATTCCCTTAAAAACTTAACATTTTATTAGATATTCATTAAAAAAAACACCCAGTGTGTTAGACAAAAAACGTGTTAAAAAAGCTCAAGATAAATACATAGACTGATACTCACAATAAAGCAACCGACAGGTCCCTGGTTAAACCCTAAATGACCCCTGCATTGTTGTGGAGGTTGGCACCATATAAGAGACAATGATTTGGTGCCCCCACTCCACGACGACTGTCCCAATCTGTCCTTAATAGGCCCTATGTTAAAGCAGGAGAGAAAACATATACCGTATATACTCACGTATAAGCTGAGATTTTCAGCCCATTTTTTAAGGCTGAAAGTCCCCCTCTTGGCTTATACGCGAGTCATATACGCCAGGGGGTCGGCGGGGAGGGGGAGCGGGGTGTCAGATCATGCTCACCTCCTCCTGGCGCGTCTCTGCAGCCCCCTGCTTCTCCCAGGATCTCAGGCTCCTTCCTTCAGCGATCACATGGTACCGCTCCTTAAAGTCATGAATATGCACATATTCATGACTTTAAGGAGCGGTACCACGTGACCGCTGAAGGAATAGCTGCCGGAGACTGCGGTGTTATGTTTTGGTAGCTGAGGAGAGCAGGCAAAAACGGCAATACACCAGAGAGGTTGGGATCTACTGATTGCAGTACCCTGACTAACCACCACAACTAAAGGCAGCCGTGGAGCGTTCCTACGTTGGTCCTAGACGCCTCGTCACAGCCTGAGAGGCTAACTACACCTAAAGATAGAAAGAGGAAAGCTATCTGCTCTGGAGCAGATCCCCAAAGAACATAGGAAGCCCCCAAACATGTAATGGCGGTTAGACAAGAGGAAATACAGACACAGACAGAAAATAGTATGAGCAAACGCTGGGGCCCAATCTGCCTGGACAGAAAAGGATAGGAAGGATACTTACTGCAATCCAAAAAAACCCTAAAAAAAGCCAACGCTACTAATTGCAAAAACACCTGAGATCACACGACCTCTACCACATAAATTAGTTCTCTGGTGTAACAAAACTAAGCCACAGCCACAGAAAAAACTGGAAAAGGCAAATGAACAAACAACAGTGGCTCCAGAGGAACCGAAAGGCGCCCAAGCCCCCGAGGAGGGGAACCTGGCCAACCTCACAGAAATGCAGAGAAAATTGCAAATGGCAAGCACAAAAAACAAAAAACAGAAAATAACTTATCTGAGAGCAGGAGAAGAGGCAAGACTCAGCAAGCTTCCAAGTGAACCAGGAAACAACGTTGAGACAAGAACAATTGATTACCGGCAACCATGATGGGGGGAAACCTCCCTTATATCCAGTCAGTCCGTGAATCCTGATTGCCAATCCTCATTGAATGGTTCAGTACCGTTTGTAACCACCAGAGGGAGCTTCTGCTCAGAATTCATTTCTAAAACATTCATAACAGTACCCCCCCTTGAGGAGGGGTCACCGAACCCTCATCTGTGCAACCAGGTCGGTCAGGATGAGGTCTGTGATATGCACGGATCAGTCTCCTAGCATGGATGTCCAAAGCAAACACCCAAGAATTGTCCTCCTGACCATAACCTCTCCACTTAACCAAATACTGCAGTTTCCATCTAGAAAAACGAGAATCCAATATTTTCTCAACCACATACTCCAGATTGCCCTCAACCAAAACAGGGTCAGGGGGCGCAGCCATAGAAACCACTGGCTCGACAAACCTCTTCAATAAGGACTTGTGGAACACGTTATGAATCTTAAATGTCCCTGGAAGAAGTAAACGAAAGGAAACAGGATTAAGAATCTCCATGATCTTATAAGGTCCATTGAACCTAGGCTTAAACTTAGGAGATGCAACTCTCATAGGGATATTTCTTGAGGACAACCAGACCAAGTCCCCCACTTTAAACCGAGGACCATCAGTCCTATGCCGGTTGGCAAACCGCTGGGCCTTCTCCTGAGAGAGGGACAACCTCTCCACTACCTGGTCCCAAATCTGCTGCATACGCTCCACAACAGAGTCAACACCCGGACAGACAGAAGCCTCTGCCTGTCCCGAAGAAAATCGAGGGTGAAACCCAGAATTGCAGAAAAATGGAGACATCAAGGTGGCTGAGCTAGCCCTATTATTAAGAGCAAACTCAGCCAAAGGCAAAAAAGAGTTCCAGTCATCTTGATCAGTTGACACAAAACATCTCAAATAAGTCTCCAAGGTCTGGTTTGTTCTCTCAGTTTGTCCATTGGTCTGAGGATGAAATGCAGAGGAGAAAGATAATTGAACACCAAGTTTAGAACAAATTGTCCTCCAAAATCTGGAAACAAACTGGACTCCTCTGTCAGACACAATGTTCTCCGGAATGCCGTGCAACCGAACCACGTACTGAAGGAACAAAGGCACCAACTCGGAGGAGGAAGGCAACTTAGGTAATGGCACAAGATGTATCATCTTGGAAAACCTATCACAGATTACCCAGATAACGGTCATTCTCTAAGAGACAGGGAGGTCGGAAATAAAATCCAAAGAGATATGGGTCCATGGCCTCTTGGGCACAGGTAATGGCATCAACAAACCACTAGAGCGAGAGCAAGGCTTGGAACGAGAGCAAGTCCCACAGGACTGCACAAAGTCCCTGACGTCACGAGACAAAGTAGGCCACCAAAAGGACCGACTCACCAAGTCTCTGGTACCAAAAATCCCGGGATGACCAGCCAACGCGGAACAATGAATCTCAGACATCACACTCTTCTTCCACTGGTCTGGGACAAACAATTTCCCAACAGGGCAGCGCTGAGGTTTATCCTCCTGACACCTCTCCAGAGCCAGTCTTAAATTGGGCGAGATGGCGGAAAGTACTACACCCTCTTTCAAAATAACAGCAGGATCAGATAACTCAGGAGAATCCGCAAAGAAACTCCTTGAGAGGGCATCCGCCTTAACATTCTTAGTGCCAGGAAGAAAAGAAACCACACAATTAAAATGTGAGAAAAACAAGGCCCACCTGGCCTGTCTAGGATTAAGTCGCTTGGCTGATTCGAGATAAACCAGGTTCTTATGGTCCGTGAGGACCACCACCTGATGTTTGGCTCCTTCCAGCCAATGTCTCCACTCTTCAAAGGCCCACTTCATGGCCAATAACTCCGGATTACCCACGTCATAATTACGTTCAGTTGGAGAAAACTTTCGAGAGAAAAATGCACAAGGGTTACTCTTAGAGGTCTCTGGATCCCTTTGGGACAAAACGGCACCTGCCCCAATTTCAGAAGCATCAACCTCCACCTAAAACGGTAGAGAAACATCAGGCTGCTGTAGAACAGGAGCAGAAGTGAATCTCTGCTTAAGTTCCTGAAACGCAGACACTGCCTCAGGAGGCCAATTCACCACATCAGAACCCTTTTTGGTCAAATCAGTCAATGGTTTAACAATACCGGAGAAATTACCAATAAATTTACGGTAAAAATTGGCAAAACCCAAAAATCTCTGAAGAGCCTTTAATGAAGTAGGTTGAACCCAATCACAGATGGCCTGAACCTTGACCGGGTCCATCTCAATAACAGACGGAGACAAAATGAATCCCAGAAATGAGACCTTCTGTACGCTAAAAAGACACTTTGATCCCTTCACATACAGTGCATTCTCTCTCAAAATCTGGAACACAGTCCGAACATGTTTCACTTGAGAGTCCCAGTCGTTGGAAAAAATCAAGATATCATCGAAATAAACAATCAGAAATTTATCCACAAAATCCCTGAAAATATCATTCATGAAGGATTGGAAGACGGAAGGAGCATTAGTGAGCCCAAAAGGCATCACTAGGTACTCAAAATGCCCCTCTGGGGTATTAAACGCCGTCTTCCATTCATCCCCGTGCTTAATGCGAATAAGGTTATACGCCCCCCTGAGGTCAAGCTTGGTAAACCAAGTAGCACTTTTCACCCTGGAAAACAGGTCAGAAATCAAGGGTAACGGATATTGATATTTCACATTGATATTGTTCAAGAGACGATAATCAATACACGGCCTTAATGAACCATCCTTTTTGGCCACAAAGAAAAAACCGGCACCCAAGGGTGAAGAGGATGGTCTGATATGACCCTTATCCAATGACTGTCTGATATAAGACCGCAAAGCGTCATGTTCAGATACAGACAAGTTAAAAAGGCAACCTTTAGGGAATTTACTACCAGGCACTAATTCAATAGCGCAGTCATAGCGCCTATGGGGGGGCAAGGATGCAGATTTACTTTCGCTAAACACATCAGAAAAATCAGTCAAAAAGTCAGGCACATCTTGAGCCTGGGGAGAGGCTGAAAAAACAGGAGTGTTGGCATTAACACATTGGCAGCCCCAACTGGTTACAGACACAGATTTCCAATCCAAAACAGGATTATGAGACTGCAACCAAGGGAAACCTAGTACAATAATGTCATGCAGATTATACAGCACCAAAAATTTGCAACTCTCCTGATGATCAGGTTCAACCCTCATTATCACCTGAGTAGAGAACTGGGGTTTATTCTCAGCCAAAGGGGTAGAATCAATCCCCAGTAGGGGAATAGACTTCCGTAGGGGTATCAAGGGAAACCCACAACGTTTAGCAAAATCAAAATCCATCAGGTTAATAGCTGCTCCCGAATCAACAAAATCCTGAGCAGAAAATGTGGACAGGGAGCAAATCAGGGTAACAGTCAACAGAAATGTAGTCTGAACACTACCCAACACAACTGAGCGTGCAAAACGTCTTCCCCGCTTAGGGCAGACTGAAATAGCATGAGAGGCATCACCACAGTAGAAACATAACCCATTGCGTTTTCGAAACTCATGACGCTGTGCCCCAGAAGCCACTCTATCACACTGCATGAGTTCAGAAGCTGGTTCACAAGGCAACACCATTCCACGCATACCTCTACGCTCACACAAACGTCTGTCAATTTGAATCGCCAATGACATAGAATCATTGAGACCAGAGGGAGCAGGGAAACCCACCATAACATCTTTTACATTCTCTGACAGACCCTTCCGAAAAAGGGCTGCCAAAGCATCATCATTCCATTTGGTCAGAACTGCCCACTTTCGGAATTTCTGACAGTACAACTCAGCGTCCTCAAGCCCCTGATTTAATGCCAACAAGGTTTTTTCAGCTTGATCAGTGACATTAGGTTCATTGTACAATAACCCCAGAGCCAGAAAAAATGCATCAACATTACTCAAAACAGGGTCCCCAGGTGTCAGGGAAAAAGCCCAATCCTGAGGATCACCGCGCAGGAAAGAGATGACAATTTGAACCTGCTGTGCTGCGTTCCCTGAGGACTTAGGTTTTAAGGCAAAAAACAACTTACAGTTATTTTTGAAATTCAGAAATTTAGCTCGATCCCCCAAAAACAAATCTGGCATGGGGATCCTAGGTTCCACAACCGGCAACCCTGCAAAATAGGTAGCAATACTCCGAACTTCAGTGGTAAGCTGATCCACACTGCCAGATAACTGTGCAAACTCCATTGAGAGAAAAAAAATCCTCCTCAGCACCCAGAGAAAAAGAGGGAAAAAAATGCAACAAACAGAAAAGAAAAAAGAAAAAAATCTCTGACAACTTTTTTCTTTCCACAATATTTTTCCCTTCTGTGAGTACCATATAATTTTCAGTTTGGCGGGTGATACTGTTATGTTTTGGTAGCTGAGGAGAGAAGGCAAAAACGGCAATACACCAGAAAGGTTGGGATCTACTGGATTGCAGTACCCTGACTAACCACCACAACTAAAGGCAGCCGTGGAGCGTTCCTACGTTGGTCCTAGACGCCTCGTCACAGCCTGAGAGGCTAACTACACCTAAAGATAGAAAGAGGAAAGCTATCTGCCCCGGAGCAGATCCCCAAAGAACATAGGAAGCCCCCAAACATGTAATGGCGATTAGACAAGAGGAAATACAGACACAGACAGAAAATAGTATGAGCAAACGCTGGGGCCCAATCTGACTGGACAGAAAAGGATAGGAAGGATACTTACTGCAATCCAAAAAAACCCTAAAAAAAGCCAACGCTACTAATTGCAAAAACACCTGAGATCACACGACCTCTACCACCTAAATTAGTTCTCTGGTGTAACAAAACTAAGCCACAGCCACAGAAAAAACTGGAAAAGGCAAATGAACAAACAACAGTGGCTCCAGAGGAACCGAGAGGAGCCCAAGCCCCCCGAGGAGGGGAACCTGGCCAACCTCACAGAAATGCAGAGAAAATTGCAAATGGCAAGCACAAAAAACAGAAAATAACTTATCTGAGAGCAGGAGAAGAGGCAAGACTCAGCAAGCTTCCAAGTGAACCAGGAAACAACGTTGAGACAAGAACAATTGATCACCGGCAACCATGATGGGAGGAAACCTCCCTTATATCCAGCCAGTTCGTGATTCCTGATTGCCAATCTTCATTGAATGGTTCAGTACCGTTTGTAACCACCAGAGGGAGCTTCTGCTCAGAATTCATTTCTAAAACATTCATAACACTGCGGCAGAAGCAGGGGGGCTGCAGAGACGCGCCAGTAGGGGTAAGTATTTGCGAAATTCACCTGTCCCCGGTCCACCGCTGCGCACTGCTGTGTCCTCCGTGTCCTCTGGCTGTGATGTTCAGGTCAGAGGCCACAATGACGTAGTTATTGCGCGACGCACCCTCTGCCTGAGCACTCACTGACGAGGACCTGGAAGACGGAGCAGCGCGCAGCGGTGGAACGGGGACAGGTGAATATCGCAGGTGCCGGGAGACTGAGCTAGCGATGACACCGGCACCTGTCCCCCATAGCGTGCCGGTGTCCCCGCCTGCTCAGGACACCGGCTACCTGGTCCCCAGCGACGAGAGGTGAGTATGTAATTTTTTTTTTTCATTTGCAGCAGTGGCGGCAGCATATGGGGCCTATACTATGGAGCATATGGGGCATATCTATGGAGCATATGAGGCATAATCTATGGAGCATATGGGGCATAATCTATGGAGCATATGGGGCATAATCTATGGAGCATATGGGGGCATAATCTATGGAGAATATGGGGCATAATCTATGGGACATTTTATGGGGGCATAATCTATGGGGCATTTTATGGGGGCATAATCTATGGAGCATCATATGGGGGCATAATCTATGGAGCATTTTATGGGGGCATAATCTATGGAGCATCATATGGGGGCATAATTTATGGAGCATCATATGGGGCATAATCTATGGAGCATTTTATGGGGGCATAATCTATGGAGCATCATATGGGGCATAAAATATATAGAGCATCTTATGGGGGCATAATCTATGGAGCATCATATGGGGGCATAATCTATGGAGCATTATATGGGGGCATAATCTATGGAGCATCATATAGGGCATAAAATATATGGAGCATCTTATGGGGACATAACCTTTATGGAGCAGCATATGGGGCATATTATTCTATGGACCATCTTATGGGGCCATTATTAACCTTTGTGCAGCATTATATGGGGTATTATTCTATGGAGTATCTTATGGGGCCATTATTAACCTTTATGCAGAGTTATATGGGGAGTATTTTGTATGGAGTATCTTATGGAGCCACCATGAACTGTATGGAGCATTATATGGGGCTCCTGATTCAATATGGATATTCAAAAACATTTAACCTGCTGATGTCTCAATTAATTTTACTTTTATTGGTATCTATTTTTATTTTCGAAAATTTACCAGTAGCTGCTGCATTTTCCACCCTAGGCTTATACGCGAGTCAATAAGATTTCCCAATTTTTTTGGGTAAAATTAGGTGGGTCGGCTTATACACGGGTCGACTTAGATAGATAATTCAGAGTAAAAATTCATATACTGGGATCAGTCTTTCGTACTTGTAGATATGACCAGGAATGCTGAGGTATACTAAAAAATATTTTTCAGATAGTATGTCCCGCTAAACAAATAAATCTGTCTGTGTTTGTAATGGAGTATGGATTGGACAAATGTAAAAGAGGAGGTTGGACAAGAAATGACATCACAAACCTTTTTTTTTGTTAAATAACATATCTTTATTTAGCTTACAAAAACGCATGAAAAAAACGCATGAAAAAACGCATCAAAAAAGCACCTGCGTTTTCTGCCAAGAGGTCCTGTTTTTGTGCAAAAAATTCAGCAGTCAAATCTGCAACGTGTGCACATACCCTTAATCTATTCTATTCTAACCTATCCCACTGTGATTTTACTATACACAGCACATGAATTGCCAGTCTTTCCAAGGAGATCGGTGTGTAAAGGTAGGACAGCACTCACATGGTCTGAGTGCTGTGCAATTTTTTTCTTGCACACATTGACTTCTATTGCGGGATACAATCCGATTTCCGAATACAATCGCAGCATGCTGCGAGTTCTTTCTATTCCGATGGCGATTCGATCAAAGCTGGAAAAAAAAACACAGATGAATGTAAGAGAGTCCAGGGCCATAGTCATGGCCCGCAATGATGGCTGTTTATGCACTCCCTGGCCCTCTGTTACATATACAAAATGTTCCCTTTGTAGCATACCTTTCTTCCCGCTTTCTGTTCCATCAGGGTCCTCTCACATCTGCTGAGGATATCCTTTGGGCAGCTTCATGCAAAGAGAGACAGAGTCCAGTTCCAACTTAAGATAAATGATTTTACTTGGTTCCATTCTCAGTACATCCAGCTCAGTCACAGACACAACATAGGGATAATCACAGAGCACATCCTTTTCTTTCCATCACTTCTTCTAGAACAGTGTTTGTCAACTCCAGTCCTCAGGACCCACCAACAGGTCATGTTTTCAGGATTTCCTTAGTATTGCACAGGTGATAATTTTATCACCTGCTCAAGCATTGATTCCATCACCTTTGCAATACTAAGGAAATCCTGAAAACATGACCTGTTGGTGTGTCCTGAGGACTGGAGTTGAGAAACACTGTTCTAGAATGTCCCGGGGTTGCACCAGCTCGTCCAGTACTGCAGCGTTCCTTCTGGCCAGTCTAACTAACTTCAGGAGTTCCCTTGTCAGTTTCGCTCCAGACACAAGGACATCTGCCCACATAGTTAGCTGCCACGTATTGGAGCTGCCCTGCATTCTTTCACTGCTCTGACCTTCAGCCCAAGGGCCCTGGATGACTGGGCTACTCGCCTGAACGTTGAGTTACCAACAGCCCTGTCCGGGCCAACAGGCCCTACTGAGTAAAAACAGGAAATCCTCCTGGCTTACCCACAGTTGGCCTCTGCTAAATTAATGAATTCCTATGCTATTCCTATAATTCCCCCCTCTAGTGGGCTAAACCTATCACTACACTTTCCCTATCTACACAATATAATATAGATATATACATTGCACTATATATCAGAACAACATATCAACATGTACATAAATAAACATTACAAACGTAATAAATATACCAGCTCCTTAGGGACATAAGATCACATGAAGACACAATGATAGAATAACATTGGTCTAAATGCTATCCAATTTTTTTATCAGATTGCATTCGTCCGATTTCATCACAAGTGGGAATGAGCCCTACAGCTCAGTTTGTTTTTTAAAACAAACTGCAGCCAGGAAAAAGGGGAACAGGGGACAAGGAAAAATCTTTTTGACATTCCATCCATATGCTTCCAGGTTAAATGAGTTTAAATATAATCACCTGAAGAAAAAAATAGTTGAGGATTTTTTTTCTATATTTGTAATTTGTAAGCCTTAGACCTTGTGCAGACAATCATATTTTTAATCTGAAGGAGATCCGAAATATTGAACTCGGACCAATGTTATTCCATGGCACTGTGCACTTGTACAATTTTTTCCTTGGACCATGTCTGGTCGAGGAAAAAAAAAATCGCAGCCTGCACAATTTGTATCCGTAAATCGGATCACACTTGGCCATGCAAGTCAATGTATCAGTCACAAAAAAATCAGACCAAACTAGGATGACATCTGAGAACAGTCCAGTTTTCATGGACTGACAGAATGGAGAAGATGAAGAATTGTTTTCCATCTTCCCCACTTGTGTGAAAATCCAGTCACACTATGATCTCACTCTGATCAGAGTCTGATTAGCATAATCAGCCTGATTTTCTTGGACGAGAGAAAATATGGTCATGTGACCCTAGCTTTAGATTTATGAAAGCTCAGGGAGGTTTGCTGTGATTCAGGTGTACCTGTAATACTCAGAAAAATGTACTGTACATATCATATAATTCAATACCTTTCATGTGACCGCACTTTTATTAGGAAGCCATGATTCGGTTTAGAAAATGTCTAAAATTTTGTACAAAAGATAGCTAGATCACTACACAAATCAGGTACTTCTTGTTGTCTCCCAATTGTAAGCTCTTACAAGGATGGTTCTCATTCCGCTTTCTTGAATGGTCAGAAGTGTTAACCAGACTCCAATGATTCACTTCTGCGTCAGCTGGTATCGTACATTTCTTCTATTCTATGGACTTCCCACCAATGGTGCATGCGTCCTGTCTGGTGTGTGCCGACGAAGCGACATCGGTGCTGCTCACCTCCCGATGTTGACGTGGCATCAGACACCACTTTACGTAGTTGTCACTCAGTAATGCCTGATTTTATTTGTACATGCCTTCTGAATTGTGAAGTACAGTGGAATTTGTTGGTGTTACAGGAATAGGCATAAATAAGTGATTAGGATTTTTTTGAACCTTATAATACAAATTTTTTATTTCTATTTAATATATCTACAAGAAAATGAGCAATTACAATCACATAAAGAGAATTTTTGGTTGCCTCCTGTCTGCTTGATGTAGAACCTTGTCCAGATGCATCTTAATTCTTCCTGCAACTGCAAAGGTTAACAGCATACTAACCTGTAACAAAATGCTTTTTCATATAAAGCAGACCTGGTGTATCCCTGATTAAAGGGGATCTTACATTTCTTTGGTAAACTTGTTTTGCTCATTCAGCTATGTACATTTTAAACACTGTCTCTACAGACTCCAAAAATTCCTGCCCAATCTCTCGACAGGGAGCAGTGGCCAAGCATGATAAGACACAGCTCGATATTTTGATAGAGGTTAACCTAAAGATTAAATTGATTTTTGGGTTTTAAGTGGAGACCCAAGAGCCAGTGTCCGAGCGCTGCTCTGCAGCCGGCTGACCACTTGGTTGGACAAAGTAAGTGGGAACCAATCGTAGTTCATTTCACCTATATGTCCCCCTCCCCACACCCTTATTGTTGCCTGGTAACCACAGCCCACGAGAAAGGAGATGGATTTCAGATAGAAGCAGAGAAGACGGATCAATGGAAGAACAAGTACCGCAGTGGTCGAGTAAAAGCTTCTCCCCTGGCAGTATATTGATCCAACCCTGCTAGACCTAGCAAATCAACTCCAACAGCCACAGTGCTTTGAAAATACATTTCGAAACCTCAATAATCCTACAGTTGATGTAGGATAACCTACTGAATATAGACAGTGCAGGGTATTTGTCTGATACAGGACATAGAGGAAGCAGGGAACACTTGCAATAACTTTTGGGGGGGCTTTGGAGCTATGTTCTGAAGCCATACAAGGACTTCTAATTGTGCAAGAATATATAAGCTGCCAGTATAGAAGCCCTCGTACAATCCTGAATCCCATTTCAGACTAGTCAACACTTTCAGATGCTACTAATTTATAATTATTTATACATTAATTAATACATTTGGATAGCCACAGCCATAAGCAAAGTGTCTGCATGATGTAGGGTGCATATTAAATACAAACGATGAAGGCAGGCATTGCAGTGAGGATGCTTAAGGCTAAACTTTCATTTAAAGAGATGTTTTCTTGTAATTGTATGTAAAGACTCAGACAGCACGCCTAATTCTTCCAGTTATTTATTGCAGCTGATTATTAATTATTAATATATCATATTCATGCACTAACGTGTATTGATTCTTTTATATACAGCTCCTGTTTGACATATTTTCCTTTTTCTCCCTAAATTCAGACTATTAAAAAGCGAATGAGTAACTGTCCTCATGCAAAGTCACATTGGTGGAGGTAAGGTGTAGAAAGGAGTTTTGAAGAAGCCAGCACCTCCTGAATGTTGTGTGCAACATTTTGAATATTGTATTGTATTGATTTATTAATGTGACATTGTGAGTGTTATGGATTTGCTTAAATTTCACTGTAATTGCTATAAAATGCAGTTCTTATTGTGTATATCAGCACCTCAAGACACACTGGTTAGGAGGGAGTTAAGGATTAGGTAGAAGGCTTTGGGACAGGGAAAGGATTTAGTTAATAAAAGGCAGAGATTAGTGAGTTACTGGTAGTTGGGAGTTGTTAGTGTGTGTTAGAGGGGTCGGCCACTTTCTTTTGTTGATGCAGCTTTCCTCACAAACTGACAGCCATGCCTATCCATACAATGGCTGAAGCATGTAAGCACACCAGTCCATCAGCCTCCTCAAAAAGAAATACAGCTTTCCCATGTGCAGTGTTTTGCAAATAGAGGTTTTTTATGAACCAATCTGGTCACATGACCCTCCATAAGCAGTCATTTTATTGACAGAAGTGCTGGTCAGTTAGTGAGGAAATTTGCCAACCCCTTTAAGCCATGAAGGAGATCAAGAAAATGGCTAGAACATCTCTGGTGCCCCAGATTTGCTTTCCCGGAAGAAAGGAACTCTGCTCAGCAGTGTATAGAGCAAAGAGTACAAATAACTACTGCTTTGGGTTAAAAATGGTAAATTGAGATAGCGAGGAAATGAGAACTGGCAACTGCAGACCAGGTGCGAAAATTTTTATGAAGACAAACTGGGATAGTTGGACAGGAACACTTACAGATCGATTCATTAAGACTAGCTTTGTACATGAATTTTAAAGTAGTGGTGTAGTGGGGTAAGATACGCCAAAGTCATTGAGAGGCACACACCACTTAATAAATTTGGTGCATATTTGCCTCTGTTCGCTTTTCCTGTTATCATCTGAATCAGGGGTCCTCAAACTATGGCCCATGGGCCACATGCGGCCAGTTATCTGGCCCCTGGGCCCGTCCGACATTGAACTTCACAACAGTTCAATGCCGGCGGACCCTGTAATTGCGGGCGGAACAACGAGGTGACGAGGAAAGGCCCTCAGTACGCAGCACAGATATGATTGTCATCATGCCGCCTGCGCAGCCTGATGACGTCACGCTGCCTGTGCCAGTGCACCAGCAGAAGACGGAGTCAAGCAGGCACCTCTTCAGAGCAGCGGGGGACATAGGTGAGTACTGGCATTTTTTTTTTTTTTTTTAACGCCGGGTCCAGTCTATCATGCTTATTGGGGACTATGCTGCCTATTGGAGACATTTACCTGCCTATTCGGGACCTGTGCTGCCTAATGGGGACATTTACCTGCCTATTGGGGACCTATGCTGCCTATTGGGGACCTATGCTGTTTATTGGGGACCTGTGCTGCCTATTGAGGACCTGTGCTGCCTATTGGGGACCTATGCTGCCTATTGGGGACCTGTGCTGCCTATTGGGGACCTGTGCTGCCTATAGTGGACTATGCTGCCTTTTGGGGACTATGCTGCCTATTGGGGATATTTACCTGCCTATTAGGGACATTTGCCTGCCTATTGGGGACCTATGCTGCCTATTGGCGACATTTCCCTGCCTATTGGTGACATTTCCCTGCCTATTGGGGACATTTGCCTGCCTATTGCAGACATTTGCCTGTCTATTGGGGACCTATGCTGCCTATTGGGGACCTATGCTGTCTATTGAGGACATATGCTGCCTATTGGAGACTATGCTGCCTACTGGGACATTTACCTGCCTATTGGGGACCTATGCTGCCTATTGGGGACCTATGCTGCCTATTGGCGACATTTCCCTGCCTATTGGCGACATTTCCCTGCCTATTGGGGACATTTCCCTGCCTATTGGGGACATTTGCCTGCCTATTGGGGACATTTGCCTGTCTATTGGGGACCTATGCTGCCTATTGTGGACGTTTACCTGCCTATTGGAGACATTTACTTGCCTAATGGTGGACCTATGCTGCCTATTGCTGACATTTACCTGCCTATTGGAGACATTTACCTGCCTATTGGGGACCTATGTTGCCTATTGGGGACCTATGCTGCCTATTGCGGACCTATGCTGCCTATTGCGGACATTTACCTGCCTATTGGAGACATTACTTGCCTATTGTAGACATTTATCTGCCTATTGGGGAGCTATTGTGCCTATTGGCGGCATTTACCTGCCTATTGGGGACATTTACCTGCCTATTGGGGACTGTCGCATCACACCAGTCAGAGCCTGAGGTAAAGGCGGAGTTCCACCAAAATGGGCACTGGTGAGGCTGAAATGATATGGATTGGCAAGGCTGCATTGGTGGGCACTGATCAGTCTGGATTGATGGGCAGTGCAGTCTGTATGTCTCTGTGTGGGCAATTTTATTGCTGGTATATTGTTTTTGTAGCGCTGTATATATATATTGGTATTTTACTAATAGCAATTTGGAATCTCTAGGAAACAATGATATCAAGAAAGAGAAAATAATTGACTCGGAGTGTAGGATATTCAAAGTACCCATTGAAGTTTGTTGATTTAATTTTACTTGTTCTTCATTTTAAATATTGTATTTATTCCTGTTTTGTTTTTTTACTTCAAAATAAGATATGTGCAGTGTGCATAGGAATTTGTTTATAGGTTTTTTTAAACTATATTCCGGCCTTCCAATGGTTTGAGGGACCGTGAACTGGCCCTCTGTTTAAAAAGTTTGAGGAACCCTGATCTGAATGTTCTGTCATTCAAGTTCTGCAGTAAGGCCATGTTCATACTTTCTGTATTTGGTCAGTACATCAGTATTTCTAAGCCAAAATCAGGAATGGAACAATTAGAGGAAAAGTATAATAGAAACACATGTAGCACTTCTGAATTATTCACCCACTCTCGTTTTGGCTTACAAATATTGATACGAAATACTGACCAAATACTGAACGTGTGAACATTGCCTAAAAGAAAGTGTATTTTAATTAATCAGAGTCTCGCTTTCCTTGGTGTGAGCAACTGTTCTCAAGTTCCAGGTTAGCTAAAAGTATACGGCCACCTGATAAGTGTCTGCAAGGAGGATAGCTCAGAAAAGAAACTTAAAGCAAACCTGTCGTCAGGATTTGCTAAGTAAACTACAGGCAATATCAGGTTGGTGCTGTTATACTGATTAAAATGGTAGCTGGGTTGAAGAAATCCATCTTGTGGTTGTTGTTTAATCTTTGTTTGTAGTTTTTAATTAGGCCGGTGTCACACTTGCGAGAAACTCGCTCAATTCTCGTGCGAATCACTCGCATCAACACCCGGCACTGCCAACGGCACTCAGACCGGAGCATGCGGCTGCATGTATTTCTATGAAGCCACCTTCTCTGGTCCGAGTGCCGGCAGCAGTGCCGAGTGCTGATGCGAGAAACTTGTGCGAGTTTGACACCGGCCATAATGAGATTCTTGTGCTTTTAATTATTGGGTATCCAATCTGGACACGTGGCATGAACTGGCTCTCTACAACTTGGAGGTCCTGGCCTGCCCTGCCGCTAGTGTTTTGTCAGAGCGGCTTTTTAGTGCCGCTGGTGGAAGAATAACTGATAAGCACATCCGCCTATCATCTGAAAATGCTGACAGGCTGACTCTTATAAAAATGAACAAGGCCTGGATTGGGGCAGACTTCTGTACACCACCGAATGATAACAGCAAAACATAACCTTCATGTGTGTATTTTTTGGGAGGTGTATTACCATGCACCTCTTCACACCCACACATGGGTATACGCTTCCTGACTTTGGCTATTTGGTGTGTTATCCTCCTCCTTCTCCTCATCATCATCATCCACCACCACAAGATCAACATGGTGACCATGGTCCGTGATGCAACAGCCAACTTATTGTGTAAAAGGGTGTTTTTGATGCACTTTTAATTCAAAAGATTTACACAGTAGGTTGTGTTATGATTTGGTAGCTGAGGAGAGCAGGCAAAAAAGGAAATACACCAGAGCAGTTGGAAACTATGAGATTGCAGTACCCTGACTAACCACCACAACTAGAGGCAGCCGTGGAGCGTTCCTACGTTGGTCCTAGACGCCTCGTCACAGCCTGAGAAACTAACTACACCTAAAGATAGAAAGAGGAAAGCTATCTGCCCCGGAGCAGATCCCCAAAGAACATAGAAAGCCCCCAAATATGTAATGGCGGTTAGACAAGAAGAAATACTGACACAGACAGAAAATAGTATGAGCAAACGTTGGGGCCCAAACTTACTAAATAGAAAAGGATAGGAAGGGCACTTACTGCAATCCCAAAAAACCCTGAAAAGCACCAACTCTACTAATTTCAAAAACACCTGAGATCACATGACCTCTACCACCTAAATTAGTTCTCTGGTGTAACCAAAAACAAAACAGCAGCCACTGAAAAAACTGGAAAAAGCAAATGTACAAACATCAGTGGCTGAACTGAACTGAGAGGGCAAAAGCCCCCTGAGGGGACCCTGAAGGCCCCCACAGAAGTGCAGGACAAAATGCAAAAATCAAGCACAAAAACAAAAAGAAGAAAATGTCTTATCTGTTAGCAGGAGATTCAGACACGACACAGCAGGCTACCAAGGAAACAGGAATCAAGGATTGAGACCAGAACAATTGATCACCGGCAACCCTGATGGGAAGGCGACTCCCTTATATAAGACCAGTCAGTAACACCTGATTCCCAATCCTCACAATCTTCACTGGACAGTCCAGTACCGTTTGTAACCACCAGAGGGAGCTTCTGCTCAGAACTCATTTCCAGTCTATTCACAACAGTACCCCCCCTTGAGGAGGGGTCACCGAACCCTCATTTGAGCAACCAGGTCGGTCAGGATGAGTTCTATGATACGCACGGATGAGTCTCCTAGCATGGATGTCCGAAGCAAACACCCAAGAATTGTCTTCCTGACCATAACCTCTCCATTTAACCAAATACTGGAGTTTCCGTCTAGAAAAACGAGAATTCAATATTTTCTCAACCACATACTCCAGATTGCCCTCAACCAAAACAGGGTCAGGAGGCACAGTAGTAGGAACCACTGGCTCAACAAACCTCTTCAACAAGGACTTGTGGAACACGTTATGGATCTTAAATGTCCCTGGAAGAAGCAAACGAAAAGAAACAGGATTAAGAATCTCCATGATCTTATAAGGTCCAATGAACCTAGGCTTAAATTTAGGAGATGCCACTCTCATAGGAATATTTCTTGAGGACAACCAGACCAAGTCCCCCACTTTAAACCGAGGACCATCAGTCCTATGCCGGTTAGCAAACCGCTGGGCCCTCTCCTGAGAGAGGGACAACCTCTTCGCTACCTGGTCCCAAATCTGCTGCATACGCTCCACAACAGAGTCAACACCTGGACAGACAGAAGCCTCCGTCTGTCCTGAAGAAAATCAAGGGTGAAACCCAGAATTACAGAAAAATGGAGACATCAAAGTGGCAGAGCTAGCCCTATTATTAAGAGCAAACTCAGCCAAAGGCAAAAAAGAGACCCAGTCATCCTGATCAGCAGACACAAAGCATCTTAGATAAGTCTCCAATGTCTGGTTAGTTCTCTCAGTTTGACCATTGGTCTGAGGATGAAACGCCGAGGAGAAAGACAATTGAACACCAAGTTTAGAACAAAAGGTCCTCCAAAATCTGGAAACAAACTGGACTCCTCTGTCAGACACAATGTTCTCAGGAATGCCGTGTAAACGAACCACGTGCTGAAGAAACAAAGGCACCAATTCAGAGGAGGAAGGCAACTTAGGTAATGGCACAAGATGTATCATCTTGGAAAACCTATCGCAAATCACCCAGATGACGGTCATTCTCTGAGAAACAGGGAGGTCGGAAATGAAATCCATAGAGATATGGGTCCATGGTCTCTTGGGCAATGGCATCAACAAACCACTAGAACGAGAGCAAGGCTTGGAGCGAGAGCAAGTCCCGCAGGACTGCACAAACTCCCTGACATCACGAGACAAGGTAGACCACCAAAAGGACCGACTAACCAAGTCTCTGGTACCAAAAATTCCGGATGACCGGCCAACGTGGAACAATGAATCTCAGACATTACACTCTTTTTCCATTGGTCCGGGACAAACAATTTCCCAACAGGGCAGCGCTCGGGCTTGTCCTCCTGACACCCCTCCAGAGCAAGTCTCAAATTGGGCGAGATGGCGGAAAGAACTACACCCTCTTTCAAAATAACAGAAGGATCAGATAACTCAGGAGAGTCCGCCAGGAAACTCCTCGAGAGGGCATCCGCCTTAACATTTTTAGTGCCAGGAAGAAATGAAACCACAAAATTAAAACGTGTGAAAAACAAGGCCCACCTGGCCTGTCTAGGATTAAGTCGCTTGGCAGATTCCAGATAAACTAGATTCTTATGGTCCGGAAGGACCACCACCTGATGTTTGGCTCCCTCCAGCCAATGTCTCCACTCTTCAAAAGCCCACTTCATGGCTAATAACTCCCGATTACCCACGTCATAATTACGTTCAGTGGGAGAAAATTTTCGAGAGAAAAAGGCACAAGGGTTACTTTTAGAGGTCTCTGGATCTCTTTGGGACAAAACGGCACCTGCCCAAATTTCAGAGGCATCAACCTCCACCTGAAATGGTAGAGAAACATCAGGCTGCCGTAGAACAGGAGCAGAAGTGAATCTCTGCTTAAGTTCCTGAAATGCAGAGACTGCCTCAGGAGGCCAATTCACAACATCAGAACCCTTCTTGGTCAAATCAGTTAATGGTTTAACAATAACAGAGAAATTACCAATAAATTTACGATAAAAATTGGCAAAACCCAAGAATCTTTGAAGAGCCTTTAATGAAGTAGGTTGGACCCAATCACAGATGGCCTGAACTTTGACCGGGTCCATTTCAATAACAGATGGGGACAAAATGAATCCCAGAAATGAGATCCGCTGTACGCCAAAAAGACACTTTGATCCCTTCACATACAGAGCATTCTCTCTCAAAATCTGGAACACAGTCCGAACATGTTTTACATGAGAGTCCCAGTCATTGGAAAAAATCAAGATATCATCCAAATAAACAATCAGAAATTTATCCACAAAATCCCTGAAAATGTCATTCATGAAGGACTGGAAGACAGAAGGAGCATTAGTGAGCCCAAAGGGCATCACAAGGTACTCAAAATGCCCTTCAGGGGTATTAAATGCCGTCTTCCATTCATCCCCGTGCTTAATGCGAATAAGGTTATATGCCACCCTGAGGTCAAGCTTGGTAAACCAAGTAGCGTTTTTCACCCTGGAAAACAGATCAGAGATCAAGGGTAAAGGATATTGATATTTCACAGTAATATTGTTCAAGAGACGATAATCAATACACGGCCTTAATGAACCATCCTTTTTGGCCACAAAGAAAAAACCGGCACCTAAGGGTGAAGAGGATGGTCTGATATGACCCTTCTCCAATGACTCCTTGATATAAGACCGCATAGCGTCATGTTCAGGTACAGACAGGTTAAAAAGGCGACTTTAGGGAATTTACTACCAGGCACTAATTCAATAGCGCAGTCATAGCTCCTATGGGAGGTAAGGAT
Organism: Oophaga sylvatica; assembly: GCA_033576555.1. Classification (NCBI taxonomy): domain Eukaryota; kingdom Metazoa; phylum Chordata; class Amphibia; order Anura; family Dendrobatidae; genus Oophaga; species Oophaga sylvatica. The sequence goes on from JARQOD010000001.1 coordinate 344,707,798, forward strand.
GCAGATTTACTTTCGCTAAACACATCAGAAAAATCAATCAAAAAGTCAGGAACATCCTGAGCCTGGGGGGAGGCAGAAAAAACAGGAGTGTTGGTATTAACACATTGGCAGCCCCAACTGGTAACAGACACAGATTTCCAATCCAAAACAGGATTATGAGACTGTAACCAAGGGAAACCCAGTACGATAATGTCATGCAGATTATACAGAACCAAAAATTTGCAACTCTCCTGATGATCAGGTTCTACCCTCATTATCACCTGAGTAGAGAACTGAGGTTTATTCTCAGCCAAAGGGGTAGAATCGATCCCCAGTAGGGGAATAGACTTCCGTAGGGGTATCAAGGGAAACCCACAACATTTAGCTAAATCAAAATCCATCAGGTTAATAGCTGCTCCAGAATCAACAAAAGCCTGAGCAGAAAATGAGGACAGAGAGCATATCAGGGTAACAGTTAATAAAAACTTAGTCTGAACACTACCCAAGACAACTGAGCGTGCAAAACGTCTTCCCCGCTTAGGGCAGACTGAAATAGCATGAGAGGCATCACCACAGTAGAAACATAACCCATTGCGCTTTCGAAATTCATGACGCTGTGCCCCAGAAACCACTCTATCACACTGCATGGATTCAGAAGCAGGTTCACAAGGCAACATTATTTCACGCATACCTTTCCGCTCACGCAAACGTCTGTCAATTTGAATCGCTAATGACATAGAATCATTGAGACCAGAGGGAACAGGGAATCCCACCATAACATCCTTTACATTATCTGACAGTCCCTTCCGAAAAAGAGCTGCCAAATCGTCGTCATTCCATTTGGTCAGGACTGCCCACCTACGGAATCTCTGACAGTATAACTCAGCGTCCTCAAGCCCCTGACTTAATGCCAACAAAGTTTTTTCAGCTTGATCAGTGACATTAGGCTCATCGTACAATAACCCCAAAGCCTGAAAAAACGCATCAACATCACTCAAAACAGGATCCCCAGGTGTCAGGGAAAAAGCCCAATCCTGAGGGTCGCCGCGCAGGAGAGAGATGACTATTTGAACCTGCTGTGCAGCGTTCCCTGAGGACTTAGATTTTAAGGCAAAAAACAATTTACAGTTATTTTTGAAATTCTGAAATTTAGCTCGATCCCCTAAAAACAAATCTGGCATGGGAATCCTAGGTTCCACAACAGGCAACCTAGCAAGATAGGTAGCAATACTCCGAACTTCAGTGGCAAGCTGATCCACACGGCCAGACAACTGTGCAAACTCCATTGAGAGAGAAAAAAAATCCTCCTCAGCATCCAGAGATACAGAGGGAAAAAAAAAAAATGAAACAAACAGAAAAAAAAGATATCTCTGACAATTCTGACAACTTTTTTTTTTTTTTTTTTTCCACAATATTTTTCCCTTCTGTGAGTACCATATAATTTTCAGTTTAGGCCGGTGATACTGTTATGATTTGGTAGCTGAGGAGAGCAGGCAAAAAAGGAAATACACCAGAGCAGTTGGAAACTATGAGATTGCAGTACCCTGACTAACCACCACAACTAGAGGCAGCCGTGGAGCGTTCCTACGTTGGTCCTAGACGCCTCGTCACAGCCTGAGAAACTAACTACACCTAAAGATAGAAAGAGGAAAGCTATCTGCCCCGGAGCAGATCCCCAAAGAACATAGAAAGCCCCCAAACATGTAATGGCGGTTAGACAAGAAGAAATACTGACACAGACAGAAAATAGTATGAGCAAACGTTGGGGCCCAAACTTACTAAATAGAAAAGGATAGGAAGGGCACTTACTGCAATCCCAAAAAACCCTGAAAAGCACCAACTCTACTAATTTCAAAAACACCTGAGATCACACGACCTCTACCACCTAAATTAGTTCTCTGGTGTAACCAAAAACAAAACAGCAGCCACTGAAAAAACTGGAAAAAGCAAATGTACAAACATCAGTGGCTGAACTGAACTGAGAGGGCAAAAGCCCCCTGAGGGGACCCTGAAGGCCCCCACAGAAGTGCAGGACAAAATGCAAAAATCAAGCACAAAAACAAAAAGAAGAAAATGTCTTATCTGTTAGCAGGAGATTCAGACACGACACAGCAGGCTACCAAGGAAACAGGAATCAAGGATTGAGACCAGAACAATTGATCACCGGCAACCCTGATGGGAAGGCGACTCCCTTATATAAGACCAGTCAGTAACACCTGATTCCCAATCCTCACAATCTTCACTGGACAGTCCAGTACCGTTTGTAACCACCAGAGGGAGCTTCTGCTCAGAACTCATTTCCAGCCTATTCACAACAAGGTTGATGTGTACTTCCCCCAGGGGAAAATGTTTGTCAGCCCATACACTTAATGTGTGGGGATTCCAAGTATAGGAGACCTACTCCTTTAAATTGGGAAGAAATTTTTCATAGGCCATCCTTCACGTTTCTTCAGACACCACCGCTAGAAAATGAGGGTGAACGTGTTCCGTGATGCAACAGCCGCGTAATTTTCTTGAAGGGTGTTTATGATGCCCGTAACAAAAACGTTGAGACAGTATGTTGATGTGTACCCCACAGGAGGAATTGTTTGTCAGCCCATACACTTACTGGAGACCCACTTCTTTGTAATGGAAACAGATTTTTAAGGAGGACTTCCTCCACGTCTCTTCAAAGTGGTATTTTGGTGCGTCCAAATTTAGAGCAGGCCTTGCATTCACTACATAGGCAAACAGTATGGGAGACCCACTTCCTTATAGTGTGAACTTTGTTGGCTGTTCTTCTTCAACAATTCAATTCTTCACTGCCAGTTCTTCAGCCTCAACACTGAAATTCTGCAATGCAGGGTCTTCAGCCTCACCACTGCAATTCACCAATGCAGGTTCTTAAGCCTCAGCAGTGCAATTCTCCACTGATGGTTCTTCAGGTTCAACACTGAAATGCTCCACTGCTAGGTGTTCTTCCTCAACACTGCAATGCTACAATGAAGGTTCCTTGGGCTCAAGATTGCAATGCTCCACTGATGTGTGTTCTTCATCCACACTGCAATTTTCCACTGCCGGGTCTTCATCCTCAACACTGCAATTGTCCACTGCAGGTTCTTCTGGCTCAACATTGAAATGCTCCACTGCTAGGTGTTCTTCCTCAACACTGCAATGCTACAATAAAGGATCTTCAGCCTCATCACTGCAACGCCCCACAGCTGGGTCTTCAGCCTCAACACTGCAATTGTCCACCTCTGAGTCTAGCCTCAACACTGCAATTTTCCACTGCTGGGTCTTCAGCCTCAACACTGCAGTTTTCCACTGCCGGGTCTTCAGCCTCAACACTGCAATTGCCTACCGCTTGCTCTTTAGCCTCAACACTGCAATGCTCCACTGCTGGGTCTTTAACCTCAACACTGCAATTGTCCACTGCCGGGTCTTCAGCCTCAACACTGCAATGCTCCACCGCTGGGTCGTTAGCCTCAACACTGCAATTGTCCACTGCCGGGTCTTCAGCCTCAACACTGCAATGCTCCACCACTGGGTCTTTAGCCTCAACACTGCAATTGTTCACTGCCGGGTCTTCAGCCTCAACACTGCAATTGTCCACTGTCAGGTCTTCTGCCTCAACACAGCAATTGTCCACTGCCGGGTCTTCAGCCTCAACATTGCAATACTCCACTGCTGGGTCTTTAGCCTCAACACTGTAATTGTCCACTTCCGGGTCTTCAGCCTCAACACTGCAATTGTCCACCGCTGGGTCTTCAGCCTCAACACTGCAATTGTCCACTGCCAGGTCTTCAGCCTCAACACTGCAATTGTCCACTGCCGGGTCTTCAGCCTCAACACTGCAATTGTCCACCGCTGGGTCTTCAGTCTCAACACTGCAATTGTCCACTGCAGATTCTTCAGCCTCAACACTGAAATTATCTACTGCAGGTTTTCCAGACTCAACACTGATGTTCTCCCCTGCCGGGTCTTTATCCGCAACACTGACATTCTCCAATGCAGGTTCTTTAAGCTCAACAATTCGTTGTGTAGCCAAACAATAGGGGAGTTCCAAATGAGTAGGAACAATGCTTATTGGGGTGCGTGTTACTTTGGTGCAGGGCAGGCCTTGCATTCAATGCATAGGCAAACAGTATAGGAGTACCAAATGAATAATGTTAACTTGGTTTTCATGTGGCCGTCCAGTACTTGGGTTCAAAGGCTTATTGGGGTGCGTGTAACTTTGGTACAGGGCAGGCCTTGCATTCAATGCATAGACTAACACTATGGAAGACCCATTTTCTTATAATTGGAACACTTTTTCATGAGGCCCTCCTGTAAGTGTGGCAAAGGAGTATAGGGATGCGTCCTAATTTTTGGCAGCCCAGCCACTCACTGCATAGGCAATAACAGTATAGGAGACCCACTGTTTAATATTGGGAACAAAAAAGTATAGCCAGCTGATGGCTCTCTAAGAATAGTGAGGGCCGATTGCTGGCCCTATAAAAATAGGCTTTGTGACTTACAGAATCCCTCCTTCATAAATGAAACTAGATGTGTCTGATGATGTGTCACACACCACATGGCCAGCTAAGGTTGTAAAATGTTAAAATGACATTTCCCAGTGAATGCATTTGTATTGGTTGAAAGCAATGTTAAAGTTGAAAAACGCATCAAAAACGCTACATGTGAACATAGCCCAAGTGGTGGAGGAACATTTTTGCTTTAGGTTAATTATTTTGCCTTACATAAAAGTCATTACCCTGGAAAGGATGTTCCTTAACATATTTCCCAGGAAAATCCATTTTGGTTTTGTATTTGTATGTTTTTTGGTGCGCCTGTAAAAATGGCATAAGACTCTGACAACATTGTTCACAGCTGTGATCTGGGAGTCAGAAATGCTTCCAGGGGCATTTCCCATGATGTTACCATGTCATTTGAGCACTGTTTCCATAATTTTCAGACATTTTTAGACTTTAAAAGGACCCCCGGTGGGGATCGCGGCAAAAATACTCGGTTTTCCCATAGACTTACATTGGGATCGTTGCTCGGATCGAGTACCCGAGTATTCCAATTTGCTCCACCCGAACAACGAGCACCCGAGTATTTTAGTGCTTGCTCATCAATACTTCCGAGCCCTGCCGTGCATCCAAACAGTAGATTTCCATCACAAATAAGATATCGGCATATTTAGGAGAAATTTTGGGGTCCAGTTTCTCCTGTTACACTTGTGAAAATAAAAAAGTTTCGATCTAAAGTTAATTTTTTGTGAAAAAAATTAAAAATTAATTTTTCTTCCTTCCACATTGCTTCAGTTCCAGTGAAGCACCTGAAGGGTTAATAAACTTTTTAAATGTGCTTTTGAGCACCTTGAGGGGTGCAGTTTTTAGAATTGTGTCACTTTTGGGTAGTTTCTGTCATACAGACCCCTCAAAGTCATTTCAAATGTCACCATTTACAAAACTATTAAATTAGAGAGTCATATTGCACAAAATAGTTAATAAATAACATTTCCCACATGTCTACTTTATATCAGCACAATCTTTGCAAAACATTTTTTTTGGTAGAAAGTTATAAGGGTTAAAAGTTGACCAGCAGTTTCTCATTTTTACAACAAAATTTGCAAAACCATTTTTTAGGGACCACCTCACATTTGAAGTGACTGTGAGGACCACATATGACAAAAAAATATTGAAAAGTGACACCATTCTAAAAACTGCACCCCTCAAGGTACTCAAAACAACATTCAAGAAGTTTATTAACCCTTCAGGTTAGGAGTCCCGAGGAGATAATTTGCATATTCCCAGTGCCTTCTGGGATAAGTGAA
>JARQOD010000001.1:344713673-344757967 GCA_033576555.1 Oophaga sylvatica
CCTCATTTGCACTGGTTGCTTTATTGTCATCAGATGATTCACTATCACTACCACTATCCCTGTCTGACCCCTTTTTCTCAGCCACATCTGGCTCACTTTCAGGGTTATACAATTCATTCTCATTCACATCCTGCTCACTGTCAGGGTTATACAATTCATTCTCATTCACATCTTGATCTGGAACCTTAGTTAACATGTCATCCACAACATTAACTTCACCATCTGGTCCCTCAAGTATATGACTATGTGACAACCCCAGCACTATACTTCTATATAGCTCAGGTACTAGGAGCTGGCTCACGACCTCTCCCTGGACTTCAGTGTCCCTATACAACAGGTTAGTGTTTATGGCAACATGAGGAAACCTCTCCTCAGAGCCAGGCTCTTGGGAAACCTCATTTAGAACATTTATATTTTCCTGGGCCGTTTTAAGAGAGGGGTCTCGCCACTGCTCACTCTCAAAATTGTCACAGGACACAGGTAAGTCAGGGACACTCGGTTCCCGAGAACCACCATCCTCGTCTCCCAACATCACCTGCAAAGGAATTTCATCACTATCACAGTCATCATTATTATCAATATCATTATCATGATTATGATCAGTATCATCATCACTATCAAGATCATCATCATTATTATTATCAGCATCAGCATCATTATCATGGTCATCATCATTATCATCATCATCATCATTATCATGATCATCATCATTATTATCATTATCATCATCATCATCATCATCATTATCACATAAGTTTAATGGCCCACTAGCATTGTGTTCCGCCCCTCGGGACTGCGCACCCTCAATAGGAGCTTCATCACACTGTCCATCAGAAACATTTTTCCCCCAGAGACCCTTAGATCGGGGAAAGTCATTACCCAATATGACGGGGTGCACCAGGTTCTTCACTACCCCCACTTCATATGAAACCTCCCCGAGTTTGGGGACCAAGTCCACGGCAGTCTCTGGGTAGACTTTGGTGTCTCCATGGATGCACACCATACTCAGGTGCTTATCAGGGATGAAGTCCCTATCAATCAGGCTGTCACATACGGAAGTCACTGGACTCTCTGAGTCCAAGAGGGCCTGTGCTGGGCAGTCATTTACAACCACCGGGGACACCTGTGGTCCAGTCTCTTCGGCTGAGGTGGACACACACACAGGTTCTGCGCAGAGAGAGAGGGATCTGCCAAAATCACAATACATAGGCTCCCCCTCTATTGGACAGTTGGCTGCAATTTCACGACATCTCCAACCCTGTCCATCACACTTTTCCACCCACATGTCCCCTCGGGCCCGAACCCGCTTATCAGCATACCCCATGTCCCCAACAGCTGGAACGCTCTTACCGCGAGAGTTCAGCGTCCGGGAACTCTGAAGTGACGACCTCTCAGACAGCTGGTCACAGAGACAGTCTTTGCTGGCGAAGGCCTTCTCCATCAGGCTGACCAGACGATTGGCGTCCTGGTGGTCTCCTTGTCTGACCTCTGGCTGTACCTCAGGAGGACATGCTCGGGTGTAGCGGTTCACTATCACCTTTTCAACTCCATAATCAGATTTGCTGACTGCAGACTCCCAACTGCATCTCCAGTCATGAACTCCCCTGGCACGGGCTGTCACCATAACACCCAGCCGGGTAAGAATCTCCGCTTTCAGCTTGGCATAGTCTTGGCTGTCCTGCTCGCTCAGGTCAGCATAGGCCCTTTGGGGCTCTCCAATCAGATAGGGTGCGACCATCATGGCCCATTCAGATAGGGGCAGATTCTCCTTCTCTGCCAGTCTCTCAAACCTAGTGAGATATACCTCCACATCATCACGAGGTGTCATCTTTTTCAGGGACCGTCTTACCGCCTTCTTTACAGCGGACAATGCAGGTGACTTTGCAACATTACTTTGGGACGATGCGCTGCAAGTCTTTTGTAGTGCTGCAACCTGCTCAAAAAACAACCGGTTATTCTCCTGCTGCTGCTGCAGGAATTGCTGCTGGGCCTGCTGCATGCGCTGCTGGTGCTGCAGGCGCTGCTGCTCCATGCTCTGCTGCATGCTCCGCTGGGCCTGGACCAGGTACTCAACGAGCTCCTCCATACTGCCGGACTTATCTGTCTCAACCACGGCAGTCTTATGTTGCACATTAACTTGCGCCATTTATTCAAACAGCGCCTCCATGCTATCATCCATGCTGTCAGACTTCTCTGTCTCAACAACGGCAGTCTTCACTCAAGACATACACACTCCACAGTCTTTTCCACAGAAAATTCAGCTCTGCTGTGCAGACACTTTTTTTTTTTTTTCTCTGCAAACTCTATTAGGGCCACTGTCTCTTTAAGACTGCTCCAACAGACCTTTCCCTTGCTGCTGCACACTCCACAGTCTTTTCCACAACAAGTTCAGCTTTGCTGTGCAGACACACTTTTTTTTTTTCTTTTGCAAACTCTATTAGGGTTACTGTCTCTTTAAGACTGCTCCAACAGACGTTTTTGCTGACACACTTTTTTTTTTTTTCTCTGCTGCTGCTTCAACAGACTTCACCTTTATTGCTGTCTCTAAGCCACTGTGCTGCACGCACATTCCAGCACCAATTGTATCAGCCACTGTGCTGCCCCAGCATTCTCCGCCAATTGTAAGCTTTTCAGGGGATATAGCTCTGAGATCGCCGTCCGGATAGACGAAGTGGCACAGAAACAGTTCATTCAGACAGCAGTTCTGATGAAAACTGGCCGCAACCAGCTTTATTAAAGTCCACAGCAAACAGATAAAAACAAATCATAAACATAAGACCTGGGCTTGTCCAGCCACTAATTACACTTAGATAGATTTCCCTATCTATCCGGGTCCCGACTCTAACAGCCAGGGCCAAAACAACACATATGTTCAGCATTTACCAGCATGGAGGTTCACAGAGTCTCCTCCTTGTGTCTGAAGGCACCTTCAACGTCCAGACTTGAGAGAGCTCCCCTCCTATTCAGCAGCTATCCGCATGGATTCTCACAGAGACTACTCCTGTGTCCGGGGTACATCGAGCACCCAGACTGAGACAGCTCATACTCCTGGAGACACCTTCTGTGCCTGGACCCCTCCTGTGTCCAGACTAAGCGAGCTCTCTGTCTGTGTTCGCAGACACCTACTTCTGGTCTCCTAATTAACAGCTGAGTGGTTTCAGGCCTGAGCTGCAAGTGTGTACTGAATGTAAGGTGTAGTGACCTTTCTCTACCACTAGGTTTACAAAGCCACACATTTCCCTTATACCATACAGCACAGTACCTAGGTGAAATGTACACCCCATTCGACACATATTCCTTCACTGTCTCACAATATATACAGGACAAGAGGAGTGGTATTGTGCAGTGTATATATACAGGACAGGAAGAGTGGTACTGTGCAGTGTATATATACAGGACAAGTTTTACTTATACACTAGGAATTTCGGGGCCCCATACTGGCACAATTTTTGGGCCCCCTTGAGACTCCGCCCAGGCTCCACCCAAGCTCCACCTCCACCCTTCGAACCTTCCACAGTCCCTCCGCTCACTCTTGGAAAAACTCAACTTCTCCACCACGTCCTCATGAGTCAGATATTAACAGTTTCCATCAAACACTAGATCACATAAATATCCAGCAGCTTTTGTTCTGTCCAAAAGAATTTTTAAGCCGGCACTGCTCCACGATAGACTTTTTTGGTTGGACCCTACTCTAACCTATTAAATATAAATATATTTTTATGTATTTTTCTTTAAGGGAATGAGTCACATACATTTTTTTTAAATGACCATTAATACAACATACATGGGACAAATACTGTCACACCATGACCAGACCACATATTACCACCACACAGTGACCAAATAATACCACATACAAGGAACAAATACCACCACACCATGACCAGACCACATATTACCACCACATAGTGACTGAATACTACAATACTGATCATTAAAGCGCCATGGAATAAATGGCGCTATATAAATGTATAATAATAATTAATAAAAGTAAAACAAAAAACAATACTAAGTGACATTATACACAGAAGCTCTGTACATAGTATACAGGTAATACAGTGATCACCAGTAACATTATACACAGGACCTCTGTATACAGTGTCAGTGTGCAGGTAATACAGTGATAACCAGTGTGTTGTGAACACCTTTAATCTGGCTTCTGAGGTTGGGCTCACTCTGGTGGTTGCTTCTGGTAATGGAGCTGCTCTGGCTAATAGAAGTCAATCACCTGATGGGGATGATTAGAGATCAGGTGTTACTGACTGGGGAGATATAAGTGAGCAGCCTTCCCATAGTGGATGCCGGTGATTTGTTCTCTTCCTGAGCCTTTTGGAAGTCAGCTTGCTCCCTGCTCCTGCATTTTTCAGATAAGTTATTTGGCCGTTTAAATCTGTGGCATTTGTTTATCTTTTGCTTTTCTCAAGTTTTCTGCCCTGCTGGAGTTTGTTCAGCCGGGTTCCCTGCGGGAACCTGTGCTGGGCTCTGGTTTCATTTGCCACAGCTAAAGTTCACCTGTTGTTTTACGTCCAGTTCACACCAGAGTTCTGGTTTAGCGGGGGAGAGGTCGTGTGGCCTCAGTATTTTTGCATATCAGACGTGTTGGAGTTTTTCTCAGGCTTTTTGCTGGATTGCAGACAGTATCCTTATCTGTCCTGTTCTATCTAAACAGTCTGGGCCCCAGCATTTGCTTACTCTATTTTCTGTCTGTGTTTGTGCTTCATCTGTCTCACCGGCAATATATGTTTGAAGGCTATCTATTCCTTTGGGGCTCTACTCCAGGGCAGTTAACTTTCCCCTTTCTCTCTTTAGGCTTAGTTAACTCTTTGGTTTTGTTGAGGCGTCTAGGGCAGTGGTTCTCAACCTTTCTAATGCCGTGACCCCACAATACAGTTCCTCATGTTGTGGTGACCCCCAAACCAAAAAATAATTACAGTCCTCCATACAATATTATGGCACCACATAGTCCTCCATACAGTATTATGGGCCAAATATAATGCTCCATAAAGAATACTGGTCCCCATATAATGCTCCATACAAAATATGGAGCTCTCCTCTGCACTGTGCTCCGTTCTGCACTGTTACGGCTCAGGAAAGGGCACTGTGGAAAGACTCCATTATCATCATCATTGCCTCCCCATCATCATCATCGCCTCCCCATCATCATTGGCTCCCCATCATCATTATCATTGCCTCCCCATCATCATTGTCTGCCCATCATCATTGGCTCCCCATCATTATCATTGCCTGCCCATCATCATTGGCTCCCCATCATCATCGCCTCCCCATCATAATCATTGCCTGCCCATCATCATTGGCTCCCCATCATCATCATTGTGTTCCCATCATCATTGTCTCCCCATCATCATCATCATTGCCTGCCCATCATCATTGGCTCCCCATCATCATCGCCTCCCCATCATCATCATCATCATTGCCTGCCCATCATCATTGTCTCCCCATCATCATGATCATTGCCTGCTCATCATCATTGGCTCCCCATCATCATCGCCTCCCCATCATCATCTCATCGTCTCCCCATCATCATCATCATCTTGCCTGCCCATCATCATTGGCTCCCCATCATCATCGCTGCCTCCTCACCACCATCACTGCCTCCCCCATCACCATCACACATACAGCACCACGCACAGACAGCACCGCAGCACTCTCTCACATACACACACGCAGGCAGACACACACACACACACTGATACACACAGACACATACACCTCACATCTCACCTGTCCGGCGCCCGCGCTCTCTGTCACAGCCGGCCGCTGAATGATGAAGTCATCCAGCGGCGCTGCTGTGACAGGAAGCGCGGGCGCCCTACAGGCGCCCCCTGGAGCCCGGAGCTACGGAGGCACGGGGAGAGGTAAGTATTGCGCCGCCTGCTCATGCCTGGTCCCCCCTCTCCCCGCGCAGTGGACTCACCAACCCACCGCTCAGCTCCGGAGGGTCCCGGGCCGCTGCACTGTGACTCCGTGGGAGGAGGAATTGCTGCTGCTGCCACGCCGCCCCACACACGTGCTGCCTGGGGCGGACCGCCCCACACAACTGCTGCCTGGGGCGGACCGCCCCCCCCGCCCGCCCGCGCCCTACGCCCGCCCAAGCTACGCCCCTGCTACGCCACTGGGCTAAAGCCATCTGAAATATGTATTTTCCGATGGCTTTAAGCCAGTGGTCCCCAACCTTTTTTTTTTTTGCACCAGGGACCGGCTTCAAGAAAGACCATTCTTCCAGGGCCCGGCAGGGCGGGGATGGAGGTGTGGCAGGGGTGGGGATTTGGTCATAAGGGGGCGGGGCTATGGACGGGGTTGTAGTTTAGTAGTAGTGCATACTCATCATTTAATTATAACATTTATAATGTGAATGTGACTCCCTTGTATACAAGGCTCCGCTCCCACCCTTGTATGCATGGCTCCGCTCCCACCCTTGTTTATATGGCTCCGCTCCCACCCTCCCATCCTGTATACATGGCTCCGCTCCCCCTCCCATCCTGTATACATGGCTCCGCTCCCATCCTCCCATCCTGTATACATGGCTCCGCTCCCCCTCCCATCCTGTATACATGGCTCCGCTCCCCCTCCCATCCTGTATGCATGGCTCCGCTCACCCTCCCATCCTGTATACATGGCTCCGCTCCCCCTCCCATCCTGTATACATGGCTCCGCTCCCATCCTCCCGTCCTGTATTCATGGCTCCGCTCCCATCCTCCCATCCTGTATACATGGCTCTGCTCCCATCCTCCCATCCTGTATATATGGCTCCGCTCCCCCTCCCATCCTGTATATATGGCTCCGCTCCCCCTCCCATCCTGTATACATGGCTCCGCTCCCATCCTCCCATCCTATATATATGGCTCCGCTCCCATCCTCCCATCCTGTATATATGGCTCCGCTCCCATCCTCCCATCCTGTATACATGGCTCCGCTCCCATCCTCCCATCCTGTATATATGGCTCCGCTCCCATCCTCCCATCCTGTAAATATTGCTCCGATCCCCCTCCTATCCTGTATACATGGCTCCGCTCCCATCCTCCCATCCTGTATATATGGCTCTGCTCCTATCCTCCCATCCTGTATATATGGCTCCGCTCCCCCTCCCATCCTGTATACATGGCTCCGCTCCCATCCTGTATACATGGCTCCGCTCCCATCCTCCCATCCTGTATATATGGCTCCGCTCCCATCCTCCTATCCTGTATACATGGCTCCGCTCCCCCCTCCCATCTTGTATACATGGCTCCGCTCCCCCCTCCCATCCTGTATATATGGCTCCGCTCCCCCCTCCCATCCTGTATACATGGCTCTGCTCCCCCGTCCCCTCCCCCCATCATACTTACCCTCCTCGCTCCGTCGCTGCAGGTCCCTGCATCCCTGTCGGCCGCGTCAGCTTCCTCCTGTGCGCAGCGGTGATGTAATACCGCTCATTAAGGGCATGAATATGGACGCCACGCCTATGGGAGTGGCGTCACGTCCATATTCATTACCTTAATGAGCGGAACTACGTCACCGCACTGCCAGGAGGAAGCTGTCGTGGCCGCCGGCTCCTTTAAGCGACCCCTGTGTTTTGGTCGTTCGACCCCCGCCGGGGTCGCAACCCACAGGTTGAGAACCGCTGGTCTAGGGCATCGTAGGTACGTCCCATGGCTAATTCTAGTTGTGTCAGTTTAGGAGTCTGCAATCCGCTAAGTTACCAACCTCTCTGGGTGTCTGGTTGCCTAGCCTATTTTCCTATTTATCCTCCTCGGTTACCGAATCATAACACAGAGACATTATACACAGGAACTCTGTATACACTCTGTATATTGTATATAGTGTATAGTGTCAGTGTACAGGTAACACACTGACTCACTAGTGACGTCTCTAGCTGAAGTACTTCATCTTTGCTTTTCTTTTTCATGCAGCGCAGACCGTCATCACTTCTTCCAACCAGGACTCGTCTCTGCATAAAATAACACATAGTTACCTAGAGCACGTCTTCCAGAGCACATTCCCCTCTTTTTCCCTTTCTTCTACACTACACATCTAAATACAGATATGCACCCACCATTAATACATAATTGGTTATTATGCAATCCACCATTCCAAATATAAATTATAATACGCCACTGAGCCCCTTCTAGCTATACATAACCACATTTCCCTCCTAATAAATATATAAATTAATTAGCACCAGTACTCTTCCCCCAATTCCTTACCAGTCACTGCATACTCAACGCCCCCACTATGTACCTCCCGCTCCCCTGACTCATTATATTTACATGCCCCTTCCGCCCCAATTCATTGTCATGTCTTCTCACTCCAACCCTCTATTCATTATCAATAGCTCTACCCCCACATTCAATACATCATTTACTCCCCCACCCTCAAAATTCATTATTTGCACTCTCCCACCCCCACCTTCAATTCAATTGCTGTGCCTCTTCCCTCACTCTCAATTCATCATGTGCAGTCCTCCTTCCCCCACTTCATCATGTGCAGTCCTCTTTACCCCAAGTCATCCTTTGCAGTTCCTTTTAATCCCCATATCATGTGCAGTCCCCCTTTAACCCTCTCCCCACATCAAGTGCAGTCCCCCATTAACCCCCACATCATTATGTGCAGTCCCCTTTATCCACATGTCATCCTTTGCAGTTCCTTTTAACCTCCCTCTCCACATCATGTGCATTACTACTTTAACCCACTCTACACAGCACTTGGGAGCCACTGCGGGACAGGAAGGAACCAAAGCCCCAGGGAAAGCTTCAGGAGAGGGTAGCAGGCTTTTCAAACTTCTGCACAGGCCCTGGTGTGCGCTCTCCTGCTTCTCCACACTGACGAGGGCCGCGCGAGAGAGTACGCATGCACCAGGGCCTGTGCAGAAGATTTAAAGGGCCGGTGGCCCATTTTCAAGCTCAGAGCCGCCGGCCAAGAGGGCATCTGCCCGCCTAGGCAGATTATCAATCTGGGCCTGCTCTAGGGATATGGTGGCATAACAAGATTAACCTACTTTAACTAAACACAAAACAAACCAATGTTTTTATCATACATTGAGAGCTAAAGGAATGTTATTTTTACAATTTGTCCTAAAGCAACTAAGAACCCTATTTAATACACCACATTTTTAATTCCAGTAAAACACTACTTTTATTATTATTTATTCCTTTATTATAATTTTCCTTTCTTGAGCACATAGTTAAAAACACTAGGCATCTGATTCATTAAGCAGTTTTGCTAGAATTACTTTAATGTTGCTAAATGTTTGCCCACCTCAAAATTTTGTAAATTTGGCAACTTGACACCAGTGTTGGCCATCACCGCTGGCCAGCTTAGACAAGTGGGTGAAACTTGGGAGGTGCAAGGCATATCCCAAAAATTGGCCAAAGATTAATTAAAACTGAAGGCAAAAAGTAGAGATTAAATTACGACAGAAATGTATACCAGTCCCGGGCTCATGTAAATTTCTGGTGGTGGCGCATGACAGTTGAAAGATGGTTCAAGATGCATACCTTTTAATAAAGCGACACCGATTTTATGACGCAGCAGTGACATCGTCAGTGACGTCGCTGTGTGTGACATGTAGCAGCAATGTGGCCCCTGCTGCGATGTCGCTGATCGTGCACGAACGTTCTGGGCCGTATTTTGATCGTTGGCGTCCCGCTGGTGAGCCTGAATCGCTGAGTTTGACACCCTTTATGAACGACGAGCGACCTCGTTGGCGACTCATATGTCAGCGGCGCAGGCGGGACTAGGTTTTCTTTAGTAACGCCCCACAGCTCCGATTGGTGGCCACAACGTCACCTCAGCAATAAATGAAAACGGAAAACTGCGCCCCCATCCAGCTGGATCGCAGTAGCTGCAAAGCAGAAGGCTAGCAGGACGCAGTATGGAACGATGCTGGAAATTTGTATGAACCACTTGCGCTCGAGAACAATGGAAGGGAGCGCTAATACGTCATCTTTTATGACGCGGTCGTCCAATCACAAAGCGAGAGTCATGACATACAGTGACCACCAATCTGTGCTGAGGGGCGTGGAAAAGGTTGCGCTCAATCACGCCTATCGAGGTCGGGATCTTTAACAATACATGCTGTGTGACACGTCCTAACGACCGCCGACGTCGTTATACAGATCGCTGATCGCTGATGTGTCGTTTATGAGATCTTCCTTTTTGGAAGCTAACTAGCAACCATATAGCGATGTACAAATGATCTCTGACAGGTCGTGTCGTTGCCGTAATCGCTGGTGCGATCGCTTAGTGTGACAGTACCTTTACTCCAGCACCACCTTCATTTAGTGATGTTTGTGACGATATATCTTAAACACTGTATGGTATTGTAGCCTGCAATTCATAAGTATTAACTGCTAATGCTGTGATAGATGCTGTTAAACATAAGAGCAATGTCATCTGCAAAATTCCATGAATCTAATATAGATTACATAGACATTTACCACGCATGCAAAATTGCTAAATTTCCCTTCAGAGGGCAATGCGTGTGGAGAAACATGTAGAAAGTGCTCTGGTTTTAAGGTTCAAATTAGCAGCGATATCTGTGTAGTCTAAATTGGAGTGTGTAATTGGCCTCTTGTTACCTCAAACCCCTGGTGTCCACAGTATAAGATCAGATAAACAGGGTGGACAGCAGTGTGAGCAGCCTCTTATTTTCTATTAGTATCTCCAGTATTAGTTCAGAAAGACCAGGAGAGGTGGAGTGCAATCTGAGCAGCACTCCTAATATAGGGTATGAAAGTTGTTTTTTTTTCATATTGTCAGTATTTCTGGGGTAGCAGTCAATGCCATAATAATGTGTGAGGGGACAGTGGGGACCATCCTACTGTGTGTGGAGGACTGTGGGGGTCATCACATTGTGTTTGGGGGCCGTGGGGTGGGATCATACTGTGCGGAGGCTGTTAAGGCCATCATACTGTGTTTAGGGACTTGTGGGAGCATCATACTGTGTGGCAGGGGGGCTGTAAGAGCATCAAACAGTGTGAAAGTCTGAGGGATTATTATCCTCTTTGAGTTGTGCGGACTGTCGGAGCATCATACTTGTGTCTATTGTGGCTTTGGGAGCATCATACAGTGTGGTGAGCTGTGGGAGCATCATACTGTGTAGGGGAGATATGAGGACATTAAATTGTATGGGGGCACTTCAGGGGCACAGTACCGTGTTGGGGCTAGGAAGGGCATTATACTATTTTGGGGTTCACTGTGACAGCAGCATACAATATTGGAAGCACTGTGTGGACATCATGTTGTGTTGGGGGTACCGTGGGAACGTCCTACTGTTTGGTGGATATTGTGGGAGCATAATACTTTGCTGAGAGCACTTTGTGTGGGGGGATACTGTGGTTTCAAATTGTGTGAGGAATTCATTGTGGGGTTATCACAATATGTGAAATGGGCATTTTTGGGGCATCATACTCTGTAGCAGCTATGAAAGGGGTATTATAGTAGGTGAGTACCCTAAGGGATATAAGTAGAGGCACAATTACTGCGTTCACTCCACCGTATCGTTCCCTCTTCCTGCCTTTAAAAATTGGGAGGTTTGCCCTTATCTGACTCTGTGACTGCATCTATGCACTTTTATATTATGCTTCTGGATATATTTAATTTTTTTTAGGGGGAAGAGTGGTGGACACAATTAAGACTTTTGCTATGGGCCCCCATGATTTGTATGTATGCCTCTGCATGATGACATACTGCATAATGTTTGAAATTAGTAACAATGCAGTAGACTCTAAGGCCCTAAGCTCTGTTTAGTAGTGGAATTCAGGCAGTACAAATTATAATATCTTACTCTGTCTCTTGGACTTCTATTTAAAAAAAAGGTAAAATCAATTTAAAAGAGTTAAAAGCTGTTCATGCTCACGGTTCCACATGTATTTCCTTTCATAATAGAGGTAGGGAGGGGCGCACTAGCGCTCTGAATACCACTAAGAACTAAGAGCTTGCTATATTCCTTGCTATGGTCTTTTATTATTTTTTGAGTTTAAGTTAGTAGTAGGGCAAACATCTCCTCAAACTATGTTGTTCCTAAAATAGGGAATATTAGTATGATGACAGATAGTTAAGAGGTTGTCTACCCTTTTTAAAATGAAAAAAAAAAAAAGAGACCCCGACATGTCCGCTGTCTTACATGTGTTACATTGATACAAACCTGTCCATGAATGTTCATAGGACTGGTACCTGAGAACATGTGCAGAAGGAAGACCTACAGATAGAGCTTGATAATATGTGGTATAGGCACACAGCAGCGGAGATTCCTACTTCACATATCCACAAGCCACTCTGCTATTACCAGTCCATGACATGTTTCTATCAGTGTAACGAGACAGCAGCCAATTCATGTTCTATACCTCCATAAACAAAATGTGTGTTAATTGCTAATTAAAGGTACAGTATTTAGGAATTTACTGGTGTTTATTTTGTATTTTTCTTTCTGATAGGTACTGTATATCCACTTAACCCCTTTACCCCCCAAGCCTGATTTCACCTTCATGACCTTTACAAATTTTAAAATTCTGACTAGTGTTAATTTATGTGTTAATAACTCTGAAACGCTTCACTAGATCTAACTGATTCTAAGAGTGTGCTTTCATGACATATCCAAGGGGTATAATTCTCCTTGCAGAGAGTGACATGTCAAGCATGCCGAGATGAGGAGACTTTCAAGCCGCAATGCTCCTCTAGTGCCACAGTGTCTGCAAATTGAGATTCTGGTTTGGCTTTTATCCTAAGTCATGTGACAAGGTTCGTTAAAGGGTCGACACTGACTTCTAGGATTGCCACATCCTATAGGTGGCACTGGAGTTCTAGTACTCTTCCTCACTGGAGAGACAATTTGTATATTTCCCAGAGGATCATTACGGCTTGAAAGTGTCCTCATCTCGGCATGCTTGACATATCACTCTCCGCAAGGAGAAACTATTCCCCTTGGATCCCGGTCACACGCCTGTCACACAGCCAAAACACATCTCACCCTTTGCACTAATGCAGGTCAGTACCCTGTAACACACTGTCTGCAAATTGAAATTCTGGTTTTGGCTTTAATATTAATTTATGTGACAAGGCTTGTTAAAGGGTCAGCATTGATTTCTAGGATTGCTACTTCCTATAGGTGGCACTAGAGTTCTAGTCTTCTTCCTCTCTGAAGAGACAATTTGTGACATATTGTACTTCATGATAGTGGTAACATTTGTTATTGTCACGACGTATAACAGATATATTCAAAGATAGCAACCTATATCTAATGTGACATCATTCTAAATTTCATATAATAGAGAAAATCAACATGTATACATAGTATCTGCCAGCAATGTCTTACCTGACATAATATCCTATGTATTGTGGGTCAATACTGTGTACGTGTCACGCTGTCTCTGGATAGAGGTGGACCGGGGTCTATGCTGACCCTGAACTGGGGTCCTGACTAGTCCCTCTACCTGGAGGTACTGTTAATGGTACAGAGGTCCAGGCCGCCAGCGTAACCCTGTCTCCTGTAGATCCCTGACCACTGTAATCTAGTCCTGAGAAGGACCCTGATTACCACCACAGGGAATGGGCAGGTCACAGCTTACACACAGTCTAAGACAAACGAGACAGACAAGGGGTAAAGAAAACACAGCCTTGCATACAACACTTCCACTACAGAGGAACACAAAAGGTTAAGGAGATAAACAATAAGCGAGGAGAGGAAAAACCACAACAGGCACTCTTAGCTTAAGTCTTCTCAGAAACGATCCGCTCTGCTGGTCTGAATGAATGCTTTCACCGGCAACTTCCCCAGCTGACCAGCAGGTATATGAAGGAAGCTAATTAACAAAGCATCAATCGCAGCTGGGCGAGGCTGGTCAGCCCAGCACCGAGAGAGAAAGAATTAACTCCCTCAGTGCCGAAAAACACCCAGCACCAGAAACTCAGCTGTGCGAAGTCAGGGTGTGCAATCGCGACGATCTCCGCCGCGACACACCCGTGACAGTACCCCCCCTTCTACGAGGGGCCTCTGGACCCTCAGGCCTGGTCTATCTGGGTGAGTAGTGTGGAAGGCCCGAACCAAACGGTCTGCGTTAATATCCGATGCAGAAACCCACATCCTCTCCTCAGGACCATACCCCTCCAATGAACAAGGTACTGAAGGGACGGCGATTCAGACGTGAGTCAATGATCTTCGATACCTGAAACTCCAAATTACCATTGACCACCACTGGAGGAGGAGGTAGAGGTGACGGTATAACTGGTGCCACGTACCTCTTAAGCAACGATTTGTGGAACACATTGTGGATTTTAAATGTAGGAGGGAGGTCAAGACGGAAAGCCACCGGATTAACTATTGAACTGATCCTGTATGGCCCGATTAATCTGGGACCGAGTTTCCAGGAGGGAACCTTAAGTTTTATATTCTTGGTAGACAACCATACCAGATCGTTCACACTTAGGTCCGGACCAGACACTCTCCTCCTATCAGCCATACGTTTGTATCGGTTCCCCATAGTGCTCAGATTATTAAGCACTCCTCTCCACACTGAAGCAAGTGACGACGAAAATCGTTCCTCCTCAGGAACCCCAGAAGAGCCCCCCCATTGAAAGTACAAAACTGGGGGTGAAAACCATATGCCCCAAAAAATGGGGACTTACCAGTGGACTCGCTCCGCCTATTGTTAAGAGCGAACTCTGCCAGAGGCAAGAAAGAAGACCAGTCCTCTTGGTTCTCTGAGACAAAACACCGGAGATATGTCTCTAAGCTCTGATTCAGACGCTCTGTCTGACCATTGGTCTGCGGATGAAAAGCTGAAGAAAATGACAACTGCATCCCCCGACGAGAACAAAATGCCTTCCAGAATTTGGACACAAACTGAGACCCCCGATCCGACACCACATCGGAAGGCAACCCGTGAAGTCTCACAATCTCCCCAATGAACACCTGCGCCAGAGTTTTAGCATTAGGAAGAGCAGGAAGAGCAATAAAATGTGCCATTTTGCTGAACCTGTCAACTACAACTAGTATGACAGTTTTACCTGAAGACGGAGGAAGGTCCGTAATGAAGTCCATAGACAGATGGGTCCATGGACGCTCCGGGATTTTCAACGGTAAAAGGGCCCCAGACGGACGGGTATGTGGGGTCTTAGAGCGCGCACATACCCCACAGGACGCGACAAAAGTTACCACCTCTTTATTTAAGTTAGGCCACCAAAACCGGTGAGAAACGAGATCTACAGTTGCTTTGCTCCCTGGGTGTCCTGCCAAAGCAGAATTATGATGTGCCTCGATAACCTTTTGTCTTAACTGATCTGGAACAAACAGTTTCCCTGGAGGTCCTACAGGGGCGTCCCCCTGAGCCTCCAATACCTCCTCCTCAAGCTCAGAGCATACAGCCGACACCACAACCCTCCTGAAGAATAGGAACCGGGTCATCCGTCTTCCCGGCCCCCGGGAAACTACGAGATAAGGCATCAGCCTTTACATTTTTTGACCCAGGACGATATGTGACGACAAAATTAAACCTGGTAAAAAACAACGACCATCTAGCTTGTCTGGAATTCAGACTTTTGCAGACTCTAAATACAGCAGGTTCTTGTGATCAGTAATGACGGTGACCGGGTGGACTGCCCCCTCCAAAAAGTGACGCCACTCTTCAAAAGCCAACTTAATGGCCAAGAGTTCCCTATTGCCGACATCATAATTCCTCTCGGCGGACGACAATTTTTTAGAGAAGAAAGCGCACGGATGCCATTTACCAGGGGACGGACCTTGAGATAATACTGCACCCACTCCTACGTCAGATGCGTCTACCTCCACAATGAACGGTTGTGATGCATCAGGTTGGATGAGTATGGGTGCTGAAGCAAAACATTTTTTCAAGGAGGAAAATGCTTGACAAGCTTTGTCAGACCACCTAGAAAAATCCGTCCCTTTTTTTGTCATGTCTGTGAGAGGTTTGACAACAGATGAGAAATTACGAATACATTTCCGGTAGTAGTTAGCAAACCCCAGGAAACGCTGCAGTGCTTTAAGATCCTCTGGCCGATCCCATTCAAGCACAGCCTTCACTTTCCCAGGGTCCATACGGAAACCGGAGGCTGACACCAAGAATCCTAAAAACTGAAGTTCTTGTACAGCGAATACACACTTCTCCCATTTGGCGTACAGTTTATTATCTCGCAAGATCTGCAACACTTGTCTCACATGCTCCTGATGAGACACAAGATCCGGCGAGTAAATTAAGATGTCATCTAGATAAATGACAATAAATTGTCCCACTAGGTGGCGAAAGATGTCATTAACAAAATGTTGAAACACCGCCGGGGCAGTAGTCAGACCGAAAGGCATGACAAGGTTCTCATAATGTCCCTCCGGAGTGTTAAACGCCGTCTTCCACTCATCCCCCTCCTTTATCCTAATCAGATTATACGCCCCCCTGAGATCCAACTTAGAGAACCATTTGGCGCCCACAATCTGATTGAAGAGATCAGGAATAAGTGGGAGCGGATACGGATCTCGGACCGTAATCCGATTAAGCTCACGGAAATCCAGGCAAGGGCGTAGGCCTCCATCTTTTTTCTTCACAAAGAAGAACCCCGCGGCCACTGGGGAAGATGAAGGTCTAATATGCCCCTTGGCCAGACTTTCCGAAATGTAATCCTTCATAGCTTGCCTCTCAGGACCAGAAAGGTTATATAACCTAGATTTTGGTAACTTAGCATCAGGAAGCAATTTTATAGCACAGTCATATGCGCGATGAGGAGGTAATTCTTGACACCCTTCCTCTGAAAACACATCCTCAAAGTCCTCCAGAAAAGGAGGTAAGGTTCTAGGCACGACCGTACCGATGACCGTGTTCATGCAGTTACTATTGCAAAATTCACCCCACTGGCTTATCTCTCTGGATTGCCAATTAATAACTGGGTTATGTTTAGTTAACCAAGGAAGTCCCAACACAATAGGAGTGGGAAGGCCCTCCAACACATAAGACAATAGTTCTTTATGTATTGCCCCCACTCGAAGGTCTATGTTATGCACGGCTTGCACAAAGCTACCTTGACCGAGAGGCCTGGCGTCAATAGAGAATATAGGGATAGGTTTGGCCAATACACTCAGTTGCATACCTTGCACCTGGGCAAACCGAGCGTCCACCAGATTAGCCGCGGCCCCACTATCCAGAAGAACAGAAATCCTCTCAGTTCTCGTACCTACCACCACCTCCGCTGGTACGAGAAACTGAGACGGACTTGGGGACGAAATACATACTCCCAGATTGTCGTCCACCACACAACCTGGGATTAATAGTTTTCCGGCGACTTCTTGCTCAGTACAGTACGGGATGGACACCCCTCAATAAAATGTCCCTCTCTCCCGCAGAAGAAACACCTTCTTGTTTTGCGGCGCACCGCCGATCCCCTCCCTCGGAATGATGTCCCTCCCAACTGCATAGGTTCCTCGGAACAAACCAGGGGAACCTCAATATTAGGGACTTTAGAAGGAGGTGGAGTCATCACAGGGGGCGGAGTTACCCCACACCTCTCCCGAAGCCGTCTATCAATGCGAATAGCAAGAGCCATAGCGGCCTCCAGTGATGGGGGAGAATCATACTGAGCCAACACATCTTTTAATTTGTCAGATAAACCTTGACAAAACTGGCTCTTAAGAGCCGGGTCATTCCACTGAGTATCCGTGGCCCACCTACGGAACTCTGAAGAAAATTCCTCCGCCGGACGATCTCCCTGCTGTATCCTACGTAACTTCATTTCAGCAAGGGAGACCCGATCCGGGTCATCATATACCAGACCCAGGGCTGTAAAAAATCGGTCCACTGACTGGAGAGCCGGGGAGCCCGGGGGGAGAGAGAACGCCCAGGATTGAGGGTCCCCTTGTAAGAGGGAGATGACAATTCCCACCCTCTGATCCTCACTCCCCGATGACTGCGGCCGCAGCCGAAAATACATATTTTACTTCCCGGAAAGTAAAAAACTTGTCCCGCCCACCAGTGAACCTGTCCGGGAGAGCTACTTTAGGTTCAAATCTGGTTTGCTCCCAGGGGTACAAAACCTTGGATTTAACGTCCATCAGCTCCATTGACAAACTCTGCAACTGCTGAGCTAAATGGGCTACTGGATCCATGGTGGCTGGGGAGAATCTTTAGAGTGGCCGGTGAAAATGTCACGACGTATAACAGATATATTCAAAGATAGCAACCTATATCTAATGTGACATCATTCTAAATTTCATATAATAGAGAAAATCAACATGTATACATAGTATCTGCCAGCAATGTCTTACCTGACATAATATCCTATGTATTGTGGGTCAATACTGTGTACGTGTCACGCTGTCTCTGGATAGAGGTGGACCGGGGTCTATGCTGACCCTGAACTGGGGTCCTGACTAGTCCCTCTACCTGGAGGTACTGTTAATGGTACAGAGGTCCAGGCCGCCAGCGTAACCCTGTCTCCTGTAGATCCCTGACCACTGTAATCTAGTCCTGAGAAGGACCCTGATTACCACCACAGGGAATGGGCAGGTCACAGCTTACACACAGTCTAAGACAAACGAGACAGACAAGGGGTAAAGAAAACACAGCCTTGCATACAACACTTCCACTACAGAGGAACACAAAAGGTTAAGGAGATAAACAATAAGCGAGGAGAGGAAAAACCACAACAGGCACTCTTAGCTTAAGTCTTCTCAGAAACGATCGGCTCTGCTGGTCTGAATGAATGCTTTCACCGGCAACTTCCCCAGCAGACCAGCAGGTATATGAAGGAAGCTAATTAACAAAATATCAATCGCAGCTGGGCGAGGCTGGTCAGCCCAGCACCGAGAGAGAAAGAATTAACTCCCTCAGTGCCGAAAAACACCCAGCACTAGAAACTCAGCTGTGCGAAGTCAGGGTGTGCAATCGCGACGATCTCCGCCGCGACACACCCGTGACAGTTATATATACTTGCATTTATTTGTGAAAAAATGGAAATTTGGCAAAAATGTTGAAAATTTTTCAATTTTCAAACTTTTAATTTTTATGGCTTTAAACCACAGTTATATCACACAAAATAGTTAATAAAGAAAATTTCCCACATGTAAACTTTACATCAATACAATTTTGAAAACCTATTTTTTTTGCTAGGAAGTTAGAAGGGCTAAAATTGACCAGCGATTTCTCATTTTTACAACAAAATTTATAAAACCATTTTTAGGGACCACATCACATTTGAAGTGACTTTGAGGGGCCTATATGACAGAAATTACCCAAACTTAACACCATTCTAAAAACTGCACCCCTCAAGGCGCTGAAAACCACATTCAATAAGTTTATTAACCCTTCACAAGAATTTTTGCAATGTGGAAGGAAAAAATTAACATTTTACTTTTTTCACAAAAATTTTATTTTAGACCCAAATTTCTTTATTTTATCAAAGGTAAAAGGAAAAAATGGACCGCAAACTTTGTAGTTCAATTTCTCATGAGAATTCCAATAACCCATATAAGGGGATAAAGTACTGTTTCTGTGCACGGCAAGGCTCGGAAGGGAAAGAGCACAGTTTGACTTTTACATGCAAAATTGGCTGGAATCGAAAGCAGATGCCATGTCATGTTTGGAATGCCCCTGATGAGCCTAAATAGTCAAAAACTCCAACAGGTGACACCATTTTGGAAAATAAACCCCTTAAGGAAGTTGTCTAGATGTGTGGTGACCAACTTGAACCTCAAGGTGCTTCACAGAAATGTATAACATTGAAAACAAAAAATCTAATTTTTTTCACAAACATTCTTTTTGCCCCAATTTTTTAAAAATTTCACAAGGGTAGCATAAAAATGGACTCCAAATATTGTTCTGCAATTTTTTCTGAGCATGCCAACAGGAGAAGTGTGTCAAAATAGCACCAAAGTTTGATCCACAATTTCTGCTGAACATGGAAATACTCCATATGTGGCTGTACAGTGCTGCTTAGGACGGGATCACACATGAGAGAAACTCGCACAATTCTCATGCGAGTCTTTTGCATGAATACCCTGCACTGCTGCCTGCACTCGGACCGGAGCGTGCGGCTGCATAGAAATACATGCAGCCGCACACTCCGGTCCCAGTGCCGGCGGCAGTGCCGGGTGTTCATGTGTGAGACTCGTACGAGAATTGTGCGAGTTTCTCACATGTGTGATCCCAGCCTTAGCCATACAGCGAGACTTGGAAGGGATGGAGCGCTGTTTGCCTCCTGAAGCACAGATTTTCCTAGAGTAGTTTGCAGACTCCATATACAGAGCCCCTAAGTGCTAGAGAAGAGAACACAATTTGGAAATTATACCCCTTTGAAAATTTATCTACAGTTGTAGTGACTATTTTGACTCCATGGGTGTTTTCCAGAAACAAGCAGCAGTGGATACTGCTGAGTAAAAATTGCAAACTGCTGTTGTATTTAGAGATGAGCGAAATTGTTCAAAAAACGGTCACCCCACACAATCTCAAAACGTTGCACATACGGATTCACATTCGAATTTCTGAGCTTTTTCCCTAAAAATCAGCAAAAGTTGGACAAATTTCAGTAAATGATCAATTTAACTAAGGGGTTTTTCAGATATCAGTGTTTCTGGTAGCAGCATGGGAGATCAGTGCTAACAAATATATTGTTGAGAGTTGTATTCAACTGTTAACTGCGAGAGCGGCGGCTGATAGTAGTATTGAGCAGCCGCTGCCTGAGCTAAAAATAAATAAATAATAATAAAAAATGATGTGAGGTTTCTCTGTATTTTTGATAACCATGCAGGCAAAACTGACAGCTGAGGGCTGCAACCCTCAACTGTCAGCTGCAGCAAGGCTGGTTATCAGGAATAGAGGGGTCATCATGCCATATTTTTTAATTATTTAGATATTATTTAGATAAATAATTTAAAAAAATGTCAAGGGGTCCCCCCATTTTTGAAAACCAGCCAAGCTAAAGGAGACAGCTGGGGGCTGGTATTCTCAGGCTAGTAAGGGAACATGGATATTTGCCCTCTAGCCTGAAAATAGCAGCCCACAGCTGCACCAGAAAAGACACATCAATTAGATGTGTTGTGAATATGCTGGAGGCGGCTTCTGAGCTGGGGCTCCCTCCGGTGGTTGCTGAGGATAATGAACTGAGTACTGAATGGCCTTCAGCTGGCGCTGAATGGTAGGATATAAGTGGCCTGAGTTCCCAGCAGCCTTGCCGGTTATCAATTGTTCCTTCTGGTCTTGCTTGAAGCACTGATTGTGTGATCTCAAATTTTTTTTGGCAATCAGAAGTGTTGGTATTTTTTGTTAGGGTTTTGTTGGATTGCAGTCAGAATTCTTTCCTGTACTTTTCTGTCTAGACAGATTGGGCCCCAGCGTTTGCTCATTCTATTTTCTGTCTGTGTCAGTGCTTTCTTCTTGTCTAACCGCCATTATATGTTTGGGGGTTTCCTATTTTCTTTGGGCATCTGCTCCGGGCAGATAGCTTTCATCTTCCTGCCTTTAGGTGTAGTTATCTCTCAGGCTGTGACAAGGCGTCTAGGATCACTGTAGGAACGCTCCACGGCTACTTCTAGTTGTGTGGTTAGTTCAGGTTACTGCAATCCAATAGGTTCCAGCCTCTCTGGTGTATTACCGCTTTTGCTATTTTTTGCTATTTCTCCTCAGTTACCGAAACATAACAAGATGTGCCAGTTCTGGCACTTTGCCCAGCTCTTCCCACTTGCCCTGTGGCGGTGACAAGTTAAGTTCATATTTGTGGGGTTGTCACCTTTGTATTGTTCGGTGACATCAAGCCCATGGGTTGGTAATAGATAGGCGTCTTTTAGACGCCTCTCCATTACTAATCCTTTAGATATATTGTAAATAAACACACCCAGAATAAAATCCTTTAACTCCTTTATGACCGGGCCAATTTTGACCTTAATGACCAAGCCAATTTTTACAATACTGATCACTGTCAGTTTATGTGGTAATAACTCTGGAACGCTTCAACGGATCCCACTGATTCTGACTGTGTTTTCAATACATATTGTATTTAATTATATCAGTAAAATTTCTTCGATATGGCGTGCATTTATTTATGAAAAACATGGAAATTTGGAAAATTCTGCATTTTTCAAACTTTTAATTTTTGTGCCCTTAAATCAGAGAGATGTCATACAAAATAGTTCATAAATAACATTTCGCACATTTCTACTTTACATCAGCACAATTTTGGAAACTTTTTTTGGTTAGGAGGACGTTATAAGGGTTAAAATTTGACCAGCGATTTCTCATTTTTCCAACAAAATATGCAAAACCAATTTTTTTTAATTACCACATCACATTTGAAATGACTTTGAAGGGTCTATATGACAGAACGTACCCAAAAGTGACACCATTATAAAATCTGCAACCTTCAAGGTGTTCAAAACCACATTCAAGAAGTTTAATAATCCTTCAGTTGCTTCACCAGAACTGAAGCAATGTGAAAGGAAAAAATTATCATTTAACTTTTTTCCTCAAAAAAATGTACTTTGGGCCCAAACTTTTTTATTTTCATAATGGTAACTAGAGAAAATGGACCACAAAATTTGTTGTGCAATTTCTCCTAAATACGCCGATTCCCCACATATGGGGCAAAAGTACTGTTTTGGCACGGCTTGGAAGGGAAGGAGCACCATTTTAGTTTTTAAACGTAAAATTGGCTGGAATCGAGAGCGGATTTCATGTCGCGTTTGGGGAGCCCCTGATGGGCTTACACAGTGGAAACCTCCCACAAGTGACCAAATTTTGGAAACTACACCCTTCAACGATTTTATCCTGGTGAATAGTGAGCATTTTGAACCCACAGGTACGACACATAATTTGATAACATTTTGTTATCATTTTGATTATATTGTCATTAGTGTTGAGTAGACTTGAGCGAAACAGGTCGGTCAGATTCAAAAGTCACCGACTTTCGCCAAATTCAAGTTTCGCCGATCGAAACCCGACCATAGCGTGAAGTCGTCCATGCGGTCGCCGAACCGAGCGCCAAAGTCGGAGAGTCGGATTTTCCAGAATGCTTGCAGGCCAATGAGCAAGGACGTACAAGGACGTACACTGTGGGCAACGAGAAGACATGTGCAGCGTCCACCACCATCTTAGAGAAAGGCATTGCAGCGATTGGCTTGCTTTGGGGGGGCGTGGATAAATTTTCTGATTGTTTATTTGGATGATATCTTGATTTTTTTCCAACGACTGGGACTCTCATGTGAAACATGTTCGGACTGTGTTCCAGATTTTGAGAGAGAATGCTCTGTATGTGAAGGGATCAAAGTGTCTTTTTGGCGTACAGAGGATCTCATTTCTGGGATTCATTTTGTCTCCATCTGTTATGGAAATGGACCCGGTCAAGGTTCAGGCCATCTGTGATTGGGTCCAACCTACTTCATTAAAGGCTCTTCAGAGATTCTTGGGTTTTGCCAATTTTTATCGTAAATTTATTGGTAATTTCTCTGTTATTGTTAAACCATTGACTGATTTGACCAAAAAGGGTTCTGATGTGGTGAATTGGCCTCCTGAGGCAGTTTCTGTGTTTCAGGAACTTAAGCAGAGATTCATTTCTGCTCCTGTTCTACGGCAGCCTGATGTTTCTCTGCCATTTCAGGAGGAGGTTGATGCCTCTGAGATTGGGGCAGGTGCCGTTTTGTCCCAAAGGGATCCAGAGACCTCTAAGAGTAACCCTTGTGCCTTTTTCTCTCGAAAATTTTCTCCAACTGAACGTAATTATGACGTGGGTAATCGGGAGTTATTGGCCATGAAGTGGGCCTTTGAAGAGTGGAGACATTGGCTGGAGGGAGCCAAACATCAGGTGGTGGTCCTCACGGACCATAAGAACCTGGTTTATCTGGAATCAGCCAAGCGACTTAATCCTAGACAGGCCAGGTGGTCCTTGTTTTTCACACGTTTTAATTTTGTGGTTTCTTTTCTTCCGAGCACTAAGAATGTTAAGGCAGATGCCCTCTCAAGGAGTTTCTTTGCGGATTCTCCTGAGTTATTTGATCCTGCTGTTATTTTGAAAGAGGGTGTAGTTCTTTCCGCCATCTCGCCCAATTTGAGACTGGCTCTGGAGGGGTGTCAGGAGCATAAACCTGAACGCTGCCCTGTTGGGAAATTGTTTGTCCCAGACCAGTGGAAGAAGAGTGTGATGTCTGAGATTCAGTGTTCCGCATTGGCTGGTCATACCGGGATTTTTGGTACCAGAGACTTTGGTGAATTGGTCCTTTTGGTGGCCTACTTTGTCTCGAGACGTCAGGGACTTTGTGCAGTCCTGTGGGACTTGCTCTCGCTCCAAGCCTTGCTCTCGTTCTAGTGGTTTGTTAATGCCATTACCTGTACCCAAGAGGCCATGGACCCATATTTCTATGGATTTTATTTCCGACCTCCCTGTCTCTCAGAGAATGACCGTTTTCTGGGTAATCTGTGATAGGTTTTCCAAGATGATACATCTTGTGCCATTACCTAAGTTGCCTTCCTCCTCCGAATTGGTGCCTTTGTTCTTTCAAACGTGGTTCGGTTACATGGCATTCCGGAGATCATTGTGTCTGACAGAGGAGTCCAGTTTGTTTACAGATTTTGGAGGACATTTTGTTCTAAACTTGGTATTCAGTTATCTTTCTCCTCTGCATTTCACCCTCAGACCAATGGACAAACCGAGAGAACAAACCAGACCTTGGAGACTTATTTGAGATGTTTTGTGTCTGCTGATCAAGATGACTGGGTCTTTTTTTTGCCTTTGGCTGAGTTTACTCTTAATAATAGGGCTAGCTCTGCCACCTTGATGTCTCCATTTTTCTGCAATTCTGGGTTTCACTCTCGATTTTCTACAGGACAGGCGGAGGCTTCTGTCTGTCCGGGGGTTGACTCTATTGTGGAGCGTATGCAGCAGATTTGGGACCAGGTTGTGGAGAGGTTGTCTCTCTCTCAAGAGAAGGCCCAGCGGTTTGCCAACCGGCATAGGACTGATGGTCCTCGTTTTAAAGTGGGGGACTTGGTTTGGTTGTCCTCAAGAAATATCCCTATGAAGGTTGCATCTCCAAAATTTAAGCCAAGGTTCATTGGACCTTATAAGATCATGGAAATTATTAATCCGGTTTCCTTCCGTTTGCTTCTTCCAGGGACATTTAAGATCCATAACGTGTTCCACAAGTCCTTATTGAAGAGGTTTGTCGAGCCAGTGGTTCCTATGGCTGCGCCTCCCGACCCAGTTTTGGTTGAGGGCAATTTGGAGTATGTGGTTGAGAAAATATTGGATTCTCGTTTTGCTAGATGGAAACTCCAGTATTTGTTTAAGTGGAGAGGTTATGGTCAGGAGGACAATTCTTGGGTGTTTGCTTCGGACATCCATGCTGGGAGACTGATCCGTGCCTATCATCGAGCTCATCCTAATCGGCCTGGCTGCGCAGGTGAGGGTTCGGTGACCCCTCCTCAAGGGGGGTACTGTTGTGAATACACTGGAGGCGACTTCTGAGCTGGGGCTCCCTCCAGTGGTTGCTGAGGGTAATGAACTAATTGCTGAATGGCCTTCAGCTGGCTCTGAATGGTCTGTGTTATGTTTTGGTAGCTGAGGAGAGCAGGCAAAAACGGCAATACACCAGAGAGGTTGGAATCTATTGGATTGCAGTACCCTGACTAACCACCACAACTAAAGGCAGCCATGGAGCGTTCCTACGTTGGTCCTAGACGGCCTCGTCACAGCCTGAGAGATTAACTACACCTAAAGATAGAAAGAGGAAAGCTATCTGCCCTGGAGCAGATCCCCAAAGAACATAGGAAGCCCCCAAACATGTAATGGCGGTTAGACAAGAGGAAATACAGACACAGACAGAAAATAGTATGAGCAAACGCTGGGCCCAATCTGCCTAGACAGAAAAGGATAGAAAGGATACTCACTGCAATCCAAAAAAAAACCCTAAAAATTGCCAACGCTACTGATTGCAAAAACACCTGAGATCACACGACCTCTACCACCTAAATCAGTTCTCTGGTGTAACAAAACTAAGCCGCAGCCACTGAAAAAACTGGAAAAGGCAAATGAACAAATAACAATGGCTCCAGCGGAACTGAAAGGAGCCCAAGCCCCCTGGGGGGGAACCTGGTTAACCTCACAGAATTGCAGAGAAATATGCAAATGGTAATCACAAAAACAAAAACAGATAATATCTTATCTGAAAGCAGAAGAAGAGGCAAGACTCAGCAAGCTTCCAAGTGAACCAGGAACCACAGTTGAGACAAGAACAATTGATCACCGGCAACCATGATGGAAGGGAACCTCCCTTATATCAGACCAGTCTGTAACTCCTGATTGCCAATCCTCATTGAATGGTTCAGTACTGTTTGTAACCACCAGAGGGAGCTTCTGCTCAGAATTCATTTCCAAAACATTCACAACAGTACCCCCCCCTTGAGGAGGAGTCACCGAACCCTCATTTGTGCAACCAGGTCAGTCAGGATGATCTCGGTGATGGGCACGGATCAGTCTCCTAGCATGGATGTCCGAAGCAAACACCCAAGAATTGTCCTCCTGTCCATAACCTCTCCACTTAAACAAATACTGGAGTTTCCGTCTAGAAAAATGAGAATCCAATATTTTCTCAACCACATACTCCAGATTGCCCTCAACCAAAACAGGGTCGGGAGGCGCAGCCAAAGGAACCACTGGCTCGACAAACCTCTTCAATAAGGACTTGTGGAACACGTTATGGATCTTAAATGTCCCTGGAAGAAGTAAACGAAAGGAAACAGGATTAAGAATCTCCATGATCTTATAAGGTCCAATAAACCTAGGCTTAAACTTAGGAGATGCAACTCTCATAGGGATATTTCTTGAGGACAACCAGACCAAGTCCCCCACTTTAAACCGAGGACCATCAGTCCTATGCCGGTTGGCAAACCGCTGGACCTTCTCCTGAGAGAGGGACAACCTCTCCACTACCTGGTCCCAAATCTGCTGCATACGCTCCACAAACAGAGTCAACACCCGGACAGACAGAAACCTCCGTCTGTCCCGAAGAAAATCGAGGGTGAAACCCAAAATTGCAGAAAAATGGAGACATCAAAGTGGCAGAGCTTGCCCTATTATTAAAAGCAAACTCAGCCAAAGGCAAAAAAGAGACCCAGTCATCTTGATCAGCAGACACAAAGCATCTCAGATAAGTCTCCAATCTCTGGTTTGTTCTCTCAGTTTGTCCATTGGTCTGAGGATGAAAAGCAGAGGAGAAAGACAATTGAACACCAAGTTTAGAACAAAATGTCCTCCAAAATCTGGAAACAAACTGGACTCCTCTGTCAGACACAATGTTCTCAGGAATGCCGTGTAACCGAACCACGTGCTGAAGGAACAAAGGCACCAATTCGGAGGAGGAAGGCAACTTAGGTAATGACACAAGATGTATCATCTTGGAAAACCTATCACAAATCACCCAGATAACGGTCATTCTCTGAGAAACAGGGAGGTCGGAAATAAAATCCATAGAGATATGGGTCCATGGTCTCTTGGGCACAGGCAATGGCATCAACAAACCACTTGAGCGAGAGCAAGGCTTGGAGCGAGAGCAAGTCCCACAGGACTGCACAAACTCCCTGACGTCACGAGACAAAGTAGGCCACCAAAAGGACCGACTCACAAAGTCTCTGGTACCAAAAATTCCGGGATGACCGGCCAGCGCGGAACAATGAATCTCAGACATCACACTCTTTTTCCACCGGTTTGGGACAAACAATTTCCCAATAGGGCAGCGCTCGGGTTTATCCTCCTGACACCCTTCCAGAGCCAGTCTCAAATTGGACGAGATGGCGGAAAGAACTACACCCTCTTTCAAAATAACAGCAGGATCAGATAACTCAGGAGAGTCCGCAAGGAAACTCCTCAAGAGGGCATCCGCCTTAACATTCTTAGTGCCAGGAAGAAAGGAAACCACAAAATTAAAACGTGTGAAAAACAAGGCCCACCTGGCCTGTCTAGGATTAAGTCGCTTGGCTGATTCCAGATAAACCAAATTCTTATGATCCGTGAGGACCACCACCTGATGTTTGGCTCCCTCCAGCCAATGTCTCCACTCTTCAAAAGCCCACTTCATGGCCAATAACTCCCGATTACCCACGTCATAATTACGTTCAGTAGGAGAACATTTTCGAGAGAAAAAGGCACAAGGGATACTTTTAGAGGTCTCAGGATCTCTTTGGGACAAAACGGCACCTGCCCCAATTTCAGAGGCTTCAACCTCCACCTGAAATGGCAGAGAAACATCAGGTTGTCGTAGAACAGGAGCAGAAGTGAATCTCTGCTAAAGTTCCTGAAACGCAGAGACTGCCTCAGGCGGCCAATTCACCACATCAGAACCTTTTTTGGTCAAATCAGTCAATGGTTTAACAATAACAGAGAAATTACCAATAAATTTACGATAAAAATTGGCAAAACCCAAGAATCTCTGAAGAGCCTTTAATGAAGTAGGTTGGACCCAATCACAGATGGCCTGAACCTTGACCGGGTCCATTTCCATAACAGATGGAGACAAAATGAATCCCAGAAATGAGATCCTCTGTACGCCAAAAAGACACTTTGATCCCTTCACATACAGAGCATTCTCTCTCAAAATCTGGAACACAGTCCGAACATGTTTCACATGAGAGTCCCAGTCGTTGGAAAAAAAATCAAGATATCATCCAAATAAACAATCAGAAATTTATCCACAAAATCCCTGAAAATGTCATTCATGAAGGACTGGAAGACGGAAGGAGCATTAGTGAGCCCAAAGGGCATCACTAGGTACTCAAAATGCCCCTCTGGGGTATTAAACGCCATCTTCCATTCATCCCCGTGCTTAATGCGAATAAGTAAGTAAAAAAAATCACGGCACTCAACTAAAAACGAGAGTAGGTGCTCAAGTCAGGTATCCAACCTGATAAATGTAAAAAATAACTTGGCACTCAAATGTGTAACACGAGAATTAGTTTAATAACGGTGCATCCAGACACGAAACAAATGAACGTTTTCGGTCCATACGTTTTCGGTTCGGTTTATACTTAATGCGAATAAGGTTATACGCCCCCCTGAGGTCAAGCTTGGTAAACCAAGTAGCACTTTTCACCCTGGAAAACAGGTCAGAAATCAAGGGTAACGGATATTGATATTTCACAGTGATCTTGTTCAAGAGACGATAATCAATACATGGCCTTAATGAACCATCCTTTTTGGCCACAAAGAAAAAACCGGCACCCAAGGGTGAAGAGGATGGTCTGATATGACCCTTCTCCAATGACTCCTTGATATAAGACCGCATAGCGTCATGTTCAGGTACAGACAAGTTAAAAAGGCGACCTTTAGGAAATTTACTACCAGGCACTAATTCAATAGCGCAGTCATAGCTCCTATGGGGGGGGCAAGGATGCAGATTTACTTTCGCTAAACACATCAGAAAAATCAGTCAAAAAGTCAGGAACATCCTGGGACTGGGGAGAGGCAGAAAAAACAGGAGTGTTGGCATTAACACATTGGCAGCCCCAACTGGTTACAGACACAGGTTTCCAATCCAAAACAGGATTATGAGACTGTAACCAAGGGAAACCTAGTACAATAATGTCATGCAGATTATACAGCACCAAAAATTTGCAACTCTCCTGATGATCAGGTTCAACCCTCATTATCACCTGAGTAGAAAACTGGGGTTTATTCTCAGCCAAAGGGGTAGAATCAATCCCCAGTAGGGGAATAGACTTCAGTAGGGGTATCAAGGGAAACCCACAATGTTTGGCAAAATCAAAATCCATCAGGTTAATAGCTGCTCCCGAATCAACAAAAGCCTGAGCAGAAAATGTGGACAGGAAGCAAATCAGGGTAACAGTCAACAAAAATTTAGTCTGAACACTATCCAAGACAACTGAGCGTGCAAAACGTCTTCCCCGCTTAGGGCAGACAGAAATAGCATGAGAGGCGTCACCACAATAGAAACATAACCCATTGCGCTTTCGAAACTCATGACGCTGTGCCCCAGAAGTCACTCATCACACTGCATGGACTCAGGAGCTGGCTCACAAGGCAACATCATCTCACACATATCTCTGCGCTCACGCAAACGTCTGTCAATTTAAATAGCCAATGACATAGAATCATTGAGACCAGAGGGAACAGGGAATCCCACCATAACATCCTTTACATTCTCTGACAGCCCCTTCCGAAAAAGGGCTGCCAAAGCATCATCATTCCATTTGGTTAGTACTGCACATTTTCGGAATTTCTGACAGTACAACTCAGCGTCCTTAAGCCCCTGATTTAATGCCAACAAGGTTCTTTCAGCTTGATCAGTGACATTAGGCTCATCGTACAATAACCCCAGAGCCAGAAAAAATGCATCAACATCACTCAAAACAGGGTCCCCAGGTGTCAGGGAAAAAGCCCAATCCTGAGGATCGCCGCGCAGGAGAGAGATGACAATTTGAACCTGCTGTGCTGCGTTCCCTGAGGACTTAGGTTTTAAGGCAAAAAACAACTTACAGTTATTTTTGAAATTCAGAAATTTGGCCCGATCTCCCAAAAACAAATCTGGCATGGGAATCCTAGGTTCCACAACCGGCAACCCAGCAAGATAAACAGCAATACTCCGAACCTCAGTGGCAAGCTGATCCACACGGCCAGACAGCTGTGCAAGCTCCATTGAGAGAAAAAAAAAATCCTCCTCAGCACCCAGAGAAAAAGAGGGAAAAAATGCAAGAAACAGAAAAAAAAAAATCCCACAAAAACTCTGACAACTTTTTTTCTTTCCACACTATTTTCCCTTCTGTGAGTACCATACAATTTTCAGTTTGGCCGGTGATACTGTTATGTTTTGGTAGCTGAGGAGAGCAGGCAAAAACGGCAATACACCAGAGAGGTTGGAATCTATTGGATTGCAGTACCCTGACTAACCACCACAACTAAAGGCAGCCGTGGAACGTTCCTACGTTGGTCCTAGACGCCTCGTCACAGCCTGAGAGATTAACTACACCTAAAGATAGAAAGAGGAAAGCTATCTGCCCCGGAGCAGATCCCCAAAGAACATAGGAAGCCCCAAACATGTAATGGCAGTTAGACAAGAGGAAATACAGACACAGACAGAAAATAGTATGAGCAAACGCTGGGGCCCAATCTGCCTAGACAGAAAAGGATAGGAAGGATACTCACTGCAATCCAAAAAAACCCCTAAAAAATGCCAACGCTACTGATTGCAAAAACACCTGAGATCACACGACCTCTACCACCTAAATCAGTTCTCTGGTTTAACAAATCTAAGCCGCAGCCACTGAAAAAACTGGAAAAGGCAAATGAACAAATACCAATGGCTCCAGCGGAACTGAAAGGAGCCCAAGCCCCCCGGGGGGGAACCTGGCTAACCTCACAGAAATGCAGAGAAATATGCAAATGGTAATCACAAAAACAAAAACAGATAATATATTATCTGAAAGCAGAAGAAGAGACAAGACTCAGCAAGCTTCCAAGTGAACCAGGAACCACAGTTGAGACAAGAACAATTGATCACCGGCAACCATGATGGGAGGGAACCTCCCTTATATCAGACCAGTCTGTAACTCCTGATTGCCAATCCTCATTGAATGGTTCAGTACTGTTTGTAACCACCAGAGGGAGCTTCTGCTCAGAATTCATTTCCAAAACATTCACAACTGGTCTGATATAAGTGACCTGAACTCCCTTCAGCCTTGCCGGTAATCAATTGTTCTTCCACGTCTTGCTTGGAGCTCAGTTTGCATTCCTGCTCTCATTCAGATAAGTGATTTGCTGTTTTTTTTCCTCTGGTTGGATTTTCTTGCTGGTTTGCTGCTTAGCAGTAGACTTCAGCCTGGTCCCCTTTTGGGGCCTGGCTCTGCAATTGTGCTCAGTTTGTGTTTGCACTTTTGCTCTGTTCCTATGTCACTTTTTATTTGCTGAATTGCTGTTTGTTACAGCAGAGATCTCATTTAGGTGGTAGAGATCGTGTGATCTCAGGTTTTTTTGTTAATCAGAAGTGTTGGTATTTTTGTCAGGGTTTTTTTTGGGTTGCAGTCAGAATTCTTTCCTATACTTTTCTATCTAGACAGATTGGGCCCCAGCGTTTGCTCATTCTATTTTCTGTCTGTGTTCGTATTTTCTTCAGGTCTAACCGCCATTGCATGTTTGGGGGCTTTCTATTTCTTTGGGGATTCTACTACGGGGCATATAGCATTCATCTTTCAGCCTTTAGGTGTAGCTATCTCTCCGGCTGTGACGAGGCGTCTAGGATCACCGTAGGTACGCTCCACGGCTACTTCTAGTGTGGCGGTTAGTTTAGGGTCCTGCAATCCAATAGTTTC
The DNA here is from genome assembly GCA_033576555.1 of Oophaga sylvatica. Taxonomy (NCBI): domain Eukaryota; kingdom Metazoa; phylum Chordata; class Amphibia; order Anura; family Dendrobatidae; genus Oophaga; species Oophaga sylvatica. The sequence continues at coordinate 344,745,971 of JARQOD010000001.1, forward strand.
CAGCCTCTCTGGTGTAATGCTTTTTTGGCTATTTTTGCAATCTCTCCTCAGGTACCGAAACATAACACTGCTCCATAAGGTGCGAAGACTGTGCTCGCACATCTGTTGCTCGCCCGTGGACTCCAGTCGTATGCAGAGGCTGCAGCTATCGCTCCACCTTCCCAAGCACTGCCTGATCATAGACTTTGCAACAAGGTGGAACTCCACTATGCACATGGTTGAGAGGCTGTGAGAACAGAGGCAGGCTGTAATGCATTTGTGGGAGGATACATGGCCAGGCAGTTTGAGGGCAGACATCGAGTTGTCGGGTGTGCAGTGGTCAAAGCTGAAAGACCTCTGTAAAGTCCTTCAGTGTTTTGAGGAATGCACACGGCTGGTAAGCGCAGATGACGCCATCATAAGTATGTAGTAAAAGAAAACTGACTGGCACATCCAAACCAGTGTGAATTAGGTGCAAACCAGGAGCAGCTACCTCCATCATAAGTATGAGCATCCCACTTATGCGTCTGCTCATGCAAACTTTGACGCACATTAAGGATCAGGCGTCTGCAGCGGAGGAGAAAGAGGAGGAGGAGGGAAGCCTCGATGACAGTCAGCCATTGTCTGCTCAGGGAACTGTCCTGGACGAGGTGGAGGAAGAAGAGGATGAGGAGGATGATTATTTTGGGGAGAAGGATGCTTCTCAGGGGGCAAGAGAAAATGTTGGCTTGCCAAGGTCAGGTACAGGGTTTGTGCGTGACTAGAGGGATGTGGATTTTTCAGAAAGTGTTCCTCCACCCACCACTGGCAGTGCATCATTGACACCTGGAACATTGGCCCACATGTGTGATTTTCTCTTGCGAATCCTAAAAAGGGACCCCCCCATTGCAAAAATTATGAAGGATGACGACTACTGGTTGGCCAGCATCCTCGATCCACGCTATAAAGGCAAATTACAGAACATCATGCCACAAGAGAACCTAGAGCTAATATTGGCGAACAAACAAGCAACTCTGGTAAACCGTTTGTTAGAGGCATTCCCAGCACACAGCAGCGGTGCAGGTTCTACCGCAAGCCGTACTGGGCTACATGGAAGAGCTGTTCGTGGTGCACACAGCGGAAGTGGCGTTGGAGACAGGGGTTTCATGACCATGTTGTGGACTGATTTCTCGAGTAACGCTCACACGACTGGTAATATTGAATCAATTGCAACAGACAGGAGACAGCAGTTGTCAACTATGGTTCAAAATTACCTCTCCTCCCCTATCGATGTTCTCCCTCACAGTTCATTCCCCTTTGACTACTGGGCCTGTAAACTGGACACCTGGCCTGAATTGGCACAGTATGCCTTACAGGAGCTCGCTTGCCCTGCTGGCAGTATGCTATCAGAAAGAGTCTTCAGTGCTGCTGGATCATTCCTGACAGAAAGAAGGACCCGGCTGTCGACCAAAAATGTAGGTGATCTCACCTTCATTAAAATGAACCATGCCTGGGTTTCAAAGGATTTTGTACCACCTTCCCTTGATGACACATAGGTTGCCAGCAAAATGGCAATTATCAAGCGGGTGAAAATATGCACAAGTGCTGCGGGTGACTTCATCCCTAATAGCTGATAAGAAATGGCATAACTCTCCCCTGATGATCTAGCCAGAGAAACGCATTGGGAGTTCTTCAGCCTTCTCAGCCACGTATATCCACAGGGTCTGGGGTAATGTATGGTGTTCTCAAGAAGCCTCCCCCATTGATGCAAATAACGGTGGATATTTATGAATGGTGAGATTCTTCTGTTTTTTGATATGTGCAATTAATGATTTTAATGTGCACATATATTGGAATTGATTTAATATAGGTATATCGATGAAAAATTGGTGATTATGATATACACTATATACCCTGTCTGCAGTCTTTATATTGTACATGTGAGATATGGCAGATTGGTCTTTGATTGATCTCATTTATGTGTTAATTAGTAAGTCTTCTATATAAACTTTTTATTTTTTCACAATAAGAGTGGTGGTTAGGATACACACAATTTTATTGGTGTTTGTTGCAACATAACTCAGTTATGCTGAGAATCACTGTTAATACACATTTTGAGTGTCCAGCATGGCGGGGGAGGGGCATGGCATGGATCTCTGCAAAGATAATGAAGATCTCCATTTTTTTTTCTCTTTCCCGCATTTCCAGTGGGCGGTGCAGTCTGTCAGCCTATCAGCAGCGCACACACGGAGCGAGGTGTTTTTTTTCACACAAGCAAGGGCATGTGTCATTGGCTGTGTATGTCACATGTCCTTGCCCTATAAGACCAAGCCATTTCCCCCCTCGCCACCATTTTCTCACTGTTGCAGCTCAGTGTTAGACGGCACTGCTGCTGTTAGCGCTATATTGTGTGTGCATTGTGCAACAGCGACTTGCAAGCGAAATCGCTGAGAAATAGAGAGGAAGGTTTAGGGAGTAGGGACTAGTTCGTAATTACAGCCTTTTTGAGGGCTACGTTACATCAGTTCCTAGGAGTTTTAGCAGGCAGGTCTGTGCTCACTCTTAAATAGACAGATAGGTCAACTTGGGACAGTGACTATTTGTAATTGCAGCCCTTTTCAGGGCTAGGTTACAGCACTTGATATCACTTTTTGCCAGCTACACCAGCGTTCAAATCACTCCTAATTATTCATCTATCCTGTTCAATAATTGTGTGCATAGTACCAGTGTGTGTTACTCATTCTATTAGGGCATCTATACAAAGCTCCACCAGCCTTATAAAAAGAAAGAATTTCTATCTGCATGTTGCCTGGACATTAATTTTGGGCATAGTAGCAGCCTGTGGTACTCATTGTATTAGTCCAACTATACAAAGCTCCACCAGCCTTTTAAAAAAAAAATCTATCTGCATGTTGCCTGGACAATAATTTTGGGCATAGTAGCAGTCTGTGGTACTCATTGTATTAGGCCATCTATACAAAGCTCCACCAGCCTTATAAAAAAAAGAATTTCTATCTGCATGTTGCCTGGACAATAATTTTGGGCATAATAGCAGTCTGTGGTACTCATTGTATTAGCCCATCTATACAAAGCTCCACCAGCCTTTAAAAAAAAAAATTCTATCTGCATGTTGCCTGGACAATAATTTTGGGCATAGTAGCAGTCTGTGGTCCTCATTGTATTAGGCCATCTATACAAAGCTCCACCAGCCTTATAAAAAAAAAGAATTTCTATCTGCATGTTGCCTGGACAATAATTTTGGGCATAGTAGGAGTCTGTGGTCCTCATTGTATTAGGCCATCTATACTAAGCTCCACCAGCTTTAAACTTCATAATTTTTAGCTGCATCTTGGCTGTAGAATAATTTTTGGCCTGTAGCAGTGTGTGGTACTCATTCTAATAGGCCATCTATACTAAGCTCCACCAGCTTTCAAATTCATAATTTTTAGCTGCATCTTGGCTGTAGAATAATTTTTGTCCTGTAACAGTGTGTGGTACTCATTCTAATAGGCCATCTATACTAAGCTCCACCAGCTTTCAAATTCATAATTTTTAGCTGCATCTTGGCTGTAGAATAATTTTTGGCCTGTAGCAGTGTGTGGTACTCATTCTAATAGGCCATCTATAATAAGCTCCACCAGCTTTCAAATTCATAATTTTTAGCTGCATCTTGCCTGTAGAATAATTTTGGGCCTGTAGCAGTGTGTGGTACTCATTCTAATAGGCCATCTATACTACGCTCCAACAGCTTTCAAATTAAAAATATTTTTTTTTCTCTCTGAACGTGTGTTCAGCGCTGCTGGTGGTGTGCTGAGTCTGACAGATAAGCGCACGCGGCTGTCCACTGAGAATGTAAACAGACTCACGTTCATAAAGATGAACAAATCATGGATCCGCAATGACTTTGCTACCCCTGTGTCATCCTGGGGAGAGTAAAAGCTTGAGGATTTGTTCAAATCACCTCACCAACCGTTTTAAGCAACTCTGGGGCAATTGATGCTACTTAAGTGGTGTCTGTGCCCCAAATTTTTGGAAAAAATGGAGACTCTTTTTGGAGTCACCTTGCTGTGTTTTACGTGACATTGGCATTGTCAATTACAGGTGGGTTGGGTCTTTCCCCACCCCTCTTTTAACCGTAAGAAACTACATACACTATGGCTTGGGGTAACACAGATGGTTGAGTGTGAAGACTAGAGCTGTTTACTCATACTATAGCCTGGGAATCAGAGGTCTGCTACAAAGCTTGAGTGTCTGCTAGTCAGCGGAGTAGCCACCGGCTGTAGATCTAATTACAAATTTTTAACTGCATCTAGCCCAGACAATAATTTTGCAACCAAATTCAGATAGACGGTTTCAAAGGAGCGCCAGGCTAGCCATAAAGGCAGATGAGATTAAGGTTGTCCGCTGCAGCTCCGGCCTGGTACCTCAAGAGAGGATCAGACATAAGTGATGATAAAGCAATCCGGTCATAAGAAGCGCGAGGGACGCAATTCAGCTGATATTAAAAAGTCTTCATTTATTGATATCCACAACGCGTTTCAACGGAATAACTCCGTCTTCCTCAGTTGGCAGTTATACATAGAATGGAGTAGGAAAGCTATATAAAGGTGGAGCAGCAAATAAAAATTAAAAGGCAATTAATCAGAACACCCACATGATTAAAAATGCAAATATGACTGCAAAAAAAATAAATAAAATAAAGATAAATTGAATAAAACCAACCTAAAAACGACATAAAAACTATGTACACAAGGAAAACTAAATGAAAATAAATAAATAAATCTCAAAATGCATATATTACGTGACTTTTTCAATAGTGAGGTTTAACCCCTCAGGGGCCAGTGTACCAAGTTTAAAAATCCAGAAACTCTCCCTTCTTATTAGATTATTATACCGATCAGGCATATCATGTGGTATCTGGTCAATAACAGTGAGTTTTAACAAATTCAAATTCTTTTGGTGCACTAGGGAGAAATGTTTTGAGAGACTGTGTAGCATGAACCCATTTCGGATATTTTGACGGTGCTTGTTGAGCCTTGCATGCATCGTCTGTATCGTCCGACCGATGTACTGCAACCCACAACCGCACTCAATTAAATAAGTAATGTAGCACGATTGGCAATTGACATGACAGTTGATTTTAAAAAATGGTGCCTGTGGTACGAGATTGAAATTCTTGCACCCCATTCATAATAGAGACCCAACATAAACACTTAGAGGTCCTACATGCAAAACAACCCGGATTAGAATTTATCCGGGTTGCAGATGAAGATAAGGACTTGTGTTGCTGGGGGCAACTAGATTTCAAAGATTTCGGTTTTTCCGAAAAATCGACAATAATTTTGGGCCTAGTAGCAGGGCAAGACTTTTTTTGTGAACTGGGAATCGAAGGCGTTAAAATTTACATGAAACTGGGAATTTTAGGAAATTCAAATTTAACTCAATCCTTCACAGGTGATTCCACTCATCTCTACAGCTCATATTTATCTTCACATTTACCAGAAAGCATCAGTTGATAGAACACGATTAGCAAATTATACATGTTTATCACTGATACGTGTCTGTTGGAAACCCTCAAGGTTCATTTCATATGCTACTGGATGTGAAGGAGGGGAGTAGGAAGAGGAGGAGGAGCAGGTGTCTGAGGAGGGGGACATTGATTTGGCACAGGCAGGGGACATGACTGCAATTCAGAGTGAATAAGATGACTGCATTGGTCATGGCAAAGAATCTTTCGCAGCCTAGTGTTGAAAATGAACAAACAGGGCTCTTGGTCATGGTGGCAATCAAGGCAATCCTTGTGGAATGTCAAGAGTACAAAGATATAAGAGCAAATTGGGAGAATTTGACCCACACCTAGTCAAGCATCAACTCCATGACCATTATGTAATCTTTATTGTACTGTGGATAATTGGGCATCTATTGGGCACCTATCATATTTTTCATCCTGTGGTTTCTGCTGCTGCCACTGCAGCTAGTTGCCCACATACATCTTCTGTGTTTGTTCATTGTGCATCACCATACTTTACTGCAGCTGGGAAGCATACACTCTTTAGCATGCACAAGCATGAAATAAATCCCGCAATGGGGATAGTTTTTTACAGGGTTGTTGACAAGACATTGCTTTTTTTGGATGACTTGATAAAAAAGGTGCAATTGTATAGTCATTTTGAGAATAGCAAATATGTTGCAGCTCCCTAAATCAATGATAATAATAACAATGGTAAGTTTTGGATAGCCTGTGAAAAAAATAATATTTATTTGTGTAGCAATGAAGAAAGCTCTTGATACTCCCAAAACAGAGATCATTTTTTACAAGAGTGTTGTTAAATACAGTTAGGTCCATAAATATTTGGACAGAGACAACATTTATCTAATTTTGGTTCTAGACATTGCCACAATGAATTTGAAACAAAACAAATCAGATGCAGTTGAAGTTCAGACTTTCAGCTTTCATTTGAGGGTATCCACATTAAAATTGGATGAAGGGTTTAGGAGTTTCAGCTCCTTAACATGTGCCACCCTGTTTTTAAAGGGACCAAAAGTAATTGGACAAATGACTCCAAGGCTATTTCATGGACAGGTGTGGGCAATCCCTTTGTTATGTCATTCTCAATTAAGCAGATGAAAGGGCCGGAGTTGATTTGAGGTGTGGTGTTTGCATTTGGAAGGTTTTGCTGTGAAGGAAACATGTGGTCACAGGAGCTCTCCATGCAGGTGAAACAAGCCATCCTTAAGCTGCAAGAACAGAAAAAAACCCATCCAAGAAATTGCTACAACATTAGAAGTGGCAAAATCTACAATTTGGTACATCCTGAGAAAGAAAGAAAGCACTGGTGAACTCATCAATCCAAAAAGACCTGGGAGCCCACGGAAGACAACAGTGGTGGATGATCGCCGCATACTTTCTTTGGTGAAGAAGAACCCGTTCACAACATCAACTGAAGTCCAGAACACTCTCAGTGAAGTAGGTGTATCTGTCTCTAAGTCAACAGTAAAGAGAAGACTCCATGAAAGTAAATACAAAGGGTTCATATCTAGATGCAAACCATTCATCAATTCCAAAAATAGACAGGCCAGATTTAAATTTGCTGAAAAACACCTCCAGAAGCCAGCTCAGTTCTGGAAAAGTATTCTATGGACAGATGAGACAAAGATCAACCTGTACCAGAATGATGGGAAGCCAAAAGTTTGGAGAAGAAAGGGAACGGCTAGGGTTGAGCATTCCGATACTGCAAATATCGGGTATCGGCCGATATTGGCTGTATCGGAATTCCGATTCCGAGTTCCGATATTTTCGTCTTATCGGATACCGGAATCGGGATTGTCACTGTCACTGTCAGTGTCCGTCGGTCGGGTCTGTCAGGAGTCAGCGGCACTTACCTGGCAGAAGATCTCCGGCGGTCACGTCCTGGACTGCTTGATGGCCGCAATCTTCTTTCCCCGGCGGTCACATGCAGTTTCTCGCGATAACTGCAGTGACTGCTGGGTAATCCCGGCCGTAAAGCAGTCAGTCCGATGACGTCACCGCCGGGGAAGCAGGTAATCAGCTGTGCTGCGTCGCGATGACAGGCTCTGCCTGTCATTGCGATGTAGCAGAGTTGGATCGTCGTGGGACTGTCGTTATGGACTGCGTCGGACAGGTGGTATACTGTTGGTTTTGTTTTTTTCTTTTTTTACAGGAGATCGATGGCGTCGCAGGAATGAGAGTACAATAAAATTAATGAAAACTGTGTTGTCTCTTTTATTTCATTAAAATACTTTTTTCTTGCTTTGTCTTTTTTTTATGCATTTAATAACTTTGGGATTAATAATGGATCGGTGTCTTATTGACACCTCTCCATTATTAACCGGGCTTATTGTCACCGTGCAATCAACGGTGACATTAACCCCTTATTACCCCGCTTGCCACCGCTACAGGGCAAGTGGGAAGAGCCGGGTAAAGTGCCACAATTGGCACATCTTTTGATGCGCCAAATGTGGGGCTGCTGTAGCCTGGTATTATCAGGCTGTTGAGGGCCAAAATCCATGGGCCTTGACAGTCTTTTAATACCAGGCCGCAGCAGTCTGCATTTTACTTGGCTGGTTAACAAAAATAGGGGGGATCCCCACGCCGTTTTTTTTTTCGAGGGGATCCCCTATTTTTGTTAACCAGCCAAGCTAAGCAGACTGCTGTGGCCTGGTATTATCAGGCTTGCAAGGTCCATGGATATTGGATCCTTACCAGCCTGAAAAACCAGGCCTCAGCGGTCTGCTTCATCTGGCTGGTTAACAAAAATAGGGGGGACCCCACGCCAATTTTTTTCGAGGGGATCCCCTATTTTTGTTAATCAGCCAAGATATGCAGACTGCTGTGGCCTGGTATTATCAGGCTGGCAAGGTCCATGGATCTTGGCTCCTTAACAGCCTGAAAATCCAGGCCTCAGCGGTCTGCTTCATCTGGCTGGTTAACAAAAATAGGGGGGACCCCACGCCAATTTTTTTCGAGGGGATCCCCTATTTTTGTTAATCAGCCAAGATATGCAGACTGCTGTGGCCTGGTATTATCAGGCTGGCAAGGTCCATGGATCTTGGCTCCTTAACAGCCTGAAAATCCAGGCCTCAGCGGTCTGCTTCATCTGGCTGGTTAACAAAAATAGGGGGGACCCCACGCCAATTTTTTTCGAGGGGATCCCCTATTTTTGTTAATCAGCCAAGATATGCAGACTGCTGTGGCCTGGTATTATCAGGCTGGCAAGGTCCATGGATCTTGGCTCCTTAACAGCCTGAAAATCCAGGCCTCAGCGGTCTGCTTCATCTGGCTGGTTAACAAAAACAGGGGGGACCCCACGCCATTTTTTTTTCGAAGGGAACCCCTATTTTTGTTAATCAGTTCCCTCTGACGTCACTGATTGTGTCCCTGGCTGACCTGAAGTGAAAGTGGAAAGCAATCAATTAAGCTTTCCACTTAAGGGCCCGTCTCACATAGCGATATCGCTACCGAGATCGCTGCTGAGTCACTAGTTTTGTGACGCAGCAGCGAGCTCACCAGCGATATCGCTGTGTGTGACATTCAGCGACGATCAGCCCCCCTGCCGGGTATCGCTGATCGTCGCTGAAATGTCAGGACCTTTTTTTGATCGCTGGTTTCCCGCTGACAGGCACGCATCGCTGCGTGTGACAGGCGGGAGACCAGCGATCCGCTGGTAACCAAGGTACACAGCGGGTTTCCAGGCGCGGGGCTGTGCCTAGAAACCCGCTGTGTACCTTGGATACCAGCGCCCTGATGCAGGGCGCTGGTATCCAAGGTACACAGCGGGTTTCCAAGCGCTGCGCGGTGCCTGGAAACCCGCTGTGTACCTTGGTTACCAGCGGATCGCTGGTCTCCCGCCTGTCACACGCAGCGATGCGTGCCTGTCAGAGGGAAACCAGCGATCAAAAAAGGTCCTGACATTTCTGCGACGATCAGCGATACCCGGCAGGGGGGCTGATCGTCGCTGAATGTCACACACAGCGATATCGCTGGTGAGCTCGCTGCTGCGTCACAAAACTTGTGACTCAGCAGCGATCTCGGTAGCGATATCGCTATGTGAGACGGGCCCTTAAGCGATGTTACCCGCAGTGTCGCTGTCCCAGATCGCTGCCTGAGCTGCCTGTTTGGCAGCTTAGCAGCGATCATGTAGCGATACACCAGCGATCCTGACAAGTGCATATCGTTGTCGGGATCGCTGGTGTATCGTTATGTGACACCCAGCCTTTACTCTCCTGTCAGGCAGGAGAGGAACTCATTCATTTGGGGTTTACTGTGAGGCTGCAGCATTAGCTGCGGTCCCTGCAGTAAACATTAACCCTTTCTGAAGGATTACACCGTGGGACCTGACTGTGCATGGGATAGGTAAGAATAATTTTGCTTTTTTATTTTATTTTTATTACAGGAAATGGTTTTTGCAGTAAAATAAAATATGGTCAAAAACATGTGTTTTTATTTCATTAAAATGATTTTTAATTAAAGTGTGTGTGTTTTATTTTTATTTCATGCAATAGGATTAATAATTGATAGTTGTCTAATTGACAGCTCTCAATTATTAACCTGGCTTAAGGTCACCTTTCAATAGCAAGGTGGCTTTAACCCCATATTAACCCATTCGCCACCGCTACAGGGCAATGGGAATAAACGGGCAAAGTGCCAGAAAGGGCGAATCTAATTATAGATTTGTCTTTCCTGGGGTGTCTGGGGGCAGATGTTAGTAGCCGGGGGGGGGCAAAAATAATGGTCCCTCTCTGGGCTATTATTATCTGCCCCCACTCACTGGCTTTGTCTGTCTGGTTGCGAAAATAGGGCGGGAGCCCACGCATTTTTTTTCAGCAATTTGACACCTCATATATATATATACATGTCATTGAATTTGTGACACATATATATATAATTTATATTTGTAGTTCATACACTTCTACATAGTATAATAGCCGCTAATTCAATTGCCGGCTTTTGTGAAAATGCAGAACCCGACATGAAATGACACTTGGTGTACATAGGGTTAACCATGTCTTTTCATGTCCTTTGCTATCTAATTTGCACAAACAATTAAATCAGTCTATGTGTGCAAAATTTCACACCTGTAGGGGTTAATTAAAGGTGTAAATTCGTAGCAAAAAGTCCGTTTTTTTTACAACGAATTTACACCTTTAATTAACCCCTACAGGTGTGAAATTTTGCACACATAGACTGATTTAATTGTTTGTGCAAATCAGATAGCAAACGACATGAAAAGACATGGTTAACCCTATGTACACCAAGTGTCATTTCATGTCGGGTGCTTCTGTCTTTTCACTGAAGCCGGCTTTACCCGGCAATTGAATCAGAGAGGATATTTTACTATGTAGAAGTGTATAAACTATACATATATGTATATATATATGTCACAATGACATGTATATATATATATATATGTATTCTATGTGTGTATATTTAGTGTTTACAAGGAAAGAATGGGGTTTTTTTAGTTGCGATATTTTGTTCCCATAGACTTACATGGGACTTCCGGTATCGGTATCGGGTATCGCCGATATTTTAGTGATATCGGCGATACCATTCCGATTCCGATACTTTAGGATATCGGAAAGTATCGCTCAACTCTAGGAACGGCACATGATCCAAGGCACACCACATCCTCTGTAAAACATGGTGGAGGCAACGTGATGGCATGGCCATGCATGGCTTTCAATGGCACTGGGTCACTTGTGTTTATTGATGACATAACAGCAGACAAGAGTAGACGGATGAATTCTGAAGTGTACCGGGATATACTTTCAGCCCAGATTCAGCCAAATGCTGCAAACTTGATTGGACGGCGCTTCATAGTACAGATGGATAATGACCCCAAGCATACAGCCAAAGCTACACAGGAGTTCATGAGTGCAAAAAAGTGGAACATTCTTCAATGGCCAAGTCAATCACCAGATCTTAACCCAATTGAGCATGCATTTCACTTGCTCAAATCCAGACTTAAGAGGGAAAGACCCACAAACAAGCAAGACCTGAAGGCTGCGGCTGTAAAGGCCTGGCAAAGCATTAAGAAGGAGGAAACCCAGCGTTTCGTGATGTCCATGGGTTCCAGACTTAAGGCAGTGATTGCCTCCAAAGGATTCGCCACAAAATTTTGAAAATAAAAATATTTTGTTTGGGTTATGTTTATTTGTCCAATTACTTTTGACCTCCTAAAATGTGGAGTGTTTGTAAAGAAATGTGTACAATTCCTACATTTTCTAACACATATTTTTGTTCAACCCTTCAAATTAAACGTTACAATCTGCACTTGAATTCTGTTGTGGAGGTTTCATTTCAAATCCAATGTGGTGGCATGCAGAGCCCAACTCGCGAAAATTGTGTCACTGTCCAAATATTTCTGGCCCTGACTGTAGGCTTTTGATTGCTTCCAGTGATGAGTGAGTGTGCTCGTTACTTGAGTTTTCCGAGCATGCTCGGGTGTTCTCCGAGTATCTTTGGCGTGCTCAAGAAAATATAAGAGTTCCCGCAGCTGCATAATTTGCCGCTGCTAA
>JARQOD010000001.1:344758067-344895785 GCA_033576555.1 Oophaga sylvatica
CCGATGACGTCACCGCCGGGGAAGCAGGTAATCAGCTGTGCTGCGTCGCGATGACAGGCTCTGCCTGTCATTGCGATGTAGCAGAGTTGGATCGTCGTGGGACTGTCGTTATGGACTGCGTCGGACAGGTGGTATACTGTTGGTTTGTTTTTTTTCTTTTTTTACAGGAGATCGATGGCGTCGCAGGAATGAGAGTACAATAAAATTAATGAAAACTGTGTTGTCTCTTTTATTTCATTAAAATACTTTTTTCTTGCTTTGTCTTTTTTTTATGCATTTAATAACTTTGGGATTAATAATGGATCGGTGTCTTATTGACACCTCTCCATTATTAACCGGGCTTATTGTCACCGTGCAATCAACGGTGACATTAACCCCTTATTACCCCGCTTGCCACCGCTACAGGGCAAGTGGGAAGAGCCGGGTAAAGTGCCACAATTGGCACATCTTTTGATGCGCCAAATGTGGGGCTGCTGTAGCCTGGTATTATCAGGCTGTTGAGGGCCAAAATCCATGGGCCTTGACAGTCTTTTAATACCAGGCCGCAGCAGTCTGCATTTTACTTGGCTGGTTAACAAAAATAGGGGGGATCCCCACGCCGTTTTTTTTTCGAGGGGATCCCCTATTTTTGTTAACCAGCCAAGCTAAGCAGACTGCTGTGGCCTGGTATTATCAGGCTTGCAAGGTCCATGGATATTGGATCCTTACCAGCCTGAAAAACCAGGCCTCAGCGGTCTGCTTCATCTGGCTGGTTAACAAAAATAGGGGGGACCCCACGCCAATTTTTTTCGAGGGGATCCCTATTTTTGTTAATCAGCCAAGATATGCAGACTGCTGTGGCCTGGTATTATCAGGCTGGCAAGGTCCATGGATCTTGGCTCCTTAACAGCCTGAAAATCCAGGCCTCAGCGGTCTGCTTCATCTGGCTGGTTAACAAAAATAGGGGGGACCCCACGCCAATTTTTTTCGAGGGGATCCCCTATTTTTGTTAATCAGCCAAGATATGCAGACTGCTGTGGCCTGGTATTATCAGGCTGGCAAGGTCCATGGATCTTGGCTCCTTAACAGCCTGAAAATCCAGGCCTCAGCGGTCTGCTTCATCTGGCTGGTTAACAAAAATAGGGGGGACCCCACGCCAATTTTTTTCGAGGGGATCCCCTATTTTTGTTAATCAGCCAAGATATGCAGACTGCTGTGGCCTGGTATTATCAGGCTGGCAAGGTCCATGGATCTTGGCTCCTTAACAGCCTGAAAATCCAGGCCTCAGCGGTCTGCTTCATCTGGCTGGTTAACAAAAACAGGGGGGACCCCACGCCATTTTTTTTTCGAAGGGAACCCCTATTTTTGTTAATCAGTTCCCTCTGACGTCACTGATTGTGTCCCTGGCTGACCTGAAGTGAAAGTGGAAAGCAATCAATTAAGCTTTCCACTTAAGGGCCCGTCTCACATAGCGATATCGCTACCGAGATCGCTGCTGAGTCACTAGTTTTGTGACGCAGCAGCGAGCTCACCAGCGATATCGCTGTGTGTGACATTCAGCGACGATCAGCCCCCCTGCCGGGTATCGCTGATCGTCGCTGAAATGTCAGGACCTTTTTTTGATCGCTGGTTTCCCGCTGACAGGCACGCATCGCTGCGTGTGACAGGCGGGAGACCAGCGATCCGCTGGTAACCAAGGTACACAGCGGGTTTCCAGGCGCGGGGCTGTGCCTAGAAACCCGCTGTGTACCTTGGATACCAGCGCCCTGATGCAGGGCGCTGGTATCCAAGGTACACAGCGGGTTTCCAAGCGCTGCGCGGTGCCTGGAAACCCGCTGTGTACCTTGGTTACCAGCGGATCGCTGGTCTCCCGCCTGTCACACGCAGCGATGCGTGCCTGTCAGAGGGAAACCAGCGATCAAAAAAAGGTCCTGACATTTCTGCGACGATCAGCGATACCCGGCAGGGGGGCTGATCGTCGCTGAATGTCACACACAGCGATATCGCTGGTGAGCTCGCTGCTGCGTCACAAAACTTGTGACTCAGCAGCGATCTCGGTAGCGATATCGCTATGTGAGACGGGCCCTTAAGCGATGTTACCCGCAGTGTCGCTGTCCCAGATCGCTGCCTGAGCTGCCTGTTTGGCAGCTTAGCAGCGATCATGTAGCGATACACCAGCGATCCTGACAAGTGCATATCGTTGTCGGGATCGCTGGTGTATCGTTATGTGACACCCAGCCTTTACTCTCCTGTCAGGCAGGAGAGGAACTCATTCATTTGGGGTTTACTGTGAGGCTGCAGCATTAGCTGCGGTCCCTGCAGTAAACATTAACCCTTTCTGAAGGATTACACCGTGGGACCTGACTGTGCATGGGATAGGTAAGAATAATTTTGCTTTTTTATTTTATTTTTATTACAGGAAATGGTTTTTGCAGTAAAATAAAATATGGTCAAAAACATGTGTTTTTATTTCATTAAAATGATTTTTAATTAAAGTGTGTGTGTTTTATTTTTATTTCATGCAATAGGATTAATAATTGATAGTTGTCTAATTGACAGCTCTCAATTATTAACCTGGCTTAAGGTCACCTTTCAATAGCAAGGTGGCTTTAACCCCATATTAACCCATTCGCCACCGCTACAGGGCAATGGGAATAAACGGGCAAAGTGCCAGAAAGGGCGAATCTAATTATAGATTTGTCTTTCCTGGGGTGTCTGGGGCAGATGTTAGTAGCCGGGGGGGGGCAAAAATAATGGTCCCTCTCTGGGCTATTATTATCTGCCCCCACTCACTGGCTTTGTCTGTCTGGTTGCGAAAATAGGGCGGGAGCCCACGCATTTTTTTTCAGCAATTTGACACCTCATATATATATATACATGTCATTGAATTTGTGACACATATATATATATATTTATATTTGTAGTTCATACACTTCTACATAGTATAATAGCCGCTAATTCAATTGCCGGCTTTTGTGAAAATGCAGAACCCGACATGAAATGACACTTGGTGTACATAGGGTTAACCATGTCTTTTCATGTCCTTTGCTATCTAATTTGCACAAACAATTAAATCAGTCTATGTGTGCAAAATTTCACACCTGTAGGGGTTAATTAAAGGTGTAAATTCGTAGCAAAAAGTCCGTTTTTTTTACAACGAATTTACACCTTTAATTAACCCCTACAGGTGTGAAATTTTGCACACATAGACTGATTTAATTGTTTGTGCAAATCAGATAGCAAACGACATGAAAAGACATGGTTAACCCTATGTACACCAAGTGTCATTTCATGTCGGGTGCTTCTGTCTTTTCACTGAAGCCGGCTTTACCCGGCAATTGAATCAGAGAGGATATTTTACTATGTAGAAGTGTATAAACTATACATATATGTATATATATATGTCACAATGACATGTATATATATATATATATATGTATTCTATGTGTGTATATTTAGTGTTTACAAGGAAAGAATGGGGTTTTTTTAGTTGCGATATTTTGTTCCCATAGACTTACATGGGACTTCCGGTATCGGTATCGGGTATCGCCGATATTTTAGTGATATCGGCGATACCATTCCGATTCCGATACTTTAGGATATCGGAAAGTATCGCTCAACTCTAGGAACGGCACATGATCCAAGGCACACCACATCCTCTGTAAAACATGGTGGAGGCAACGTGATGGCATGGCCATGCATGGCTTTCAATGGCACTGGGTCACTTGTGTTTATTGATGACATAACAGCAGACAAGAGTAGACGGATGAATTCTGAAGTGTACCGGGATATACTTTCAGCCCAGATTCAGCCAAATGCTGCAAACTTGATTGGACGGCGCTTCATAGTACAGATGGATAATGACCCCAAGCATACAGCCAAAGCTACACAGGAGTTCATGAGTGCAAAAAAGTGGAACATTCTTCAATGGCCAAGTCAATCACCAGATCTTAACCCAATTGAGCATGCATTTCACTTGCTCAAATCCAGACTTAAGAGGGAAAGACCCACAAACAAGCAAGACCTGAAGGCTGCGGCTGTAAAGGCCTGGCAAAGCATTAAGAAGGAGGAAACCCAGCGTTTCGTGATGTCCATGGGTTCCAGACTTAAGGCAGTGATTGCCTCCAAAGGATTCGCCACAAAATTTTGAAAATAAAAATATTTTGTTTGGGTTATGTTTATTTGTCCAATTACTTTTGACCTCCTAAAATGTGGAGTGTTTGTAAAGAAATGTGTACAATTCCTACATTTTCTAACACATATTTTTGTTCAACCCTTCAAATTAAACGTTACAATCTGCACTTGAATTCTGTTGTGGAGGTTTCATTTCAAATCCAATGTGGTGGCATGCAGAGCCCAACTCGCGAAAATTGTGTCACTGTCCAAATATTTCTGGCCCTGACTGTAGGCTTTTGATTGCTTCCAGTGATGAGTGAGTGTGCTCGTTACTTGAGTTTTCCGAGCATGCTCGGGTGTTCTCCGAGTATCTTTGGCGTGCTCAAGAAAATATAAGAGTTCCCGCAGCTGCATAATTTGCCGCTGCTAAGCAGCCTGAATACATGTGGGGATTCCCTAACAAACAGGCAATCCCCACATGTATGCAGGCTGTGTAACATTAACATTATGTACGAGCATGCCCAAGATACTCAGAGAACACCCGAGCATGCTCACAAAACTCGAGTAACGATCACACTCGCTCATCACTAGTTGCTGCCTGTTTCCATCCATTTTTCTCTAGCCACATAGATTGAAGTCACTTTTAGCAACTTAAAGACAAGCACCGTGCATGAGCCCTCACCATTCCCAGCAGATGATAGCTGTATTATTTCTGACAGCAACATTTACAGCTCGTGGCTGAGGAGCAAACCATTCCATGTGCCATCGCAGCTATGGAAATGTTTAAGACCCCATGCCTGCCATCACGGTGCTTCTATAAATACCTACCTGTGGCTGTTTTTCATAGGAGACCATGATTTCAACTTTGTACCTCATTGCAGTATATAGTATAGGGAATCAAACAATTGGAGGTTGAAGAAAAAAGAAAAGTAAAATAAAAGTTTTAAAACTATTAAAAATGTAAAAAATATAAAAATTAAAATAAAATATACTATTTGGTATCTTCACCTTTGTAAAAGTATAATATAACAAAACATAAAATTAATTTACACGATCTGTAAAAACTGTAAAGAGAAAAGAATGCGAAATGCCAAAATAGTGTATTTTTGGTGGAACTGGAGTGACTGAAAAATCAGAAAGAAGCAATCAAAATATTGTATCTTCCCTCAATGTTATCAGAATAAATGTCTGATTGCTATACAGAAAAAGAAAAGTTCACACAACTCATTCGACCAAAAAATGAAATCATTATGTGTCATGGAAAATGATGATACAAGCAAAAATGTTTTTTTTTACGAATATCAGATTTTTTTTCATTAACTGGACTAAAAAAAAATTCCATTTAATATTGCTGTAATCGTACTGCTTTGGAGAATTATTCTGCCAAGTCACTTTTACTGCACAATGAACGTCATAAAAACAAAAACCCAAATATCCATTCTGGAATTGCATTTATTTTTCGCTAATTCACAGCACTTGGAATTTTTTTCCCATTTTCCAGTACATTGCATGGTAAAATAATTGATGTCTTTTAAAGGTACAAATCCCATGTTACACAAATGGCTAGGTTTGTTGGACATTAACTAAGTTATTCCTCTTGGAAGAAGGGGAGGAAAAAGACAAAATGGCAATGATGAAAAATCTCTCGGTCCTTAACCCCTTAACCCCTAAGGGTGGTTTGCACGTTAATGACATGCCAATTTTTACAATTCTGACCACTGTCTCTTTATGAGGCTATAACTCTGGAACGCTTCAATGGATCTTCACGATTCTGAGAATGTTTTCTCGTGACATAATGTACTTCATGATATTGGTAAAATTTCTTCAATATAATTTGCGGTTATTTATGAAAAAAATGGAAATATGGCAAAAATTTTGAAAATTTTGCAATTTTCAAACTTTTAATTTTTATTCCCTTAAAACAGAGAAATATGTCACACAAAATACTTACTAAATAACATTTCCCACATGTCTACTTTACATCAGCACAATTTTGAAACCAAATTTTTTTTTTCTTAGGAAGTTATAAGGGTTAAAAGTTGACCAGCGATTTCTCATTTTTACAACAAATTGTGCAAAACCATTTTTTTTAGGGACTACCTCACATATGAAGTCACTTTGAGGGGTCTATATGGCAGAAAATACCCAAAAGTGACACCATTCTAAAAACTGCACCCCTCAAGGTACTCAAAGCCACAATCAAGAAGTTTATTAACCCTTCAGATGCCCCACAGGAGCTGAAGCAACTTGGAAGGAAAAAATGAACATTTAACTTTTTAGTCACAAAAATGATCTTTTACAAACAATTTTTTTATTTTCACAAGGGTAAAAGGAGAAAATGGACAGAAAAAGTTGCTGTGCAATTTCTCCTGAGTATGCTGATACCCCATATGTGGGGGAAAACCACTGTCTGGGTGCCTGGCAGGGCTTGGAAGGGAAGGAGCGCCGTTTGACTTTTTCAAACCAAAATTGGCGGAAATTGAGATTGTATACCATGTCGCGTTTGGAGAGCCCCTAATGTGCCTAAACAGTGGAAACCCCCCACATGTGACACCATTTTGGAAACTAGAACCCCTAAGGAACTTATCTAGATCTGTTGTGAGCACTTTGAACCCCCAAGTGTTTCACTAAAATTTATAATGCCTGGATGTGAAAAATAAAAATAAAAATTCCACAAAAATGATTTTTTAGTCCCCAATTTTTGATTTTTCCCAAGGAAATTGGACCCCAAAAGTTGTTGTCCTATTTGTCCTGAATACGCTGATACCCCATATGTGGGGAGAAATACTGTTTGCACGCACCGCAGGGCTCGGAAAGGAAGTAATGACGTTTTGGAATGCAGACTTTGATGGGTGTCATGTTCAGTTTGCAGAGTCCCTGATGTGTCTAAACAGTGGAAACCCCCCACAAGTGACCCATTTTGGAAACTAAACCCCCTATGGAACTTATCTAGATCTGTGGTGAGCACTTTGAACCCCCAAGTGCTTCACACAAATTTATAATGTCCGGGCATGAAAATAAAAAATCCTATTTTTTTCCCACAAAAGTAATATTTAAGTCACCAACTTTTTATTTTCCCAAGGGTAAAATGAGAAACTGAACCATAAAAGCTGTTGCACAATTTGTCCTGAGTACACTGATACCCCAAATGTGGGGGGGAACCACTGTTTGGGCACATGGCAGAGCTCGGAAGGGAAGGAGCGCCATTTGACTTTTTCAAACCAAAATTGGCTGGAATCGAGATTGGACGCCATGTCGCATTTGGATAGCCCCTGATGTGCCTAAACAGTGGGAATCCCCCAGAAGTGACACCATTTTAGAAACTAGACCCCCTAAGGAACTTATCTAGATCTGTGATGAGCACTTTGAACCCCCAAGTGCTTCACACAAGTTTATAATGTAGAGCCGTAAAATTAAAAAATCATATTTTTTCCACAAAAATTATCTTTTCACTCCAATTTTTATTTTCCCAAGGGTAACAAGACCTCAAAGTTTATTGTGCAATTTGTCCTGAGTATCCTGATACCCAATATGTGGGGGTAAACCACTGTTTGGTGCATGGCAGAGCTCGGAAAGGAAGGAGCGCAGTTTGACTTTTTCAACGCAGAATTGGCTGTATGCCATGTCGCATTTGGAGAGCCCCTGATGTGCCTAAACAGTGGAAACACCCCACAAGTGACACCATTTTGGAAACTAGACCCCCTAAGGAACTTATCTAGATCTGTTGTGAGCACTTTGAACCCCCAAGTGTTTCACTAAATTTTATAATGCCTGGGTGTGAAAAAAAAAAATTTCCACAAAAATGATTTTTTAGTCCCCAATTTTCCAATTTTCACAAGGAAATAGGACCCCAAAAATTGTTGTCCAATTTGTCCTGAGTACGCTGATACCCCATATGTGGGGGGGAAATACTGTTTGGACACACGGCAGGGCTCGGAAAGGAAGTAATGACATTTTGGAATGCAGACTTTGATGGATGTCATGTTCAGTTTGCAGAGTCCCTGATGTGCCTAAACAGTGGAAACCCCTCACAAGTGACCCCATTTTGGAAACTAGACCCCCTAAGGATCTTATCTAGAACTGTGGTGAGCACTTTGAACCCCAAGTGCTTCACACAAGTTTATAATGCCCGGGCATGTAAATAAAAAATCCAATTTTTTCCCACAAAAATGATTTTTAGTCACCAATTTTTTATTTTCCCAAGGGTAAGGGGAGGAATTGGACCCCAAAAGTTGTTGTCCAATTTGTACCGAGTACGCTGATACCCTATATGTGGGAGAAAACTACTGTGTGGGCTCACATTGGGGCTCGGAATAGAAGTAGTGACGTTTAGTAATGTAGACTTTGATGGAATGGTCTGCGGGTGTCATGTCACGTTTGGAGAGCCCCTGATGTGCTTAAACAGTGAAAAATCCCCCATAAGTGACCCCATTTTGTAAACTAGACCCCCAAAGGAACTTATCTAGATGTGTGGTGAGCGCTTTGAACCCCCAAGTGCTTCACAGAAGTTTATAATGCCCGGAAGTGAAAATAAAAAAATCATATTTTTTCCACAAACATGATCTTTTAGTCCCCAGTTTTTTATTTTCCCAAGGGTAACAGGAGAAATTGGACCCAAAAAGTTGTTTTCCAATTTGTCCTGAGTACGCTGATACCCTATATGTGGGAGAAAACTACTGTATGGGCACACGTCGGGGCTCGGAAGTGAAGTAGTGACGTTTTGCATTGCAGACTTTGATGGAATGGTCTGCGGGTGTCATGTCGCGTTTGGAGAGCCCCTGATGTGCCTAAACAGTGGAAACCCCCCACAAGTGACCCCATTTTGGAAACTAGACCTCCAAAGGAACATACTTAGATGTGTGGTGAGAGCTTTGAACCCCAAGTGCTTCACAGAAGTTTATAACGTAGAGCCATAAAAATAATAAATCATATTTTTTTCTACAAAAATGATATTTTCGTCCCCAATTTTTTATTTTCCAAAGGGTAACAGAAGAAATTGGACCCCAAGAGTTATTGTGCAATTTGTCCTGAGTATGCTGATTCCCCATATGTGGGGGTAAACTACTGTTTAGGCGCATGGCAGAGCTCAGAAGGGAAGGAGCACCGTTTGACTTTTTCAACGCCGAATTGGCTGGAATTGAGATCACACGTCATGTCACATTTTGAGAGCCCCTGATGTGCCTAAACAGTGGAAATCCCCCAATTCAAACTCCAACCCTAACCCCAACACACCCCTAACACTAATCCCAACCCTAACCACAAACCTAACCCTAACACACCCGTAACCCTAGTCCCAACCCTAACCCTAACTTTAGCCCCAACCCTAACCCTAACTTTAGCCCCAACCGTAACCCCAACCCTAATGGGAAAATGGAAATAAATAAATTTTTTTAATTTTATTATTTTTCCCTAAGGCGGTGATAAAGGGGGGTTTGATTTACTATTTATAGCGGGTTTTTATGATTGGCAGCTGTCACGCTAAAAGACGCTTTTTATTGCAAAAAGTAGTTTTTGCATCATCACATTTTGAGAGCTATAATTTTTCTATGTTTTGGCCCACAGAGTCATTTGAGGTCTTATTTTTTGCGGGACAAGGTGACGTTTTTATTGGTACCATTTTTGGGCACATGACATATTTTGATCGCTTTTTATTACGATTTTTGGGAGGCAGAATGAACAAAAACCAACAATTCATGAGTTTCTTTTAGGGGAGGGGCGTTTATAGAATTCCGCTTGTGGTAAAATTGATAATGCAGTTTTATTCTTCGGGTTAGTACGATTATAGTGATACCTCATTTGTATAATTTTTTTATGTTTTGGCGCTTTTATACAATTAAAACTATTATATATAAAAATTAATTATTTTTGCATCGCTTTATTCTGCGAGCTATAACTTTTCTATTGTTTCGCTGATGATGCTGTATGGTGGCTTTTTTTGCGGGACAAGATGACGTTTTCAGGGGTACCATGTTTGTTTGTATCCGTCTTTTTGATTGCGTGTTATTCCACTTTTTGTTCGGCTGTATGATGATATAGCATTGTTTTTTAGACTTTTTTTTTTTTAACCCCTCTCTGACATCAGACGTACTATCCCGTCCATGAAACCCGTGCCAATCTGACCATGGACGGGATAGTACATCATAGGCGATCAGCTGCACTCCCGGGGGGAGCGCAGCTAATCGCCGCCGGGTGTCAGCTGATTATCACAGCTGACACCCGGGACTGTTCCGAGGGACTCTCCTCACTGCTGGACCCGGATACAAGATGGCCGCCGGGTCCTGCAGGGAGGCGGCTTCCTCAGTGCCTGCTGAGAGCAGGCACTGAGAAGCATGCAGCAGTGCCAGAGCGATCGCTGGTGTGACAGAGTGCTGTGCACACTGTCACACCAGCGATCTGACTCTACACAGTGATGTCCCACCCTGGGACAAAGTAATAAAGTGAAACAAATAAAAATAAACATGTTTTAAAAAAAATTCCAAAATAAATTAAAAAAAGAAAAAATATTCCCCAAAAAATTCATTTTTTCCTGTAAATAAAAAAAACAAAACAATAACAGTACACATATTTGGTATTGCAGCGTCCGTAACGACCCCCCCTATAAAACTGTCCCACTAGTTAACCCCTTTAGTGAACCCCTTAAAAATAAAAAAAAAACAAAGCAAAAAATCAATGCTTTATCATCATACCGCCGAACAAAAAGTGGAATAACATGCGATCAAAAAGACCGATATAAATAAACATGTGTAAGCTTTTCAGGGGATATAGCTCTGGGATCGCCGTCCGGGTAGACGGAGTGGCACGGAAACAGTTCATTCACAGACAGCAGTTCTGGTAAAAACTGGCCGCAACCAGTTTTATTAAAGTCCACAGCAAACAGAACATAATCAAAACCAAATCATAAACATAAGACCTGGGCTTGTCCAGCCACTTACTACACTTAGATAGATTTCCCTATCTATCCGGGACCAGACTCTAACAGCCTGGGCCAAAACAACACATATGTTCAGCATTTACCAGCATGGAGTTTCACAGAGTCTCCTCCTTGTGTCTGAAGGCACCTTCAACGTCCAGACTTGAGAGAGCTCCCCTCCTATTCAGCAGCTATCCGCATGGATTCTCACAGAGACTACTCCTGTGTCCGGGGTACATCGAGCACCCAGACTGAGACAGCTCATACTCCTGGAGACTCCTTCTTGTGCCTGGACTCCTTGTCCAGACTAAGCGAGCTCTCTGTCTGTGTTCGCAGACACCTACTTCTGGTCTCCTAATTAACAGCTGAGTGGTTTCAGGCCTGAGCTGCAAGTGTGTACTGAATGTAAGGTGTAGTGACCTTTCTCTACCACTAGGTTTACAAAGCCATACATTTCCCTTATACCAGTCAGCAAAGTATCTAGGTGAAATGTACACCCCATTCAACACACATACTCTCACTGTCTCACATATCCCCCCCCCCTCTTCTCCAGACCGGAGGGCTGGTCATCCAGACCGGAGGGCTGGTCAACAATCCAAAAGAGACAGTGAACTCTGGACCAGTCATGGCCTTCATCAGCTTCATCTTCACTACTGTCATCTGTATCTTCACCTGAGCCATAGCCAACATCAGCTTTCTCTTCATCTGAAGCATCCGCACTACCCTGTACCCTCCCAGGCCTATGCTCTCTGCGGGCCTCGGGTATCCTGCACGGTTTCATCTTGACCTTAGGGCCGGGCTCAGTTTCGATATAGTGCCTGGCCAGAGAAGTACGACCCGGCACATCAGAACACTTCTGCTGACTCTTCCTCAGAAACTCACGTACCTCCTGTCCTTGGTGCACTGACCATGTGTCACCAACTATCACAGAAGGTATAGAGGGTTTTTTACTTTTCTCTAGTTCCCCTTGAACCCTCTTTAGCACATCTATTTTCTTGAATATCGGTTGACTCATAAAGTCTATTTCACAGACCTTAAGCTCCTCTGCCATGGTCTCTGACCATTTTAAGCTACTCTGTTCAAATGATTGGGACTGTAGAAGGAGCAGATCGTTTTTCTTTTGCAGTACACATAATTCATCCGCTAAGTCTCCAGCTGAATTGTAATGTTCTACCGTGACAACAGCATTCTTATATAGAGCCTTAGACTTATTGAGCAGCATTTGCTCTTGCAACGAAGAGATTCCCTGTATTCTTCCTTTTACTTCATTGACTTTCTCACGAAGATGCTCATGGCTTTCATCACACTCCTTCATCACAGTTTGGAGTTTTTTCTGAGAAATAATCAATTCATCTGGTACCTGTTGGACGTCCTTTATGTCTTCGGCCCCTTCTTCAGGCTCTTCTGGTAGAACATGCTCAGAAGCCCTACCGTCAGTCTTACATTCTACCTCTTCAGTCACATCATTATGGTCTCCAATATCTCCATTTATTTCAGCTTTCAAGTTCTCCTTGATAGCTGCATCTGTAGACTCAGAACCCGCCGGATTCTTCTCTTCCACCACGTTCTGCATCCCATCTGAGCTCCCGTGTGTCTGCAGCGGCAACGGAGTGACACATCGCTTTTCCCATTTGTTGGGACGTGGCTCCGATGTAGACTCCATGAAAGTGTGCTTGAGCTCACCAACGCCAGCCTGATGTCTCAAAATCTCATCTTGTGACTTATCCAGATCCTTGGTGTCACTCGGGAACACGCTGGGGCTCCGGGCGCCGAACTTCCAGCCTGAGCTTCACGAGTTGCAGCTACTGATCCGAACCGCAACCTGTCCACGCCGCTGTCTTCGGCAGAAACAGATTCCTGGACAGAGTCAGTCCCCATATCTTCAGTCTTGTTCCTCACAGCTTCACTTGAGACCTCAGCTTCTGATGAGGCATCTGGCTTGGTGACTACCACTTCTATGGCTTTTTCCACCTCTGCAGCATCTCCCTCAGAGTCCTTGGCACGATACAGATCCACACCATACCTTGGTAACTTCACATTTCCAACAGCATCTACTTGGGCTGTGTTCAGTTTCAGAGTCCTGCCTTTAAAGCTCAGCTCTCCTCCTTTCACCTTAGTCTTTGCCAGGGAACCGGCCAACTGTAAAACATCTTCAGATGTCATCTTCTGTCCGACTGCAAGGTCAGCATCAGCCTTCCTCTCAGGACTCTCAACCTCCTCTGCTACCATGCCTTCCTCATTTGCACTGGTTGCTTGATTGTCATCAAATGATTCACTATCACTACCACTATCCCTGTCTGACCCCTTTTTCTCAGCCACATCTGGCTCACTTTCAGGGTTATACACTTCATTTTCATTCACATCCTGCTCACTGTCAGGGTTATACAATTCATTCTCATTCACATCCTGCTCACTTTCAGGGTTATACACTTCATTTTCATTCACATCCTGCTCACTGTCAGGGTTATACAATTCATTCTCATTCACATCTTGATCTGGAACCTTAGTTAACATGTCATCCACAACATTAACTTCACCATCTGGTCCCTGGTTTCCCTCAGGTGGTCCCTCAAGTATGTGACTATGTGACAACCCCAGCACTATACTTCCATATAGCTCAGGTACTAGGAGCTGGCTCACGACCTCTCCCTGGACTTCAGTGTCCCTATACAACAGGTGAGTGTTTATGGCAACATGAGGAAACCTCTCCTCAGAGCCAGGCTCTTGGGAAACCTCATTTAGAACATTTATATTTTCCTGGGCCGTTTTAAGATAGGGGTCTCGCCACTGCTCACTCTCAAAATTGTCACAGGACACTGGTAAGTCAGGGACACTC
The DNA here is from genome assembly GCA_033576555.1 of Oophaga sylvatica. Taxonomy (NCBI): domain Eukaryota; kingdom Metazoa; phylum Chordata; class Amphibia; order Anura; family Dendrobatidae; genus Oophaga; species Oophaga sylvatica. The sequence goes on from JARQOD010000001.1 coordinate 344,771,909, forward strand.
GGTTCCCGAGAACCACCATCCTCGTCTCCCACCATCACCTGCAAAGGAATTTCATCACTATCACAGTCATCATTATTATCAATATCATTATCATGATTATGATCAGTATCATCATCACTATCATGATCATCATCATTATCAGCATCAGCATCATTATCATGGTCATCATCATTATCATGATCATCATCATCATTATCATCATCATCATTATCACATAAGTTTAACGGCCCACTAGCATTGTGTTCCGCCCCTCGGGACTGCGCACCCTCAATAGGAGCTTCATCACACTGTCCATCAGAAACATTTTTCCCCCAGAGATCCTTAGACCGGGGAAAGTCATTACCCAATATGACGGGGGGCACCAGGTTCTTCACTACCCCCACTTCACATGAAACCTCCCCGTGTTTGGGGATCAAGTCCACGACAGTCTCTGGGTAGACTTTGGTGTCTCCATGGACGCACACCACACTCAGGTGTTTATCAGGGATAAAGTCTCTATCAATCAGGCTGTCCCATACGGAAATCACTGGACTCTCTGAGTCCAAGAGGGCCTGTGCTGGGCAGTCATTTACAACCACCGGGGACCCCTGTGGTCCAGTCTCTTCGGCTGAGGTGGACACACACACAGGCTCTGCGCAGGGAGAGAGGGATCCGCCAACATCACAACACATAGGCTCCCCCTCTATTGGACAGTTGGCTGCAATTTCACGACATCTCCAACACTGTCCATCACACTCTCCCACCCACACGACCCCAACAGCTGGAACGCTCTTACCGGGAGAGTTCGGCGTCCAGGAACTCTGAAGTGACGACCTCTCAGACGGCTGGTCACGGAGGCAGTCTTTGGTGGCGAAGGCCCTCTCCATTAGGCTGACCAGACGATTGGCGTCCTGGTGGTCTCCTTGTCCGACCTCTGGCTGTACCTCAGGAGGACGTGCTTGGGTGTAGCGGTCCACTATCACCTTTTCAACTCCATAATCAGGTTTGCTGACTGCAGACTCCCAACTGCATCTCCAGTCATGAACTCCCCTGGCACGGGCTGTCACCGTAACACCCAGCCGGGTAAGAATCTCCGCTTTCAGCTTGGCATAGTCTTGGCTGTCCTGCTCGCTCAGGTCAGCATAGGCCCTTTGGGGTTCTCCAATCAGATAGGGTGCGACCATCATGGCCCATTCAGATAGGGGCAGATTCTCCTTCTCTGCCAGTCCCTCAAACCTAGTGAGATATACCTCCACATCGTCACGAGGTGTCATCTTTTTCAGGGACCGTCTTACCGCCTTCTTTACAGCGGACAATGCAGGTGACTTTGCAACATTACTTTGGGACGATGTGCTGCAAGTCTTTTGTAGTGCTGCAACCTGCTCAAAAAACAACCGGTTATTCTCCTGCTGCTGCTGCAGGAATTGCTGCTGGGCCTGCTGCATGCGCTGCTGGTGCTGCAGGCGCTGCTGCTCCATGCTCTGCTGCATGCTCCGCTGGGCCTGGACCAGGTACTCAACGAGCTCCTCCATACTGCCAGACTTATCTGTCTCAACCACGGCAGTCTTATGTTGCACATTAACTTGCGCCATTTGTTCAAACAGCGCCTCCATGCTGTCATCCATGCTGTCAGACTTCTCTGTCTCAACAACGGCAGTCTTCACTCAAGACATACACACTCCACAGTCTTTTCCACAGAAAGTTCAGCTTTGCTGTGCAAACACTTTTTTTTTTTCTCTGCAAACTCTATTAGGGCTACTGTCTCTTTAAGACTGCTCCAACAGACACACTTTTTTTTTTTCTTTCTCTGCTGCTGCTTCAACAGACTTCACCTTTTATTGCTGTCTCTCGCCACTGTGTTGCACGCACATTCCAGCACCAATTGTAAGCTTTTCAGGGGATATAGCTCTGGGATCGCCGTCCGGGTAGACAGAGTGGCACGGAAACAGTTCATTCACAGACAGCAGTTCTGGTAAAAACTGGCCGCAACCAGTTTTATTAAAGTCCACAGCAAACAGAACATAATCAAAACCAAATCATAAACATAAGACCTGGGCTTGTCCAGCCACTTACTACACTTAGATAGATTTCCCTATCTATCCGGGACCAGACTCTAACAGCCTGGGCCAAAACAACACATATGTTCAGCATTTACCAGCATGGAGTTTCACAGAGTCTCCTCCTTGTGTCTGAAGGCACCTTCAACGTCCAGACTTAAGAGAGCTCCCCTCCTATTCAGCAGCTATCCGCATGGATTCTCACAGAGACTACTCCTGTGTCCGGGGTACATCGAGCACCCAGACTGAGACAGCTCATACTCCTGGAGACTCCTTCTTGTGCCTGGACTCCTTGTCCAGACTAAGCGAGCTCTCTGTCTGTGTTCGCAGACACCTACTTCTGGTCTCCTAATTAACAGCTGAGTGGTTTCAGGCCTGAGCTGCAAGTGTGTACTGAATGTAAGGTGTAGTGACCTTTCTCTACCACTAGGTTTACAAAGCCATACATTTCCCTTATACCAGTCAGCAAAGTATCTAGGTGAAATGTACACCCCATTCAACACACATACTCTCACTGTCTCACACATGGTACCGCTGAAAACGTCATCTTGTCCCGCAAAAAACGAGCAACCATACAGCATCATCAGCGAAGAAATAAAAAAGTTATAGCTCGCAGAATAAAGCGATGCAAAAATAATTATTTTTTATATAAAATTGTTTTTATTCTATAAAAGCACCAAAACATAAAAAAAGATATAAATGAAGTATCGCCATAATCGTACTGACCCGAAGAATAAAACTGCTTGATCAATTTTACCACACACGGAACGGTATAAACGCCTCCCCCAAAAGAAATTCATGAATTGCTGATTTTTGTTCATTCTAACCTCACAAAAATCGAAATAAAAAGCGATCAAAAAATGTCACGTGCTCAAATATGGTACCAATAAAAACGTCAACTCATACCACAAAAAATAAGACCTCACATGACTCTGTGGGCCAAAATATGCAAAAATTATAGCTCTCAAAATGTGGTGATGCAAAAACTATTTTTTGCAATAAAAAGCGTCTTTTAGCGTGACAGCTGCCAATCATAAAAACCCGCTATAAATAGTAAATCAAACCCCCCCTTTATAACTCCCTTAGATAGGGAAAATAATAAAATTTAAGAAATGTATTTATTTCCATTTTCCCGTTAGGGTTAGGGTTGCAGCTAAAGTTAGGGTGTCACGGGTGTGTCGCTGCGAAGATCGTCGCGATTGCACACCCTGACTTCTCACAGCTGAGTTTCTGGTGCTGGGTGTTTTTCGGCAGAGAGGGAGTTAATTCTTCCTCTCTCTGTGCTGGACTAGACCAGCCTCGCTCAGCTGCAATTAATGTTGTGGTAATTGGTTTCCTTCAAATACCTGCCTGTCTGCTGGGGAAGTGTCGGTGAAAGCATTCATGCAGACCAGCAGAGCGGATCGTTGTATGGTGAAGGCTGAAGTTAAGAGTACCTGTGTGGTCTTTTTTCCCCTCCTCGCTTTATCATTTATCTCCGTACCCGTTGGTGTCCCCTCTGTTTCCTGTGGTGTGACTTTTGTATGCAAGGTGGATTTTAGTTTACCCCTTGTACTGTCTCGTTCGTTTATTACTGTGTTTAGGCATATACCTACCAGTCCCCGGTGTTGTGATCAGGGTCCTTCTCAGGACTGGATCACTGAGGTTCAGGGATCCTCAGGAGGTAGGGATTACGCTGGCGGCCTGGACCTCTGTACCATCAACAGTACCTCCAGGTAGAGGGATTAGTCAGGACCCCAGCTTAGGGTCAGCATAGACCCCAGACCTCCTGTATGCAGTAACAGCGTGACATTTTCACCGACCACTAAAGATTTTCTCCAGTCACCATGGATCCAGTAGTCAGTCTAGCTCGGCAGTTGCAGAGTTTGTCCATGAAGCTGGCGGACGTTAAGTCCAAGGTTTTGTACCCCCCGGAGCAGGCCGGACCTGAACCTAAAGTAGCTCTCCCTGACAGATTCACTGGGGGCGAGACAAGTTTTTTGCTTTCCGGGAGGCATGTAAATTGTACTTTCGGCTGTGACCTCGGTCATCTGGGAGTGAGGAGCAAAGGGTGGGGATTGTCATCTCGCTCCTACAGGGAGACCCCCAATCCTGGGCGTTCGCTCTTCCCCCGAGCTCCCCAGCTCTCCAGTCAGTGGATGGGTTTTTTACGGCTCTGGGTCTTGTGTATGATGACCCGGATCGGGTCTCCCTTTCTGAATCTAAGTTACGTAGGATCCAGCAGGGAGATCGTCCGGCAGAGGAATTCTGTTCGGAGTTCCGTAGGTGGGCCACGGACACCCAGTGGAATGACCCGGCTCTTAGGAGCCAGTTTTGTCAAGGTTTATCTGACAAATTAAAGGATGTGCTGGCACAGTATGACCCTCCCACGTCACTGGAAGCCGCTATGGCCCTTGCTATTCGTATTGACAGACGTCTTCGGGAGATGTGCGGGGTAACCTTGCCCCCTGTGATGACTCCACCTTCCTCAAGGGTCCCTTATATGGAGCTTCCCCTGGCCAGTCCAGAGGAGCCTATGCAATTAGGAGGGACATTATTCCGGGGGAGGGGATCGGTGGGGCGCCACAAAACAGGAGGTTGTTTCTTCTGTGGAAAAAAGGGACATTTTATTAGGGGGTGTCCATCCCGTCCTTTGCAGAGTGAGAAGTCGCCGGAAAACTATTGATCCCAGATTGTGTGGTGGACGGCAATCTGGGAGTAAGTATTTCGTCCCTAAGTTCGTCTCAGTTTCTCGTACCGGCGGAGGTGGTGGTGGGTGCGAGAACTGAGAGGATATCTGTTCTTCTGGATAGTGGGTCCGGGGCTAACCTGGTGGATGCTCGCTTTGCCCGGGTTCAAGGTATGCGATTGAGTGTGTTGACTAAACCCGTCCCCATATTCTCGATCGACGCCAGACCTCTCGGTCAGGGAAGTTTTTTGCAAGCAGTGCATAACATAGATCTTCAAGGGGGCGTTACATAAAGAACTGTTGTCTTGTTATGTGTTGGAGGGTCTTCCCACTCCTATAGTGCTGGGCCTTCCTTGGTTAACTAAGCATAACCCGGTTATTGATTGGCAATCCAGAGAGATAAGCCAATGGAGTGAATTCTGTCATAAAAACTGCATGAATACGGTCATTGGGGCGGTCGCTCCTAGGGCCTTACCTCCATTTCTGGTGGACTTTGAGGATGTATTCTCGGAGAAAGGGTGTCAAGAACTACCTCCTCATCGCGAGTATGACTGTTCTGTTAACTTGCTCCCTGGGGCCAAGTTACCGAAATCTAGGTTGTATAACCTTTCTGGTCCTGAGAGACAGGCCATGAAGGATTATATTTCAGAGAGTCTGGCTAAGGGGCATATTAGACCTTCATCTTCCCCGGTGGCCGCGGGGTTCTTCTTTGTGAAAAAAAAAGATGGAGGCCTACGCCCTTGCCTGGATTTCCGTGAGCTTAATCGGATTACGGTCCGAGATCCGTATCCGCTCCCACTTATTCCCGATCTCTTCAATCAGATCGTGGGTGCCAAATGGTTCTCTAAGTTGGATCTCAGGGGGGCGTACAATCTGATTAGGATGAAGGAGGGGGATGAGTGGAAGACGGCGTTTAACACTCCGGAGGGGCATTATGAGAACCTTGTCATGCCATTTGGTCTGTGTATTGCCCCGGCGGTGTTTCAACACTTTGTAAATGACATCTTTCGCCACCTAATGGGACAGTTTGTGGTCATATATCTGGATGATATCTTAATTTACTCGCCGGATCTTGTGTCTCATCAGGAGCATGTTAGGCAGGTGTTACAGATCTTGCGGGATAATAAACTGTACGTCAAATGGGAGAAGTGTGTGTTCGCCGTACAGGAACTTCAGTTTTTAGGGTTCCTGGTGTCAGCATCCGGTTTTCGTATGGACCCTGTGAAAGTGCGGGCAGTCCTTGAGTGGGATCTGCCAGAGGATCTTAAGGCATTACAACGTTTCCTGGGGTTTGCTAACTACTACCGGAAGTTCATTCGTAATTTTTCGTCCATAGTTAAACCTCTCACAGACATGACTAAAAAAGGGACGGATTTTTCAAAGTGGTCTGACAAGGCTTGTCAAGCGTTTTCCTCTTTGAAAAAATGTTTTGCTTCTGCACCCATACTTATTCAACCTGATGCGTCACAGCCGTTCATTGTTGAGGTGGACGCTTCCGAGGTAGGGGTGGGAGCAGTATAGTCACAAGGTTCGTCCCCTGGTAAATGGCATCCGTGCGCCTTCTTCTCTAAAAAATTGTCGTCCGCTGAGAGGAATTATGATGTCGGCAATAGGGAACTCTTGGCCATTAAGTTGGCTTTTGAGGAGTGGCGTCATTTTTTGGAGGGGGCAGTCCACCCGGTCACCGTCATTACCGATCACAAAAATCTGCTATATTTAGAGTCCGCTAAACGTCTGAATCCCAGACAAGCTAGGTGGTCGTTGTTTTTTACCAGGTTTAATTTTGTCGTCACATATCGTCCTGGCTCAAAAAATGTTAAGGCGGATGCCTTATCTCGCTGTTTCCCAGGGCTGGGAATACGGAGGACCCGGTTCCGGTCCTTCAGGAGGGGGTGGTGGTGTCGGCAGTATGCTCTGAGCTTGAGGAGGAGGTATTGGAGGCTCAGGGGGACGCCCCTGTAGGACCTCCAGGGAGACTGTTTGTTCCAAATCAGTTGCGACAAAAGGTGATCGAGGCACACCATATTTCAGCTTTGGCAGGACACCCAGGGAGTAAAGCAACTGAGGATCTCCTCTCGCGCCGGTTTTGGTGGCCTAACTTACATAGGGAGGTGGTAACTTTTGTCGCGTCCTGCGAGGTTTGTGCGCGCTCTAAGACCCCACATACCCATCCGTCGGGGACCCTCTTACCTTTGAAGATCCCGGAGCGTCCGTGGACTCATCTGTCTATGGACTTCATTACGGACCTCCCGCCATCTTCGGGTAAAACAGTCATACTCGTTGTAGTGGACAGGTTCAGCAAGATGGCACATTTTATCGCTCTTCCTGCTCTTCCTAATGCTAAAACTCTTGCGCAGGTGTTTATTGGGGAGATTGTAAGGCTTCACGGGGTACCCTCCGATGTGGTGTCGGATCAGGGGTCTCAGTTTGTGTCCAAATTCTGGAAAGCATTTTGTACACGGCGGGGGATGCAGTTGTCATTTTCATCGGCTTTTTACCCGCAGACCAATGGTCAGACAGAGCGTCTGAACCAGAGCTTGGAGACATATCTCCGGTGTTTTGTGTCAGAGAACCAGGAGGACTGGGCTTCTTTCTTGCCGCTGGCGGAATTTGCTCTAAATAATAGGCGGAGCGAGTCCACTGGTAAGTCCCCGTTTTTTGGGTCATATGGTTTTCACCCCCAGTTTTGTACTTTCAATAGGGGGGCTCTTCTGGGGTTCCTGAGGAGGAACGATTTTCGTCGTCACTTGCTTCAGTGTGGAGAGGAGTGCTGAATAATCTGAGTACTATGGGGAACCGATACAAACGTATGGCTGATAGGAGGAGAGTGTCTGGTCCGGACCTATGTGTGAACGATCTGGTATGGTTGACTACCAAAAATATAAAACTTAAGGTTCCCTCCTGGAAACTGGGTCCCAGGTTCATCGGGCCATACAAGATCAGTGCTATAATTAATCCGGTTGCATTCCGTCTTGACCTCCCTCCTACATTTAAAATTCATAATGTGTTCCACAGATCGTTGCTTAAGAGGTATGTGGCGCCGGTGATACCTTCACCTTTACCTCCTCCTCCTGTGGTGGTCAATGGTAACTTGGAGTTCCAGGTGTCGAGAGTCATCGATTCACGTCTGAATCGCCGGTCCCTTCAGTACCTTGTTCATTGGGGGGGTATGGTCCTGAGGAGAGGACGTGGGTTTCTGCGTCGGATATTAACGCAGACCGATTGGTTCGGGCCTTCCACACTACTCACCCAGATAAACCCGGCCCTAAGGGTCCGGAGGCCCCTCGTAGAAGGGGGGGTACTGTCACGGGTGTGTCGCTGCGAAGATCGTCGCGATTGCACACCCTGACTTCTCACAGCTGAGTTTCTGGTGCTGGGTGTTTTTCGGCAGAGAGGGAGTTAATTCTTCCTCTCTCTGTGCTGGACTAGACCAGCCTCGCTCAGCTGCAATTAATGTTGTGGTAATTGGTTTCCTTCAAATACCTGCCTGTCTGCTGGGGAAGTGTCGGTGAAAGCATTCATGCAGACCAGCAGAGCGGATCGTTGTATGGTGAAGGCTGAAGTTAAGAGTACCTGTGTGGTCTTTTTTCCCCTCCTCGCTTTACCATTTATCTCCGTACCCGTTGGTGTCCCCTCTGTTTCCTGTGGTGTGACTTTTGTATGCAAGGTGGATTTTAGTTTACCCCTTGTACTGTCTCGTTCGTTTATTGCTGTGTTTAGGCATATACCTACCAGTCCCGGCGTTGTGATCAGGGTCCTTCTCAGGACTGGATCACTGAGGTTCAGGGATCCTCAGGAGGTAGGGATTACACTGGCGGCCTGGACCTCTGTACCATCAACAGTACCTCCAGGTAGAGGGATTAGTCAGGACCCCAGCTTAGGGTCAGCATAGACCCCAGACCTCCTGTATGCAGTAACAGCGTGACATTGGGTTGGCGCTAAGTTAGGATTAGTGTTAGTGTTGGTATTAGGGTTAGGGGTGTGTTAGGGCTAGGTTTGTGGTTAGGGTTGGGACTAGGGTTAGGGTGTGTTGGGGTTAGGGTTGGAGTTAGAATTGGGTGGTTTCCGCTGTTTAGGCACATCAGGGGCTCTCCAAATGTGACATGGCGTCTGATCTCAATTCCAGCCAATTCTGCGTTGAAAAATTCAAATGGTGCTCCTTCACTTCTGAGCTCTGCCATGCGCCCAAACAGTAGTTTACCCCCACATATGGGTTATCAGCGTACTCTGGACCCCAAGAGTTATTGTGCAATTTGACCTATTTCTTCTGTTATCCTTGGGAAAATAAAAAACTGGGGCAAAAATATCATTTTTGTAAATAATAAAAAATGATTTTTTTGTTTTTACGGCTGTACGTTATAAACTTCTGTGAAGCACTTGGGGCTTCATAGCTCTCACCACACATCTAGATAAGTTCCTTGTGGGGTCTATTTTCCAAAATAGGGTCACTTGTGGGGGGTTTCCACTGTTTAGGCGCATCAGGGGCTCTCCAAATGCGACATGACGCCCTCAGACCATTCCATCAAAGTCTGCAATCCAAAACGTCACTACTTCCCTTCCGAGCCCTGACGTGCGCCCATACAGTAGTTTTCTCCCACATATTGGGTATCAGCGTACTCAGGACAAATTGGACAACAACTTTTGGGGTCCAATTTCTCCTGTTACCCTTTTGAAAATAAAATATTGGGGGCGAAAAAATCATTTTTGTAAAAAAAAAAAAGGATTTTTTATTTTTACAACTGTACGCTATAAACTTCTGTGAAGCACTTCGGGGTTCAAAGTGCTCACCACACATCTAGATAAGTTTCTTTGGGGTCTATTTTCCAAAATAGGGTCACTTGTGGGGGGTTGCCACTGTTTAGGCGCATCAGGGCTCTCCAAATGCAACATGACGCCCCCAGACCATTCCATCAAAGTCTGCAACCAAAACGTCACTACTTCCCTTCCGAGCCGTGACGTGCACCCATACAGTAGTTTTCTCCCACATATTGGGTATCAGCGTACTCAGGACAAATTGGACAACAACTTTTTGGGTCCAATTTCTCCTGTTACCCTTATGAAAATAAAATATTGGGGGCGAAAAAATCATTTTTGAAAAAAAAAAAGATTTTTTATTTTTACGGCTGTACGTTATAAACTTCTATGAAGCACTTCGGGGTTCATAGTGCTCACCACACATCTAGATAAGTTCCTTGTGGTGTCTATTTTCTAAAATGGGGTCACTTGTGGGGGGTTTCCACTGTTTAGGCGCATTAGGGGCTCTCCAAATGCGACATGACGCCCCCAGACCATTCCATCAAAGTCTGCAATCCAAAACGTCACTGCTTCCCTTCCGAGCCCCAACGTGTGCCCATACAGTAGTTTTCTCCCACATATTGGGTATCAGCGTGCTCAGGACAAATTGGACAACAACTTTTGGGGTCCAATTTCTCCTGTTACCCTTGTGAAAATAAAATATTGGGGGCGAAAAAAATCATTTTTGAAAAAAAAGAAAAGATTTTTTATTTTTAACGGCTGTACGTTATAAACTTCTGTGAAGCACTTCGGGGTTCAAAGTGCTCACCACACATCTAGATAAGTTCCTTGAGGGGTCTAGTTTCCAAAATGGTGTCATTTGTCGGGGGTTTCCACTGTTTAGGCAGATCAGGAGCTCTCCAAACACGACATGGCATCCAGCCAATTCTGCTCTGAAAAAGTCAAACGGCGCTCCTTCCCTTCCAAACTCTACCATGCACCCAAACAGTGGTTTTCCCTCACATATGGGGTATCAGCGTACTCAGGACAAATTGCACAATACCTTTTGGAGTCTTGTTACCCTTGGGAAAATAAAAATTGGGGTGAAAAGATCATTTTTGTGGAAAAAATATGATTTTTTAATTTTACGGCTCTATGTTATAAACTTGTGTGGAGCACTTGGGGGTTCAAATTGCTCACCAAAGACCTAGATAAGTTCCTTAGGGGGTCTAGTATCCCAAATGGGGTCACTTGTGGGGGGTTTCCACTGTTTAGGCACATCAGGGGCTCTCCAAATGCAACATGGCGTCCAATCTCAATTCCAGCCAATTTTGGTTGGAAAAAGTCAAATGGCGCTCCTTCCATTCCGAGCTCTGCCGTGCGCCAAAACATTGGTTCCCCCCACATATGGGGTATCAGCGTACTCAGGACAAATTGGACAACAACTTTTGTGGTCCAATTTCTCCTGTTACCGTTGGGAAAATAAAAAATTAGTGACTAAAAGATAATTTTTGTGGGAAAAAAATAGGATTTTTTATTTTCATGCCGGGCATTATAAACTTGTGTGAAGCACTTGGGGTTCAAAGTGCTCACCAAAGATCTAGATAAGTTCCTTAGGGGGTCTAGTTTCCAAAATGGTGTCACTTGTGGGGGTTTCCACTGTTTAGGCTCATCTGGCGCACTGCAGACGGAACATGACCCCCATCAACGTCTGCATTCCAAAACGTTACTACTTCCTTTCCAAGCCCTGCCGTGCGCCCAAACAGTTTCCCCCCCCACATATGGGGTATCAGCGTACTCAGGACAAATTGGACAACAACTTTTGGGGTCCAATTTCCTTGGGAAAAAGCAAAAATTTGGGACTAAAAAATCATTTTTGTGGAAAATTTGTTTTTTTTTTTTCACACCCAGGCATTATAAATTTTTGTGAAACAGTTGGGGGTTCAAGGTGCTCACAATAGATCTAGATAAGTTCCTTAGGGGTCTAGTTTCCAAAATGGTGTCACTTGTGGGGGGTTTCCACTGTTTATCCGCATCAGGGGCTCTCCAAACGTGACATGGCGTCCAATCTCAATTCTAGCCAATTTTAGTTTGAAAAAGTCAAACGGCGCTCCTTCCCTTACGAGCTCTGCCGTGTGCCCAAACAGTGGTTTCCCCCCACATATGGGGTATTGGCGTTCTCAGGAGAAATTGTAAAACAACTTTATCTGTCCATTTTCTCCTTTTACCCTTGTGAAAATAAAAAAAAAGTTTGTAAAAGATCATTTTTGTGGCTAAAAAGTTAAATATTCATTTTTTCCTTCCACGTTGCTTCAGCTCCTGTGAAGCAACTGAAGGGTTAATAAAATTCTTGAATGTGGTTTTGAGTACCTTGAGGGGTGCAGTTTTTAGAATGGTGTCACTTTTTGGTATTTTCTGCTATATAGACCCCTCAAAGTGACTTCAAATGTGAGGTGGTCCCTAAAAAAAATGGCTTTGTAAATTTTGTTGAAAAAATGAGAAATCGCTGGTCAAATTTTATCCCTTATAATTTTCTAACAAAATAAATTTTGGTTCCAAAATTGTGCTGATGTAAAGTAGACATGTGGGAAATGTTATTTCTTAACTATTTTGTGTGACATATTTCTCTGTTTTAAGGGAATAAAAATTCAAAGTTTGAAAATTGCAAAATTTTCAAAATTTTCACCATATTTGCGTTTTTATAAAAAATAAACGCAAGTTATATCGAAGAAATTTTACCACTAATGTGAAGTACAATATGTCACAAGAAAAATTTCTCAGAATCGCGAACATCCGTTGAAGCTTTGCAGAGTTATAACCTCATAAAGAGACAGTGGTCAGAATTGTAAAAATTGGCCCGGTCATTAACGTGCAAACCACCCTTGGGCGTGAAGGGGTTAAGGGGTTCACTAAAGGGGTTAACTAATGGGACGGTTTTATAGGGCGGGTCGTTACGGACGCAGCAATACTAAATATGTGTACTATTGTTGTTGGTTTTTTTTACATTAAAGAAGTGAATTTATTGGGGAATTTTTTTATTTTTTTTTCATTATTTAGGAATTTTTTTTTACACTTCTTATTTTTTTTTTTTTTACATTTTTACTTTGTCCCAGGGTGGGACATCACTGTGTAGGGTCAGATCGCTGGTGTGACAGGGTGCACAGCACTCTGTCACACCAGCGATCGCTCTGGGCACTGCTGCAGGCTCCTCAGTGCCTGCTCTCAGCAGGCACTGAGGAAGCTGCCTCACTGCAGGACCCGGTGGCCATCTTGGATCCAGGGTCCTGCAGTGAGGAGAGTCCCTCGGAACAGCGCGACACCTCGCGCTGTTCTGAGGGTCTCAGGGGAGCGCGCAGGGAGCACCCTCCCTGCGCGATGCTCCCCTGTGCCCCCTGTATACCGCGATCATGTTTGATCGCGGTGTGCCAGGGGTTAATGTTCCGGGAGTGGTCCGTGACCGCTTCTGGCACATAGGGCCGGGTGTCAGCTGTGATAATCAGCTGACACCCGGAGGCGATCAGCTGCGCTCCCCCCTGGACGTACTAATCCGTCCATGGAAATTAAGTACCAGGTCACATGGACGGAATAGTACGTCCAATGGGATTAAGGGGTTAAGGGATAGATAAGGCTATTTGTGCTAAAGAGCTCAAAATAGGTTAAAAAGTCTTAAGATCCCTCAGAGTGTTACATTCATCTTTCCATGAAGGAAACTGGACATATGCATTGCTCACGTGTAATTTTGGCCCATTGTTCCACACAAATACTCTTCAAATCCTGAAGGATCCGTGGGCTCCTTTTAGGAACTCTGAACTTTAGTTCATTCCATAAATTTTCTATTGGATTCAGGTAAGGTGATTGGCTGTGCCATTCTAGCAACTTTATATTATTTCTTGAAGCCAACTAAGAGTTTTCTTGGCTGTGTATTTGGGATCAATGTTTTGATGAAATGTCCACCTTCTTTTCATCTCTGGCCAGGCACTATATCGAAACTGAGCCCGGCCCTAAGGTCAAGATGAAACCGTGCAGGATACCCGAGGCCCGCAGAGAGCATAGGCCTGGGAGGGTACAGGGTAGTGCGGATGCTTCAGATGAAGAGAAAGCTGATGTTGGCTATGGCTCAGGTGAAGATACAGATGACAGTAGTGAAGATGAAGCTGATGAAGGCCATGACTGGTCCAGAGTTCACTGTCTCTTTTGGATTGTTGACCAGCCCTCCGGTCTGGATGACCAGCCCTCCGGTCTGGAGAAGAGGGGGGGGGATATGTGAGACAGTGAGAGTATGTGTGTTGAATGGGGTGTACATTTCACCTAGATACTTTGCTGACTGGTATAAGGGAAATGTATGGCTTTGTAAACCTAGTGGTAGAGAAAGGTCACTACACCTTACATTCAGTACACACTTGCAGCTCAGGCCTGAAACCACTCAGCTGTTAATTAGGAGACCAGAAGTAGGTGTCTGCGAACACAGACAGAGAGCTCGCTTAGTCTGGACAAGGAGTCCAGGCACAAGAAGGAGTCTCCAGGAGTATGAGCTGTCTCAGTCTGGGTGCTCGATGTACCCCGGACACAGGAGTAGTCTCTGTGAGAATTCTCTGTGAGAATCCATGCGGATAGCTGCTGAATAGGAGGGGAGCTCTCTCAAGTCTGGACGTTGAAGGTGCCTTCAGACACAAGGAGGAGACTCTGCGAACCTCCATGCTGGTAACCGCTGAACATATGTGTTGTTTTGGGGACAGGCTGTTAGAGTCTGGACCCGGATAGATAGGGAAATCTATCTAAGTGTAGTAAGTGGCTGGACAAGCCCAGGGCTTATGTTTATGATTTGGTTTTGATTATGTTCTGTTTGCTGTGGACTTTAATAAAACTGGTTGCGGCCAGTTTTTACCAGAACTGCTGTCTGTGAATGAACTGTTTCCGTGCCACTCCGTCTACCCGGACGGCGATCCCAGAGCTATATCCCCTGAAAAGCTTACACATGTTTATTTATATCGGTCTTTTTGATCGCATGTTATTCCACTTTTTGTTCGGCGGTATGATGATAAAGCATTGATTTTTTGCTTTGTTTTTTTTTTTATTTTTAAGGGGTTCACTAAAGGGGTTAACTAGTGGGACAGTTTTATAGGGGGGGTCGTTACGGACGCTGCAATACCAAATATGTGTACTTTTATTGTTTTGTTTTTTTTATTTACAGGAAAAAATGAATTTTTTGGGGAATATTTTTTCTTTTTTTAATTTATTTTGGAATTTTTTTTAAAACATGTTTATTTTTATTTTTTTCACTTTATTACTTTGTCCCAGGGTGGGACATCACTGTGTAGAGTCAGATCGCTGGTGTGACAGTGTGCACAGCACTCTGTCACACCAGCGATCGCTCTGGCACTGCTGCATGCTTCTCAGTGCCTGCTCTCAGCAGGCACTGAGGAAGCCGCCTCCCTGCAGGACCCGGCGGCCATCTTGTATCCGGGTCCAGCAGTGAGGAGAGTCCCTCGGAACAGTCCCGGGTGTCAGCTGTGATAATCAGCTGACACCCGGAGGCGATCAGCTGCGCTCCCCCCTGGACGTACTAATCCGTCCATGGAAATTAAGTACCAAGTCACATGGACGGAATAGTACGTCCAATGGGATTAAGGGGTTAAGGGATAGATAAGGCTATTTGTGCTAAAGAGCTCAAAATAGGTTAAAAAGTCTTAAGATCCCTCAGAGTGTTACATTCATCTTTCCATGAAGGAAACTGGACATATGCATTGCTCACGTGTAATTTTGGCCCATTGTTCCACACAAATACTCTTCAAATCCTGAAGGATCCGTGGGCTCCTTTTAGGAACTCTGAACTTTAGTTCATTCCATAAATTTTCTATTGGATTCAGGTAAGGTGATTGGCTGTGCCATTCTAGCAACTTTATATTATTTCTTGAAGCCAACTAAGAGTTTTCTTGGCTGTGTATTTGGGATCAATGTTTTGATGAAATATCCACCTTCTTTTCATCTTCATCTTCCTGGTAGATAGCAGCAGATTTTTATCAAGAATTTCTCAGTACGTTCATCCTTCTTTCAATTAAATGAAGTTTGTCGGGGCCCCACACAATGATATTCTCATTTCAAACTTCACAGTTCATATGGTTGTTTTGGGGTGATATGAAGTGCTTTTTGGCCTCCAAACATGGCATGTATCATGGAATCCACTGAGCTCAATTTTTGACACATCTGACCAGACCATAATTACACAGTATTTCACAGGCTCATCTAAATGTTGCTGAAACTTTAAACGCACTTCAACATGCTTTTTGTTCAGCAATGAAGTCTTGCGTGGTATGTGTGGATGCAGGCCATGGAGGTTGAGTGCATTAATTATAATTTTCTTTGAAACAATTGTATCTGCTGATCCAGGTCTTTCTGAGGTTCTCCACATGTGGTCCTTGCCTTTGCTGTGGGACAACTCTTCTGATAATTATTTTCACTCCTTTGTCTGAAATCTTGCAGGGAGAACCTGGAAATGATGTTCTTTCCACTTTTGGATTATGGTACAAACAGTGCTCACTGAAGCCTTCAGTAGACTAGAAATTCTTTTGTAACCAATGGCATCAGTATGTTTTGCAAGAATAAGGATGCGAAGGTCTTGAGACAGCTCACTAGTAGTGTTGAGCGATACTGCTCGATATCTAAAAATATCGTATCGAAATGGTATCGCCGATATCACTAAATATCGTCGATATCCGATTCCGATACTGGAAGTCCAATGTAAGTCTATGGGAACAAAAAATCGCAACCAAAAAAAACCTTTCTTTCATTGTAAACACAAAATATACACACATAGAATACATATATATATATATATATATATACATGTCATTGTGACATATATATATACATATATTTATAGTTTATACACTTCTACATAGTAAAATAGACTCTGATTCAATTGCCGGGTAAAGCCGTGACATACCCCATAGAAGTCGACGGGCTCAGTGCCGAGTACCCCCAAAACATCTTGCTCTGTGCGACTCAACTTGGGCGTCACGAACAGGATTCTGTAGCTCGCTATAAGCGAGTCCTGTGTGCCTGAAATGAACTGGTTTTGTGCTTGAGAATTGCTAAAATCATCAGAGAATGTATTTGCCATTTTTTCCGCCATATCTGCGTCACGACGAGTGTTATGTTTCGGTAGCTGAGGAGTGCAGGTAAAAAAGGCAATACACCAGAGCAGTTGGAATCTATGGGATTGCAGTACCTGACTAACCACCACAACTAGAGGCAGCCGTGGAGCGTTCCTACGTTGGTCCTAGACGCCTCGTCACAGCCTGAGAAACTAACTACACCTAAAGATAGAAATAGGAAAGCTATCTGCCCCGGAGCAGAACCCCAAAGATAATAGAAAGCCCCCAAACATGTAATGGCGGTTAGACAAGAGGAAATACTGACACAGAAAGAAAATAGAATGAGCAAACGCTGGGGCCCAAACTATCTAAATAGAAAAGGACAGGAAGGGTACTTACTGCAATCCCAGAAAACCCTGAAAAACACCAACTCTACTAATTTCAAAATCACCTGAGATCACACGACCTCTACCACCTAAATTAGCTCTCTGGTGTAACAAAATCAAAAAAAGCAGCCACTGAAAAAACTGGAAAAAGCAAAAGAACAAAACTCAGTGGCTGAACTAAACTGAGAAGGCAGAAGCCCCCGGAGGGGACCCTGAAGGCCCCCAAAGAAGTGCAGGACAAAATGCAAAAATATAGCAACAACACAAAAGAAGAAAAATTCTTATCTGGTAGCAGGAGATGCAGACACGACACAGCAGGCTACAAGGGAAACTGGAATGAAGGATTCAGACCAGAACAATTGATCACCGGCAACCCTGATGGGAAAATGACTCCCTTATATAAGACCAGTCAGTAACACCTGATTCCCAGTCCTCACAATCTTCACTAGTACCGCTTGTAACCACCAGAGGGAGCCTCTGCTCAGAACTCATCTCAAACCCATTCACAACAGTACCCCCCCCTTGAGGAGGGGTCACCGAACCCTCATTTGAGCAACCAGGTCGGTCAGGATGAGTTCTATGATACGCACGGATAAGTCTCCTAGCATGGATGTCCGAAGCAAACACCCAAGAATTGTCTTCCTGACCATAACCTCTCCATTTAACCAAATACTGGAGTCTTCGTCTAGAAAAACGAGAATCCAATATTTTCTCAACCACATACTCCAGATTGCCCTCAACCAAAACAGGGTCAGGAGGCACAGTAGCAGGAACCACTGGCTCAACAAACCTCTTCAACAAGGACTTGTGGAACACGTTATGGATCTTAAATGTCCCTGGAAGAAGCAAACGAAAAGAAACAGGACTAATAATCTCCATGATCTTATAAGGTCCAATGAACCTAGGCTTAAATTTAGGAGATGCTACTCTCATAGGAATATTCTTTGAGGACAACCAGACCAAGTCCCCCACTTTAAACCGAGGACCATCAGTCCTATGCCGGTTAGCAAACCGCTGGGCCTTCTCCTGAGAGAGGGACAACCTCTCCACTACCTGGTCCCAAATCTGTTGCATACGCTCAACAACAGAGTCAACACCTGGACAGACAGAAGCTTCCGTCTGTCCTGAAGAAAATCGAGGGTGAAAACCAGAATTACAGAAAAACGGAGACATCAAAGTGGCAGAGCTAGCCCTATTATTAAGAGCAAACTCAGCCAAAGGCAAAAAAGAGACCCAGTCATCCTGATCAGCAGACACAAAGCATCTTAGATAAGTCTCTAATGTCTGGTTTGTTCTCTCAGTTTGACCATTGGTCTGAGGATGAAATGCCGAGGAGAAAGACAATTGAACACCCAGTTTAGAACAAAAAGTCCTCCAAAATCTGGAAACAAACTGGACTCCTCTGTCAGACACAATGTTCTCAGGAATGCCGTGTAAACGAACCACGTGCTGAAGAAACAACGGCACCAATTCAGAGGAGGAAGGCAACTTAGGTAATGGCACAAGATGTATCATTTTGGAAAACCTATCACAAATTACCCAGATGGTGGTCATTCTCTGAGAAACAGGAAGATCGGAAATGAAATCCATAGAGATATGGGTCCATGGTCTCTTGGGCACAGGCAATGGCATCAACAAACCACTAGAGCGAGAGCAAGGCTTGGAGCGAGAGCAAGTCCCGCAGGACTGCACAAATTCCCTGACATCGCGAGACAAGGTAGGCCACCAAAAGGACCGACTAACCAAGTCTCTGGTACCAAAAATTCCGGGATGCCCAGCCAATGCGGAACAATGAATCTCAGACATCACACTCTTTTTCCATTGGTCCGGGACAAACAATTTTCCAACAGGGCAGCGCTCGGGCCTATCCTCCTGACACCCCTCCAGAGCAAGTCTCAAATTGGGCAAGATGGCGGAAAGAACTACACCCTCTTTCAAAATAACAGAAGGATCAGATAACTCAGGAGAGTCCGCAAGGAAACTCCTCGAGAGGGCATCCGCCTTAACATTCTTAGTGCCAGGAAGAAAGGAAACCACAAAATTAAAACGTGTGAAAAACAAGGCCCACCTGGCCTGTCTAGGATTGAGTCGCTTGGCAGATTCCAGATAGACCAGATTCTTATGGTCCGTAAGGACCACCACCTGATGTTTGGCTCCCTCCAGCCAATGTCTCCACTCTTCAAAAGCCCACTTCATGGCCAATAACTCCCGATTACCCACGTCATAATTACGTTCAGTAGGAGAAAATTTTCGAGAGAAAAAGGCACAAGGGTTACTTTTAGAGGTCTCTGGATCTTTTTGGGACAAAACGGCACCTGCCCCAATTTCAGAGGCATCAACCTCCACCTGAAATGGCAGAGAAACATCAGGCTGCCGTAGAACAGGAGCAGAAGTGAATCTCTGCTTAAGTTCCTGAAATGCAGAGACTGCCTCAGGAGGCCAATTCACCACATCAGAACCCTTTCTGGTCAAATCAGTTAATGGTTTAACAATAACCGAGAAATTACCAATAAATTTACGATAAAAATTGGCAAAACCCAAAAATCTCTGAAGAGCCTTTAATGAAGTAGGTTGGACCCAATCACAGATGGCCTGAACCTTGACCGGGTCCATTTCAATAACAGATGGGGACAAAATGAATCCCAGAAATGAGATCTTCTGTACGCCAAAAAGACACTTTGATCCCTTCACATACAGAGCATTATCCCTCAAAATCTGGAACACAGTCCGAACATGTTTCACATGAGAGTCCCAGTCATTAGAAAAAATCAAGATATCATCCAAATAAACAATCAGAAATTTGTCCACAAAATCCCTGAAAATGTCATTCATGAAGGACTGGAAGACGGAAGGGGCATTAGTGAGCCCAAAGGGCATCACTAGGTACTCAAAATGCCCTTCAGGGGTATTGAATGCCGTCTTCCATTCATCCCCGTGCTTAATGCGAATAAGGTTATACGCCCCCCTGAGGTCAAGCTTGGTAAACCAAGTAGCATTTTTCACCCTGGAAAACAGGTCAGAAATCAAGGGTAACGGGTATTGATATTTCACAGTAATATTGTTCAAGAGACGATAATCAATACACGGCCTTAATGAACCATCTTTTTTGGCCACAAAGAAAAAACC
The DNA here is from genome assembly GCA_033576555.1 of Oophaga sylvatica. Classification (NCBI taxonomy): domain Eukaryota; kingdom Metazoa; phylum Chordata; class Amphibia; order Anura; family Dendrobatidae; genus Oophaga; species Oophaga sylvatica. Next base: position 344,791,953 of record JARQOD010000001.1, read on the forward strand.
GGCACCTAAGGGTGAAGAGGATGGTCTGATATGACCCTTCTCCAATGATTCCTTGATATAAGACCGCATAGCGTCATGTTCAGGTACAGACAAGTTAAAAAGGCGACCTTTAGGGAATTTACTACCCGGCACTAATTCAATAGCGCAGTCATAGCTCCTATGGGGAGGTAAGGATGCAGATTTACTTTCGCTAAACACATCAGAAAAATCAAACAAAAAGTCAGGAACATCCTGAGCTTGGGGGAGGCAGAAAAAACAGGAGTGTTGGTATTAACACATTGGCAGCCCCAACTGGTTACAGACACAGATTTCCAATCCAAAACAGGATTATGAGACTGTAACCAAGGGAAACCCAGCACGATAATGTCATGCAGATTATATAGAACCAAAAATTTGCAGCACTCCTGGTGATCAGGTTCAACCCTCATTATCACCTGAGTAGAAAACTGGGGTTTATTCTCAGCCAAAGGGTAGAATCGATCCCCAGTAGGGGAATAGACTTCTGTAGGGGTATCAAGGGAAACCCACAACGTTTAGCAAAATCATAATCCATCAGGTTAATAGCTGCTCCAGAATCAACGAAAGCCTGAGCAGAAAATGAGGACAGAGAGCATATCAGAGTGACAGTTAATAAAAACTTAGTCTGAACACTACCCAAGACAACTGAGCGTGCAAAACGTCTTCCCCGCTTAGGGCAGACTGAAATAGCATGAGAGGCATCACCACAGTAGAAACATAACCTATTGCGCTTTCGAAACTCATGACGCTGTGCCCCAGACACCACTCCATCACACTGCATGGGCTCAGAAGCTGGCTCACAAGGCAACACCACTCCACGCATACTTCTCCGCTCACGCAAACGTCTGTCAATTTGAATCGCTAATGACATAGAATCATTGAGACCAGAGGGGACAGGGAATCCCACCATAACATCCTTTACATTATCCGACAGACCCTTCCGGAAAAGGGCCGCCAAAGCGTCGTCATTCCATTTGGTCAGGACTGCCCACCTACGGAATCTCTGACAGTATAACTCAGCGTCATCAAGCCCCTGATTTAATGCCAACAAGGCTTTTTCAGCTTGATCAGTGACATTAGGCTCATCGTACAATAACCCCAAAGCCTGAAAAAACGCATCAACATCACTCAAAACAGGATCCCCAGGTATCAGGGAAAAAGCCCAATCCTGAGGATCGCCGCGCAGGAGAGAGATGATAATTTGAACCTGCTGCGCTGCGTTTCCTGAGGACTTAGATTTTAAGGCAAAAAACTATTTACAATTATTTTTGAAATTCTGAAACTTAGCTCGATCCCCTAAAAACAAATCTGGCATGGGGATCCTAGGTTCCACAACAGGCAACCCAGCAAGATAGATAGCAATACTCCGAACCTCAGTGGCAAGCTGATCCACACGGCCAGACAACTGTGCAAACTCCATTGGGAGAAAAGATCCTCCCCAGCACCCAGAGATACAGAGGGAAAAAAAATGCAACAAACAGAAAAATATCTCTGACAACTCTGACAACCTTTTTTCTATCACAATATTTTTTCCCTTCTGTGAGTACCATACAATTTTCAATTTTTAGGCCGGTGATACTGTTATGTTTCGTTAGCTGAGGAGTGCAGGTAAAAAAGGCAATACACCAGAGCAGTTGGAATCTATGGGATTGCAGTACCCTGACTAACCACCACAACTAGAGGCAGCCGTGGAGCGTTCCTACGTTGGTCCTAGACGCCTCGTCACAGCCTGAGAAACTAACTACACCTAAAGATAGAAATAGGAAAGCTATCTGCCCCGGAGCAGAACCCCAAAGATAATAGAAAGCCCCCAAACATGTAATGGCGGTTAGACAAGAGGAAATACTGACACAGAAAGAAAATAGAATGAGCAAACGCTGGGGCCCAAACTATCTAAATAGAAAAGGACAGGAAGGGTACTTACTGCAATCCCAGAAAACCCTGAAAAACACCAACTCTACTAATTTCAAAATCACCTGAGATCACACGACCTCTACCACCTAAATTAGCTCTCTGGTGTAACAAAAATAAAAAAAAAGCAGCCACTGAAAAAACTGGAAAAAGCAAAAGAACAAAACTCAGTGGCTGAACTAAACTGAGAAGGCAGAAGCCCCCGGAGGGGACCCAGAAGGCCCCCAAAGAAGTGCAGGACAAAATGAAAAATATAGCAACAACACAAAAGAAGAAAAATTCTTATCTGGTAGCAGGAGATGCAGACACGACACAGCAGGCTACAAGGGAAACTGGAATGAAGGATTCAGACCAGAACAATTGATCACCGGCAACCCTGATGGGAAAATGACTCCCTTATATAAGACCAGTCAGTAACACCTGATTCCCAGTCCTCACAATCTTCACTAGTACCGCTTGTAACCACCAGAGGAAGCCTCTGCTCAGAACTCATCTCAAACCCATTCACAACAGACGAGGCACTGGTGAAGAAGAAGGGCGTGCTCTTCGTGGGTGTACACTCACTCAGTGGCCGACCACTCTAAATGGTACTGCAATGTAAGATCGTGCCCCACAGCTCTTGAGTTCCGCCTCCTCATCCTCCTCAGTGTGCGGAAACTAACACGAAGGTCCCGCCTCACTACAAAAGAGGGGCCCTCTCCAGATGATAATGACACATGTGACTTGGCAGAGATGGCTAATGGACACGAGCAGAAGTGTGAAGGGATGGAGCAGTCAGAGCTCTCCCCCCACGGAAGCGACCCGATCGCCACGGAACCACCGTTGGGCACCCGGCCTGGAAACCCTCCTACGCTGGAAGAAGCGGAGGATACCCTAAGAGGCCTGGCCCGGTACCGGGAGGAGGTCGCCAGGATGGAAGCCAGCTGGCGTGCCCTAAAACTAAACTTGGAGCGGCGCCAATCCCTCTTACCTGAAGTGTCTGTACCAGAAGGTGAGGCACCCGTTCTAGTAGAGGAGTCCGTGCGGGCATCCCAGCCCTTGCAATGTGATCCGGTTGACGTTGTCGCAGTGGAGGCACCCGTTCCTGCAAAAACCTCTGCACCGGCAGCACCCCAGATCCCGCTGTCTGCCCCCGTCGCTGAGACAGAAGAAGCGACACCCGTCCTCATGGAGGAGGCCGCGCAGGCACCAGAGGTCTACCAGTCTGTACCGGAGTCCCGACTGTCATCTGTTCCAGAGCCGGCTGCTTCCTCCGCAGGTGAGCGCCGCCAGGACTGGGGGGCGCCAGGAGAGCTGCCGCAAACCGGACACTGTAAGCTGCAGTTTGATGGTGGAGACATGGAGCTGCTGGTGGAGGAGAATTTCAACCGGCGTCAGGAGGAAGAGTGGAGACGTTGGGAGCGGGAAGCAGAGCGACAAAGGGAGCAGCGAGAAACCCAAAAGCTTCGCCAACGTCAGCTGGAGAAGGACCGGGCAGATAAGGACCGGATGAGAAAAGATAAAGGAACCCTATGGGAGCCGCGGCGTAAGGGTGCAGTACGGAGCTTTAAATTGAAAGGTGGTTGGGGCTTCATCCAGGAGCCTGGACTTTATTTAGAAGTTTTTGTGAACCGGCGGGACGTGGAGGCTCACCTCCCAGAAGGACACCCGGGGAGGGACCTGTTGCCAGGAGACTTGGTGACTTACAACCGACACTGGGGTTACAATGGATGGTACGCCCTAAATGTTACCAGGTGCGACCCCTACTCCCCAGAGTGTCAGGAACCTGTGAGACCCTCGGAGCCTTCAGCCTCCCACATCCAGGCCTCTGCAAAAGTGCCCACCCCACGCCGTAAATCTCCCCAGCCTCCCTCAGTGGTCTCCTCAGCAGCCCCAGCTATGGACATGATAAGTATAGCTGGCCCGTACCCGGCGCCTGTTAGGCCCCCTGGGGTTCGTTCAGTCCGGGACATAGGGGTCCAGACCCGGAGGGAGATGAAAGAGGTGGCCACACAGACCCAGATAGCGGGTCACGACTTGACTGTACAGGCCACACGACGTCATCAGGTCCTGGTGGTCCTTGGTGTCTCGGATGTTTGGCAAGCATCAGAAGAGTACCAGGTGGTACCTGGAACACCCCTGCTAAAGAATTATAAATAACCCGGACAGGGTCCCTGTATGTAAATAGTTAAATATGTAAATAGTTAAATTGTTGATGTACCCGGACGGGTGAATGTTCATAAAAAATTTTTTAAATTTAATAAAAAACACAACACAGTTTTCATTACTTTTATTACAGTCTCATCTTGATCTCCTGTAAAAAAAACGAAAAAAAAAAACAGCAGTATACCACCTGTCCGACGCAGTCCATAGTAACGAGTGTCCCACGACGATCCAGCTCTGCTACATCAGAATGACAGGCAGAGCCTGTCATCCCGGCGCAGCACAGCTGATCACCTGCTTCCCCGGCGGTGACGTCATCGGACTGACTGCTTTACGGCCGGGATTACCCAGCAGTCACTGCAGTTATCGCGAGAAACTGCATGTGACCGCCGGGGAGAAGAGGATGGCGGCCATGAAGCAGTCCAGGCCGTGACCGCCGGAGATCTTCTGCCAGGTAAGTGCCGCTGACTCCTGACAGACCCGACCGACGGACACTGACAGTGACAGACCCGACCGACGGACACTGACAATGACAGTGACAATCCCGATTCCGGTATTCGATATGACGAAAATATCGGTATTCGGAATCGAAAGGCCGATACAGCTAATATCGGCCGATATCCGATATTTGCAGTATCGTATCGCTCAACACTACTCACTAGTTTTAGCCATCTTGAGAACGTTTTTTGTGTGGCACCTTGTTACTGAGACACCTTTTTATAGGCCATCAGTGAACCATTATTTTTCACTTAGTGTCAAGATTTCTTTTTAATTATTGATAGATTTCAGCTGGTGTCATGACTTTCCATGGCTTTTTGCATCTCTCTTTCTTCATGTGTTCAATACTTTTTCCCTATATAATTTCTCATTATTACACATAACTTAATTTATGGACATCTATGGTTTGATCTATTTCACTGTGTGGATTGAATGGGTTGTTACAGACATCTGTTAAGAATTTCCTGTCAATAGCACCTTTAGAAATATATTTACTTAGAGAATTGGTGACGTGTTCAATACATATTTCACTCGCTGTGTATATCCATTGGGGAAAAGAAGTAATTGATATACTACCGATTTTTGCAAATTTTCCCAGAGGTCTGTAATTTTTATATTAGGTACACCAACTGTGAGAGAAAGAATCTAAAAAAATCCGGAAAATCACATTTTACATAATTAATTTGCATTTTATTGCATAAAATAAGTATTTGATACAATAGTAAAACAGAACTAAATATTTGGTACAGAAACCTTGGTTTGCAATTACAGAGGTCAGACTTTTCCTGTAGTTCTTGACCAAGTGTATACACACTGCAGCAGGGATTTTGGCCCACTGCTCTATACAGATCTTCTCCAGATCTTATAGGTTTCGAGGCTCTCGCCTGGCAACATTGAGATTCAGCTCCCTCCAAAGATTTTCTACTAGGTTCAGGTCTGGACACTGGCTAGGCCACTCCAGGACCTTGAAATGCTTCTTACAGAGTCACTCCTTAGTCGCCCTGGCTGTGTCTTTTGGGTCATTGTCATGCTGGAAAACCCAGCCATGACCCATCTTCAATGCTTTTACTGAGTAAAGAAGGTTGTTGAGCAAAATCTCATGATATGTCACACCATCCATTCTCCCTTCAATACGTTGCAGTCTTCTTGTCCCCTTTGCAGAAAAGCACATCAAAGTATGATGTTTCCCCCACCATGCTTCACGGTAATGATGGTGTTCTTGAGGTTGTACTCATCTTTCGTCCTCCAAACACGGCAAGTGGAGTTGTTACCAAAACATTAAATTTTGGACTCATCTGACCACATAATCTTTTCCCATACCTCCTCTGGATCATCCAAAATATCATTTGCAAACTTCAAATGGTCCTGGACATGTGCTCGTATAAGCAGGGGGACATTGCGTGCCCCGCAGGATTTTAATCCATGACAGCATTGTGTGCTACTAACGGTAATGTTTGAGACTGTGGTCCCAGCTCTCTTTAACCCCTCTCTGACATTAGACGTACTATCCCGTCCATAAAACCCGTGCCATTCTGCCCATGGACGGGATGGTACGTCATAGGCGATCAGCTGCGCTCCTGAGGGGAGCGCAGCTAATCGCCGCCGGGTGTCAGCTGATTATCACAGCTGACACCCGTGACTGTGTGTCAGGAGCGGTCACGGACCGCTCCCGGCACATTAACCCCTAGCACACCGCGATCAAACATGATCGCGGTGTACTGGGGGCACGGGGGAGGATCGCGCAGGGTGGGGGCTCCCTGCGCGCCCCCCTGAGACCCTCAGACCAGCGCGATGTGATCGCGCTGTTCTGAGGGCTTCCTCCCTCCCAGGACCCGGATCCAAGATGGCGCCGGGGTCCTGGAGGGAGGCGGCTTCCTCAGTGCCTGCTGAGAGCAGGCACTGAGAAGCCTGCTGCACTGCCTGAGCGATCGCTGGTGTGACAGAGTGCTGTGCACACTGTCACACCAGCGATTTGATAAAATACAGTGATGTCCCACCCTGGGACAAAGTAAAAAAGTTACAAAAATAAAAATAAACATGTTATAAAAAAAATCCAAAATAAATAAAAAAAAATATATATATTCCCCAATAAATTCATTTCTTCCTGTAAATAAAAAAAACAAAACAATAAAAGTACACATATTTGGTATTGCCGCGTCCGTAACGACCCCCCCTATAAAACTGTCCCACTAGTTAACCCCTTTAGTGAACCCCTTAAAAAAAAAAAAAAAAAAAACGAAGCAAAAAATCAATGCTTTATCATCATACCGCCGAACAAAAAGTGGAATAACGCGAGATCAAAAAGACCGATATAAATAAACATGGTACCGCTGAAAACGTCATCTTGTCCCGCAAAAAACGAGCCGCCATACAGCATCATCAGCGGAAAAATAAAAAAGTTATAGCTCGCAGAATAAAGCGATGCAAAAATAATTATTTTTTATATAAAATTGTTTTTATTCTATAAAAGCGCCAAAACATAAAAAAATGATATAAATGAGGTATCGCCATAATCGTACTGACCCGAAGAATAAAACTGCTTTATCAATTTACCACACGCGAACAATAAAAACGCCTCCCCCAAAAGAAATTCATGAATTGCTGATTTTTGTTCATTCTAACCTCCCAAAAATCGAAATAAAAAGCGATCAAAAAATGTCACCTGCTCAAAAATGGTACAAATAAAAACGTCAACTCGTACCGCAAAAAATAAGACCTCACATGACTCTGTGGGCCAAAATATGCAAAAATTATAGCTCTCAAAATGTGGCGATGCAAAAAACTATTTTTGCAATAAAAAGCGTCTTTTAGCGTGACAGCTGCCAATCATAAAAACCCGCTATAAATAGTAAATCAAACCCCCCTTTATCACCCCCTTAGTTAGGGAAAAATAATAAAATTAAAAAAATGTATTTATTTCCATTTTCCCATTAGGGTTAGGGTTAGGGTTGCGGCTAAAGTTAGGGTTAGGGTTGGCGCTAAAGTTAGGATTAGGGTTAGGGTTGGGATTAGGGGTGTGTTAGGGTTAGGTTTGTGGTTAGGGTTGGTACTAGGGTTAGGGGTGTGTTGGGGTTAGGGTTGGAGATAGAATTGGGGGGTTTCCGCTGTTTAGGCACATCAGGGGCTCTCCAAATGTGACATGGCGTCTGATCTCAATTCCAGCCAATTCTGCGTTGAAAAAGTCAAACGGTGCTCCTTCACTTCTGAGCTCTGCCATGCGTCCAAACAGTAGTTTATCCCCACATATGGGGTATCAGCGTACTCTGGACCCCAAGAGTTATTGTGCAATTTGTCCTATTTCTTCTGTTACCCTTGGGAAAATAAAAAACTGGGGCGAAAATATTATTTTTGTACAAAAAAAATAATTTTTTTGTTTTTAACGGCTGTACATTATAAACTTCTGTGAAGCACTTGGGGCTTCATAGCGCTCACCAAACACCTAGATAAGTTACTTGTGGGGTCTATTTTCCAACATGGGTCACTTGTTGGGGATTTCCACTGTTTAGGCGCATCAGAGGCTCTCCAAATGCGACATGACGCCCCCAGACCATTCCATCAAAGTCTGCAATCCAAAACGTCACTACTTCCCTTCCGAGCCCCAACGTGTACCCATACAGTAGTTTTCTCCCACATATTGGGTATCAGCGTACTCAGGACAAATTGGGCAACAACTTTTGGGGTCCAATTTCTCCTGTTACCCTTGTAAAAATAAAATATGGGGCGAAAAAATCATTTTTGCAAAAAAAAAAAAAGATTTTTTATTTTTACGGCTGTGCGTTATAAACTTCTGTGAAGCACTTCGGGTTCAAAGTGCTCACCACACATCTAGATAAGTTCCTTGTGGGGTCTATTTTCCAAAATGGGGTCACTTGTGGGGGTTTCCACTGTTTAGGCGCATCAGGGGCTCTCCAAATGCGACATGACGCACCCAGACCATTCCATCAAAGTCTGCAATCCAAAACGTCACTACTTCCCTTCCGAGCCCTGACGTGCGCCCATACAGTAGTTTTTCTCCCACATATTGGGTATCAGCGTACTCAGGACAAATTGGACAACAACTTTTGGGGTCCAATTTCTCCTGTTACCCTTGTGAAAATAAAATATTGGGGGCGAAAAAATAATTTTTGTAAAAAAAAAGGATTTTTTATTTTTACGGCTGTGCGTTATAAACTTCTGTGAAGCACTTCGGGGTTCAAAGTGCTCACCACACATCTAGATAAGTTCCTTGTGGGGTCTATTTGCCAAAATGGGGTCACTTGTGGGGGTTTCCACTGTTTAGGTGCATCAGGGGCTCTCCAAATGTGACATGACGCCCCCAGACCATTCCATCAAAGTCTGCAATCCAAAACGTCACTACTTCCCTTCCGAGCCCCGACGTGTGCCCATACAGTAGTTTTCGCCCACATATTGGGTATCAGTGTACTCAGGACAAATTGGACAACAACTTTTGGTTCCAAATTCTTCTGTTACCCTTGTGAAAATAAAATATTGGGGGTGAAAAAATCATTTTTGTAAAAAAAAAAAAGATTTTTTATTTTACGGCTGTACGTTATAAACTTTAGTGAAACACCTGGGGGTTCAAAGTTCTCACCACACATCTAGATAAGTTCCTTGAGGGTCTAGTTTCCAAAATGGTGTCATTTATGGGGTTTCCACTGTTTAGGCAGATCAGGAGCTCTCCAAACACGACATGGCGTCCAGCCAATTCTGCGTTGAAAAAGTCAGACGGCGCTCCTTCCCTTCCAAAATCTGCCATGCACCCAAACAGTGGTTTACCCCCACATATGGGGTATCAGCGCACTCAGGACAAATTGCACAATAACTTTTGGAGTCTTGTTACCCTTGGAAAAATAAAAATTGGGGTGAAAAGATCATTTTTGTGGAAAAAATATGATTTTTAAATTTTACGGCTCTACGTTATAAACTTGTGTGAAGCACTTGGGGGTTCAAATTGCTCATCAAAAATCTAGATAAGTTCCTTAGGGGGTCTAGTTTCCAAAATGGGGTCATTTGTGGGGGGTTTCCACTGTTTAGGCACATCAGGGGCTCTCCAAATGCAACATGGCATCCAAACTCAATTCCAGCCAATTTTGGTTGGAAAAAGTCAAATGGTGCTCCTTCCATTCCGAGCTCTGCCGTGCGCCCAAACAGTGGTTCCCCCCCACATATGGGGTATCAGCGTACTCAGGACAAATTGTACAACAACGTATGTGGTCCAATTTCTCCTGTTACCCTTGGGAAAATAAAAAATTAGTGACTAAAAGATAATTTTTGTGGGAAAAAAATAGGATTTTTTTTTTCATGCCCGGCATTATAAACTTGTGTGAAGCACTTGGGGGTTCAAAGTGCTCACCAAAGATCTAGATAAGTTCCTTAGGGGGTCTAGTTTCCAAAATGGGGTCACTTGTGGGGGTTTCCACTGTTTAGGCTCATCTGGGGCACTGCAAACGGAACATGACCCCCATTAACGTCTGCATTCCAAAACGTTACTACTTCCTTTCCAAGCCCTGCCGTGCGCCCAAACAGTTTCCCCCCCCCCACATATGGGGTATCAGCGTACTCAGGACAATTTGGACACCAACTTTTGGGGTCCAATTTCCTTGGTAAAATTCAAAAATTTGGGACTAAAAAATCATTTTTGTGGAAAATTGATTTTTTTTTTTTTTCACACCCAGGCTTTATAAACTTTTGTGAAACACTTGAGGGTTCAAACTGCTCACAACAGATCTAGATAAGTACCTTAGGGGGTCTAGTTTCCAAAATGGTGTCACTTGTGGGGGGTTTCCACTGTTTAGGCGCATCAGGGGCTCTCCAAACGCGACATGGCATCCAATCTAAATTCCAGCCAATTTTAGTTTGAAAAAGTCAAACGTCGCTCCTTCCCTTACGAGCTCTGCCGTGTGCCCAAACAGTGGTTTTCCCCCACATATGGGGTATTGGCGTACTCAGGAAAATTGCATAACAACCTTATCTGTCCATTTTCTCCTTTTACCCTTGTGAAAATAAAAAAAAAGTTTGTAAAAGATAATTTTTGTGGCTAAAAAGTAAAATATTCATTTTTTCCTTCCACGTTGCTTTAGTTACTGTGAAGCACCTGAAGGGTTAATAAACTTCCTGAATGTGGTTTTGAGTACCTTGAGGGGTGCAGTTTTTAGAATGGTGTCACTTTTGGGTATTTTCTGCCATATAGACCCCTCAAAGTGACTTCAAATGTGAGGTGGTCCCTAAAAAAAATGGCTTTGTAAATTTTGCTGTAAAAATGAGAAATCGCTGGTCAACTTTTAACCCTTATAACTTCCTAACAAAAAAAAATTTTGGTTCCAAAATTGTGCTGATGTAAAGTAGACATGTGGGAAATGTTATTTCTTAACTATTTTGTGTGATATATTTCTCTGTTTTAAGGGAATAAAAATTCAAAGTTTGAAAATTGCAAAATTTTAAAAATTTTCGCCATATTTGCGTTTTTTTCAAAAATAAACGCAAGTTATATCGAAGAAATTTTACCACTAACATGAAGTACAATATGTCACGAGAAAACAATCTCAGAATCGCCAAGATTCGTTGAAGCGTTCCAGAGTTATAACCTCATAAAGAGACAGTGGTCAGAATTGTAAAAATTGGCCCGGTCATTAACGTGCAAACCACCCTTGGGGGTGAAGGGGTTAAGTAATTGACTAGGTTCTCCCATGTAATTCTGGGCTGATTCCTGACCTTTCTCAGAATCATCCTTACATAATGAGGCGAGACCTTGCATGGAGCCCCATACCGAGGAAGATTGACAGTCATCTTGTGTTTCTTCCATTTTCTAATAATTGCCTCCTTCTCACCAAACTGCTTGCCTCTTGTCCTGTAGCCAATCCCAGCCGTGTACAGGACTACAATTTTGTCCCTGGTGTCCTTAGACAGCTCTTTGCTCTTGGGCATGGTGGAGAGCTAGGAGTGTGATTGATTGAGTGTGTGGACAGGTGTCTTTTATACAGATAACAAGTTCAAACAGATGCAATTAATAAAGGTACTGAGTAGAGATGAGCGGTATTCGACTAGAACTGTTCGCCAATCTCAAATTCGAGCTGTTTTGGGCGGTGTTCGAGCCGTTCGATGAACCCGAACGATTTTGAAAAAATCCGGCTGTTCGAGATTATGTTCGATAACTGTTCATGCACCTAAATAGTCACTGGATTTTTTCATAGTAATGCTGAGAATCATTTTTGATCGCTGGCCTCCCGCTGGCTGGCACGCATCGCTGCGTGTGGCAGGCAGGAGACCAGCGATTAGCTGTTAACCAAGGTACACTTCGGGTTTCCAGGCGCGGGGCTGTGCTTGGAAACCCGATGTGTACGTTGGATACCAGCGCGCTGCTGCAGGGGAGCTGGTAACCAAGATACACAGCGGGTTTCCAGGCACCACACAGCGCCTGGAAACCCGACGTGTACCTTGGTTACCAGCTCCCTGCATCAGAGGGCTGTATCCAATGTACACAGCCGGTAACTAAGCGACGTGTGTCGCTTGTTACCAGAGTACTCACTGTCCTGATCGCTGCTGAGATCTGCCTGTTTGGCAGCTCAGCAGCGATCACATAGCGACGCAGCAACGATCCTTATCTGGTCGCATCGCCAGCGGGATCGCTGCAGCGTCGTTATGTGAGATTGTGTGCCGGTCAGTTCACTTCAGGTCAGCGGGGACTCCCTCTGACGTCACTGATGCTGTGCGGTGTCACCGCTGACCTGAAGTGAACTTATTACAGTGGGAAGCAATCAATGAAGCTTCACACAGTAATCACTTTCTCTCCTGTCGCCGAGAGAGGAAGTCATTCATTCAGGAGCTTTCAGCTCAGCGGCAAGCATTAGCTGTGCTGGTTGGCTGAAAGCTAGTTAACCCTTTCTGATAGATTACAGCGTGGGACCTGACTATGCGTCGGATAGGTAAGAATAATGTTGCTTTATTATTTTATTTTTATTTCTGGAGAATAAGGGAATCGAGGATTACCTGTACAATAAAAGATGGTCAAAAACTGTGTATTTATTTCATTAAAATTATTTTTCATTAATGTGTGTGTGTATTTTTTAACCATTTCATACAATAGGATTAATAATTGAGAGTTGTCAAATTGACAACTCTCAATTATTAACCTGGCTTAAAGTCACCTTTCAATAGCAAGGTGGCTTTAACCCATTATTAACCCATTCGCCACCGCTACAGGGCAATGGGAATAGACTGGCAAAGTGCCAGAAAGGGCGCATCTAATTATAGATTTGCCTTTTCTGGGGTGGCTGGGGCAGATGTTAGTAGCCAGGGGGGCACAAAATAAATGCACCCTCCCTTGGCTTATATTATCTGCCCCCACTCGCTGGCTTTGTCTGTCTGGTTGAGAAAGTAGAGCGGGAGCCCTCACATTTTTTTTCAACGAATTTACACCTTTAATTAACCCCTACATGTGTGAAATTTTTCACACATACACTCATGTAATTGTTAGTGAAAACTATAGATCAAACTACATGAAATGACAGGGTTAACTGTATGTAAACCATGTGTCATTTCATGTCGGGTCTGTAATTTCACAGAAGCTGGCAATTGAATTAGCGGCTATTATACTATGTAGAAGTGTATGAACTATAAAAAAAAAATATGTATATATTTATTGCCAGCTTTTGGACACCTTTGAAGTGTTTTCTATGTGTTTTTGTTTGCCTGCCATTGGTTTTAAACGGTGTTCGACGTGTTCGACGAACAGTTCGACTAACAGTTACTCGAACATACGGCTGTTCGGCGAACCGAACCAAACTCGAACACTTCAGGGGTGGCTCATCACTAGTACTGAGTGCACAGTAGGAGCACTTCTTGTTGAAATACTTTTTTCATGCAATAAAATGCAACTTAATTATTTAAAAATCATAGAATGTGATTTTCTGGTTTTATTTTTAGATTCTGTCTCTCACAGTTGAAGTGTACCTACAATAAAAATTACAGGCCTCTCCACTCTTTGTATGTGGGAAAACTTGCAAAATTGGCAATGTATCAAATACTTATTTTCTCCAATGTATACATATTTATATTTATTGTTACAGAAGTTATTCCCCATATTACCATATAACATCACTGTGCCTATTGTATACAAATCATACAGTTTGTAATCTCTATATGCTTCCATTTTTTATTTCTGGGCTGACATTTTAAAAATGTAAATAGTTTGTGTTTATGATTTTGCAGAATTGCATAAATGTTAGTACTAGGGATGAGCTAGCACTAAAATGCTTGTGTGATCGTTGCTCGAACCAACCAATCCTCATAATCGCATGCTCGTTTTGAGTAACAAGTATATTTGGAGCCAATGGGAAAGCTGAGCTTTTTTCTGGAAGACCCTACAAAGACATCACTCACCAGTCAGTGAGCTAGAATTTGCATGCACTGCTGCAGCACTGCCAGAGTGGTGGCAGCAGTAGCTGACTTGCGGAAATGGACACTCATGTGGTGTACCTTGACCAGAAGCTCTGCCAAATCTGGGTATTTTTTCAGAAATTACTGAACTACAGAGTTAACACATGTGCCAGGCAAAGTACGTGTGTGAACTTGCTATGCTTCACAGCCGCCACCAGATTACGCCCATTATCACACGCGACCATAGAGGTTAAGTGGCAAAAAGCACATATCTGTCTGGTCTGTTATTCTTTTAAGTAACTTTGCTGTCGGCCAGTTATGAGAGACCTTCGCACGGGCACATACCTCACAGGCAGATACAAACTTCCTAACATCTGAGGCTAAAGAGGACCACCCAAATACCCTAGCAATGGCATTACAGGTGGCCGAGATCCCAGGATACCCACTCAGGCAGAGTCATCGAATTCCCAGAGGACCCTGAGATGAAATTGAATTGGTACAAACAGCTTATCAACCAGCTTAGATGGAGAAGCCTGCGACTGAGCCTCCCGAATCTTCCGCTCTAACCCAGACGACACGGCAGCCACTAAGCCACTACCACCCCAAGTTGAGGAATTAAGGAAGGAGGTTCAGGGGAGACACTGGATCCAGACTATGGGACAAGGTATCGGCTTTGATATTTTTGGACCCCGGCCGAAAGATGATCGAGAACTGGAATCGGGAAAAAAAAGCAACCATCTCACCTGCCTCGAGGTCAACCTCTTGGCAGACTCAATGTAAGCCTGGTCGATAACCACGGTAATAGGATGGACAGCCCCCTCCAAAAAATGCCTCTATTCTTCAAAAGCCAACTTAACGGCCAAAAGTTCTCGATTACCAACATCATAGTTCCTCACAGCAGGGGAGAACTTCTTAGAGAAGAAGGCACAGGGTCTCAAATTGGTCAATGTGTTGGGCCCCTGGGACAACACTGCCATAACCTCCGAGGCATCCATCTCAACAATAAATGTTTCAGATGGATTCGGTTGAATTAGAACCGGAGCAGACATGAAACACTTTTTCATTGACAAAAACGTTGCCACAGCTGAGGCTGACCAATTCTTGTTTTCAGCCCCTTTTCGTGTCAGATCAGTCAGGGGTTTGACCATCTGCAAGAACCCCCTAATAAACCTCCGATAATAATTGGCGAACCCCAAGTAGCATTGAAGTCCTTTCAAATCTTGGGGCTGAACCAAATCCACAATGGCCTGAACCTTTTTGGGATCCATGTGAAATCCCTCACCAGATACAATGAACCCCAGAAAAGACAGTTCCTGAACAAAGAATGATCATTTCTCTAACTTAGCAAAGAGAAAGTTCTCTCGGAGTCTCTGGAGAACTGTACGAAGATGACCAATGTGAGCCTGTTTATCAGGCGAGTAGATAAGTATGTCAGCTAAATACACAACCATAAAACGCCCAATGAAATCAGAGAACACATGATTGATGAAATTCTGAAAGACTGCTGGAGCATTAGTCAAACCGAAGGGCATAACCAAGTTTTCAAACAGCCCCTCAGAAGTGAGAAACGCAGTCTTCCACTTATCCCCCTCCTGCACCTGGATCAGGTTATACGCCACCCAGATCCAGCTTAGAAAACCATTTGGCCCCAGACAATTGGTTATACAAATCAGGAATGAGTGGGAGAAGGTATGTGTTTCTCATTGTGTTCTTATTAAGTTCCCGAAAATAGAGACATGGACGAAGGCCGTCCTTTTTTTTTTTTTTTTACAAAAAAGAATCCTGCCGCCACAGAAGAAACAGAAGGGCGAATGTGCCCCTTGCGGATACTCTCGGATATATATTCTTTCATGGCAGCCCGTTCAGGATGCAAAAAGTTGAACAGACAGGCCTTGGGCAATTTAGCACCTGGAACCAGGTCAATAGAACAATCAAATGGGCGATGCAGTGGCAAAACCTCAGCCTCTTTTTCGGAGAACACATCCTCGTAGTCCTTCAGGTACTCCGGAATACCCTGAAGACCGACGGACGACACAGATGCAGAAAACAAACATTTTTTCACACAATTAGGGCCCAATTTCACAATCTCCCGGGACTCCCAGTCAATGACCGGATTATGAAGTTGCAACCAAGGGAACCCCAACACCAACCCCGCAGGATGATTGTCCAAAATAAAGCAGGATATACGCTCCAGATATACGGGTCTCACCTTGAGGATAAACTCCTCAGACACAAATCTAATCCCGTCCTTGGTGAGAGGCATAGAATCTATGGCCACAACCTTCAAGGGTGTCCCCAACCTGAGTGTCCCTATCTCACAATGGGCCACCAATTTTGAGTCAATTAAATTCACAGAGGACCCAAAGTCCAAAAAAGCCAAAGAGGAAAAAAACAGTTTTTAACACCAAGTGCCACCTTTAGCAATAACTTGAAAACTGAGGAAAAAATACCTGGGAGTCTAAGTAACCTCTTTTACTAAGATAAATGGTGTGCACTCAGATCAAAGAGTGAGGTGCAGGTATAGTGGACTAGATCGTCCTAAATACTCAAATCATGAAGATATACCGCACACTCTGTGGAATTCTATGCAAAATAGTAAATATTTATTTGTGATAAATATCACAAATAAATATTTACTATTTTGCATAGAATTCCACAGAGTGTGCGGTATATCTTCATGATTTAGGTAACCTCTTTGACAGTTACCCAGACCTAGGCATTTCCTGACTCCTTGGAAACCGATGGACAAAGAGGGACAGTCCTTCTTACAATTTCCCAGGGCACCACAGTAAAATCAGAGCTTGTTCTCCCTTCGACGTGACTATCCCTGGCCTCTGATTCTCATCACCCGAGTACCGAGGACGGAGGGAAAACAGCAATTTACAACCCTCCCTGAATACCTGAAATTTATCTTTATCCCCAGAAAAGGTGTCCGGGAGTTTGACAGAGGGTTCAGGGGAGGGCAAAGAAACATCAGATACACCAGCATTCTTACTGCCGACCGACAGGGACACACTCAGTACAGATTTAACCGTTTCAGCTAAGTCTCTTTGTACCTGGTGGTGGGACACAGCCAAGGCCCTCTGTTTCACAGATAAGTTCTGCATCATCTGGGTCAGGTTGGTCACCTGATCTGTCAGAGTACAAAGTGGATCCATTACTGAAACAGTGAACAGTGCCCCAGAAACAAATTATGGGTCAGTGATAATGTGGCATAACATAGGATGTGATGCTGGGGTTAACCACCGGGGGGGCTCTGCTGTGCTGAAAGCAGGAACCTTCGGAGAAGGAGACCTGCCAGAAAGCAATGCCAACTTCGCAAAATGCTGCGCAACTACGCCAGTGAGGGCACCACCAGTAACGCAGGGACTGGACAGAGGACAAGAGCGGTGCCGGATGCAAGCCTGGGTGTCGGAGGCCAGCGGGGTGCACGGAAACCAGAGGGAAAGATGGGAGCATGGTCAGGGACAAGTCAGGGGATCGGGAACCAGCCGGGAGCGTAGTGATCAGAAGAAGAGACGGAGGCCAAGTCAGGAGCAAGCCAGGGAGTCTGTTACGATCCACATTTGGATCTGTGGCATAGCTCTCTCTGCATGTTGAAACCGTATTTCTGTCTGGCCAGCGGGGGTTAATTCCTGTTTTTGCCCCGGTGGCTGCTGGTGGAATTGCATGTCTGTTTACTTGTCAGGAGTAGGTGGGACCACTCCCACTTCCTTTATAAGGTCACCTGAGTTGTCAGCTGGTGTTGGTAATATTGCTTCTCTTGAAATCAACCTTGCTGGAGCCAGGAGCTGCTGAGCGCAGTGGTGCTTCCACTATTCCCCTATTTTGGTGCCTTATTCTGCTGTGCGGAGCTAACAGCAGAGAAAGCTAAGTGTTATTGTTTAGTTGTTTAACCCTTAAGTGTCTGTCTTTCCTTTTGGTTGTTTTTGAGTGTTATTCACATTATTCCCTGTCTCACTTCCTGAGAAGGGGGTTGGTTGGTTTAGCTCAGGGCTAAACAGTAGACAGGGACAGGTCGGGGACTTGGACCTCGCTACCATTAAACGTACCTCCAAGTTAAGGAAAGACAGGTCCTCCCTTAGCTTTAGGGGCAGTTTAGGGGCCCAGGTTCCATGTCCCCTGCATTTCTACAACTGCCCCGTTACAGAGTCAGAAGCCAGAGAAGATGGGCAGTAGCAAAACGGAGAACGGAGAGACAGGTTAGGAATCGAGCTGCGTCATACACGCAGGAGTCAAGCATACAAAGAAACGCAGGACAGGGACTCAGGGAAACAGGACAGACACTACACAGGGAGACTGGGAAACAGTGGTATCACACAGAGTAACCTAGGTCAGCTGCTCTAGCCGAGGGACCGTAACTGTCACCGACACCGGACCTAGGCTGTAACACCACTAAATAGCCACCAAAGAATCAGAGAGAGGTGGATCCAATTAACCCTGACCTGACCAGGATGGGAAAGGGGGAAACCTCGTCCTTGATTATGACTTCTGCCACAGTGTATGGTTTGTCTCCTAAATAAATTAGCTTCAGCAGAGCCTGTTGCCACTGCTGAGGCAGTGCTGTAGAGCTTCTAGCTTCCGGCTGATATGGACGATGTGCTCTGAGATACCACATCGGAGATGGAGGATGCGGAGGAGCAGGGGGGCTGCAGGAACTGCTGTAGGAGATGGAGGAAACTCAGATAGAGGGTGCCAGGGTGTAATTCGGCCCCAGCCTCAACAATGTTCATCTAGTATGCCATCAGGAAATGTAGTGTCCCTGACCACAAGCGCTTCTGTCATCTGTGCAAGTGTTTTGTACGGTGGAATGGGAAGCACCTTGCACAGGGGATGAGGCACCATTTGTGGACCCAGTCATTCGGCTCACTGAGTCGGATGCTTAGATGACATGTACCTGATCATGCTGGTGGTGGTTAGATTCTTTGTGGTCAAGCCCCTGCTGATCATTGTGTGCCACAGGTTGCAAATGGCCATTTTGTTTGTCTCAGAACTCTGTTTAAAAAAGTTCCAGAGTTGGGAACACCTAAATTTTTGACAGCAAATTCAGGAGTGTCGGTGCTCAGCGGAACAGTTGACCTGCTTCTCCTTCTGGTCACTCCACTGCCTCTTCCTGTCATTTTCGGTGCTGCTCATCTCTCCCCCTCAGTGCTGCTGGCCAGATTCCCAGGTTGGGTCGGTTACTTTGTCATCCACCACCTCATCTTCCACCATCGCACCTTGGTCCGACTGACTTCGTGACTTAACAGCAGCAAGACTTAGCGACAACTGTGTCTCATCATCATCTTCCTCCTTATCCCAAATGTGCCATTCCCCGCCATCATGTTCTTGTGGCCATGCAGGTTGAGAGTCCACAATCAATAAATGATGTTGTAAAGAGCTCCTCAGAGTATCAGATCACTAGTCTCTTGGGATTCAACATGGTGGGAGGAAGGAGGATCTAGGTGAGGATTAAGTGATTCAGACTTTAGACTGCTGAGACTGGACCGTGTGGAAGATTGTGTGGTGCTTCCAAGCCTGTTGGAAGAATTATCTACTATCCAACCAACCCCCTGGTTTGCATTGCTGTGACTTCAGAAGTGGTGTACCATGCCTCCCTTCAAAGTGGGACAGGAACCTATATGTCGTGGATGAACGTGTTTCTTGTGCTCCAGCAACCGGCATAGTCACACCTGCTCCATGTCCTCAACATTTGCATGTACCATCATCATCATTTCCACTTCCCTGTCCCTTAATGCATGCCTTATGCATTTTGTAACTGCTAGATTTTTAAGCCTAGTTTACTTTTAGTGAAAGAATAAAATAGCTCACTTGCAGCAATCAAAGTGGTTTACTCCACCATAATGTAACAGAATGAACAAAGAAATGGAAGCCTACAAAATATTTTAAAGTTTTTCAGCAGTTTTTCAGATCACAGAAATGTTCACAGCCACGTAACACTGTATGTCTGAGAAATGGAAGCCTACAGAATTTTTAAAAGCTTCTTAGCAGTTTCACAGATCACAGAAATGTTCACAGACCACATAACACTGTATGTCTGAGAAATGGAAGCATACAAAATATTTTAAAGCTTTTTAGCAGTTTATCAGATCACAGAAATGTTCACAGACCAGACCACATAACACTGTATGTCCAAGAAATGAAAGCCTACAACATTTTTAAATGCTTTTATTCACTTTTAGAGATCACCGAAATGTTCACAGACTACATAACACTGTATGACTGAGAAATGGAGACCTACAGAATTTTTAAAAGCTTCTTAGTAGCAGTTTCACAGATCACAGAAATGTTCACAGACCACATAACACTGTATGTCTGAAAAATGGAGACCTACAAAAATTTTAAAATCTTTTATTCACTTTTAGAGGTCACAGAAATGTTCACAGACCACATAACACTGTATGTCTGAGAAATGAAAGCCTACACAATTTTTAAAAGATTTTTAGCAGTTTTAGAGATCACAGAAATTTACTCCACACTAAGGAATAGTGCATAGCTGAGAAATTCTTTCAACGATTTTTGGGTGTGTTATATAACACAAAAAAGACCTAAACACACATAATACTTGATGGATCAAAATATATTCAATTTTTTCAACTCCCACAAAAAAAAACTGCAACTATATATTTGCCAACAGACTGAATAGGCCTAATCCATGTCTACAGACTGGATTCTGCTACGTTCATAGCTCCTGTGACTCTCTCTCCCTGGCTAGGTTAAATGCAGATTGTGTGTGCTGAGCCGGACAGCGCCTGCCTTTTAATAATCTTTGATGATGTCAGGCGGCCAGCCAATCACCGTAATGCCACAACCAAGATGGCTATGGCATTACAGTGGCTCACAGACAATCCCCACATGCTTATTGGCTGTGTAACAGGCGCCAAAAATTTGGGGCAAGGATTAGAGTTTTGCATTGAGCACCGCCCATTACACACCGGGTAACAAGCACCGTGATACTCAAGTGATAGTTCATCCCTAGTTAGCACTGGTCATGCATATTTATGGTTTGATCTATGTACTGTAGCCACATAGCATTTATATTGCACATTCATGTATTTTTTCCAGGCTTTTCACCAAGCTCATAAGGCTTTATTCACATCCATGTTTTGAAATTCTATTTCTTTTTTTCATTGTAAGAACATAGATACAGAATAAATGCTTAATTGACACAAGAAATTGAACTAGACGGACCGATTATATTCAATGGGGTCCTTCTGATGTCGTTTGCATCAGATATGTAATGGATTCATGGAAGAAAAAATGTTGCTTCTCTTTTCCTAGTATAAATTAAAATGAAATTCTGAAACAGATGTTATCAGACATTAAGATGCAGTTTTGCAATAGGAGACTAGTTGCAATTTGTATGATATACATTCCGTTCTTACATTATGGTACACTGATTGAAATAAAGGTCTGCATGACATTTTTACATAATCAAAGTCAAGATCACACATAATTAAAGGGTGGTCCTGTGCTGTATATTGGTGGCTTATCTTTAGTGGTGAAACTGCAGCATCACATTGTAGCCACTATACAGTTGACCGATCTGTGTAGCTCCACTCCACAAATGATTACCTTCAGTCACCACTGGCGCCAAGAACAGCTGATCGGCAGGCGTCCTTGGTGCAGTACCCCAACGTATCTTATATCGATGACCCATCTTAAGGATAGGCCATCAATGTAAAGTACAGGACATCCCCCTTAAATTAGTACACATTTGTACGATTTTTGCTAACATCATAACTGTTGACTCTTTGGAATTCACTATCATTGTTGCTCTACTTACAGCAAAATTATTATGGATCAAAAAGGAAAAATGTGGTGACTACGATTGCAATGACACCTTTCAGAAGAGGAAGTTTAAATCGCCGATCCAGCTATGCTTTTTCACACAAGGAAGGTTATGCTGATCTTATTACAAAGGGAACAAGTCTACGCAGGTCTAACACGAATGCTCCAGAACTTCCAGGAGAGGCCACCAAAGAGTGATCAAAGCATAATTCTAATAAAAATACACTTTCTTTGCTTATATGGATTTTATATTGCTTTCTGGAAATGGATTTACTGTGCTTTTTGAGTATTTAATCTACTTTGATTCAATTATTATTTTTTTGTTTTCCTTAGAATTGTGCAGCATGAGTGCATAAATTAGTTTACAATTTAATTTTATTTTTTAATTTTGTACTTACAATATTAGTTTGCATCATGCTCATTTTATCTTTTAGAACACTGTCATAGTCCTGTGACAACTCTGTGCCTATGGAAATATTACTATTATAGACTGTGTGCAGAATTATTAAACAAGTTGTATTTGAGAGGATTCTTTTTTATTATTGAACAACAACTATGTTCTCAATCAACCCAAAAGACTCATAAATATCAAAGCTTAATACTTTTGGAAGTTGGAGTGGGTTTTTTTAAGATTTGGCTATCTTAGGCTGGTTTCACACATCCGTTTTTCCCCTTGCGGCGCCCCCGGCATTTTCCCGCAGCGCCGCATCTGAAAATCTGATGCGGCGCATGCGGCTTTTTTCGCATTGACATGCATTAGCGCCGCATGGCGCCGCATGTCAATGCGTTGCATGCGGTTTTGTCCGGATGCGGCGCAAATGTACATTGCGGCGGCCGGACAAAACGCTGCATGTAACGTTTTTTTTTTTTTGCCGGATGGTTTCTTATCTCTCCAAGCATCAGAAACCATCCGGCAAAAAAACCGCATTTTGGCCGCCGGATGTGTGAAAGCTTTTCACATGCGGCGCTGCGGCTAAATGCCGGGGGCGCCGTTTAGGCGCCCGCCGGATGTGTGAAACCAGCCTTAGGAGGATATCTGTTTGTGCAAGTAACTATTACTGTGCAGAATTATTAGGCAACTTATTAAAAACAAATATATACCCATCTCACTTGTTTATTTTCACCAGGTAAACCAATATAACAACACAAAATTTAGAAATAAACATTTTTGACATTCAAAAACAAAAACAAAAAAAATCAGTGACCAACATAGCCACCTTTCTTTACAATGACACTCAAAAGCCTTCCATCCATACATTCTGTCAGTTGCTTTATCTGTTTATGATCAACATTGCGTGCAGCAGCCACCCCAGCCTCCCAGACACTGCTCCGAGAGGTGTAATGTTTTCTCTCCCTGTAGAGCTCACATTTTATGAGGGACCACAGGCTCTCTATGGTGTTCAGATCAGGTGAACAAGGGGCCATGTCATTATTTTTTCTTCTTTTAGACATTTACTGGCCAGCCACGCTGTGGAGTATTTGGATGCATGTGATGGAGCATTGTCCTGCATGAAAATCATGTTTTTCTTGAACGATACCGACTTCTTCTTGTACCACTGCTTGAAAAAGGTGTCTTCCAGAAACTGGCAGTAGGTCTGGGAGTTGAGCTTCACTCCATCCTCAACCCGAAAAGGTCCCACAAGTTCATCTTTGATGATACCAGCCCATACCAGTACCCCACCTCCACCTTGCTGGCGTCTGAGTCGGAGTGGAGCTCTCTGCCCTTTACTGATCCAGCCTCGGGCCCATCCATCTGGCCCATCAAGAGTCACTCTCATTTCATCAGTCCATAAAACCTTAGAAAAATCAGTCTTAACATATTTCTTGGCCCAGTCTTGATGTTTTATCTTATGTTTCTTGTTCAAAGGTGGTCGTTTTTCAGCCTTCCTTACCTTGGCCATGTCCCCGAGTATGGCACACCTTGTGATTTTTGATACTCCAGTAATGTTGCAGCTCTGAAATATGGCAAAACTGGTGCAAATGGCATCTTGGCAGCTTCACACTTGATTTTCCTCAATTCATGGGCAGTTATTTTGCGCCTTTTTTTATCCATACTCTTCTTGCGACTCTGTTGGCTATTTGCCATGCAACGATTGATTGTTCGGTGATCACGCTTTAAAAGTTTGGCAATTTCAAAACTGCTGCATCCCTCAGCAAGACATCTCACAATTTTTGACCCATTTTGCCAAAGGAAAGGAAGTTGCCTAATAATTAAGCACACCTTATATAGGGTGTTGATGACATTAGACCACACCCCTCCTCATTACAGAGATGCAAATCACCTGATTTACATAATTGACAGTAGGCTTTCAAGCCTGTACAGCTTGGAGTAGGACAACATGTATAAAAAGGATGATGTGATCAAAATACTCATTTGCCTAATAATTCTGCACACAGTGTAGTTGCAGAAACTCCATGGATCATTTTAAGGTATGTTCCCACAAGGCATAGACACATTTGATCAGGATGGAAAAGCCACTGCTTTTTACAGTTCCACCATTGTGCATGAGATTTTTAAAACTCTCATGCATAGACTGAGAAATATATCTGCAGTGTAAGTAATGCTACAAATGTTAAAGTGGATTTAAGTGTAATCGAAAGATCCTACAGTGGCTTGAGAAAGTATTAACTTCTTGGGCTTTTTACCTTTTTTTATATTACAACCTGTTGTGATGACTAGAGTTGAGCGATACTTTCCGATATCCAAAAGTATCGGTATCGGAATGGTATCGCCGATACCCAAAAAATATCGGCAATACCCGATACCGATACCGGAAATCCAATGTAAGTCTATGGGAACAAAATATCGGAATTAAAAAAACCCCATTCTTGCCTTGTTGGTTAATTGTACATGAAGGAAAACAACAAAGAGTAATGTAGAATGTATTGGGGAAGGTTGAGGAGACATTAAAGGCATAGATGTTTAACCCAATCAAATGGAATAGCATAAATATATTTTTTTTTAAAGATGTTCGGATTGACGAAGAAATTGACAATGTTGTTAACGTTTTTTCTATTTTGGCAAATATGTATATTTCACAACTTCCATGCTCTTCACCTTTTTAACTTTTGACACACTTTCTCCTTCATAATCTTCAGCAGCATCATCTTTTTCATCAAATTATTCTTCATCTTCACCTTCTTTATCTTCTTCTTAAACTTCTTGCTATTCATCTTTTTGTTAACATTACTCATATTCTTCTTATTAAACTATTATTCTTATTCATATTGTACTTCATCTTCTTCATCATATTCTTATTTGTGACAGAGAATCCTGTACTTGTAATCTGTCAAAGTATGAATTTTTCATCCTTCCGTTCTTGCTGTCACAAAAGATTTAAATTACAACAGTATTTGTCCGTGTTCAGTTTAGCCTGCAGCAGCAGCATTTTCCAGGGGCACCACGAGGAGGAACGGACTCACCCCCATACACTGCTTAGTCTTCTTCTGCTTATAATTTAGAGCATATATTTTGCTCTTCATTTTGGTCTTATACTTCATGTTCTTCTGCTTTTTGATCTTCTGCTTATTGTTCTTAAGTCTCTTGTTCTGTATCTTGTAGTTTGTCTTAACCTTCTTAGTCCTGTTTGGTAATCTTTTATTTCTTCTTTGTGATGGTGTTTAGGCTGGTTGGCTTGATGCTCGTCGTCCTTGTGGTCGTCATCTTCTTCGGGGTGGTCATCAGGGTCGTCGTCTTCATTGTTGGAGATCCAGAGTGATTACCCAAAAAAGCATTGAAAAAATATTCAATTTGTAAATGTAGCAGAAGGTACAAGAGTCAATGCAAGTAACGAGGACCAGCTGACTGTGCTGGAACCCGGAGGGGCAGCAGAAGGAAAAGAGCCAATGGCACAACCGAGGACCAGCTGACGTTACTGGGACACGGTTACTAAGCAGGAGGTACCTGTGCTCCAAAGCACTACCAAGGACCAGCAGACGTTGCTGGAACTCGGATACCGAGATGGAGGCACCTAGGCCAAAGGCACTGCGGAGAACCAGCTGACGGTACTGGAACCCGGACGGGTAGCAGAAGGTACAAGAGCCAATGCAAGTAACGAGGACCAGCTGACTGTGCTGGAACCCGGAGGGGCAGCAGAAGGAAAAGAGCCAATGGCACAACCGAGGACCAGCTGACGTTACTGGGACACGGTTACTAAGCAGGAGGTACCTGTGCTCCAAAGCACGACCAAGGACCAGCAGACGTTGCTGGAACTCGGATACCGAGATGGAGGCACCTAGGCCAAAGGCACTGCGGAGAACCAGCTGACGGTACTGGAAGCCGGACGGGTAGCAGAAGGTACCCATGGAAATTTAAGTTGACAGGCCGCGAGCCGGCCGCAGTTACCGAATCCCACAGTACTACAGTGGGTGATTGTCCTATTGTCACAACGGAAACAGCCTTTATTTGCATATCCCGCAGCACACATAGGAGGCACCTAAACTCCAAGCACCATAGAGTCGGCTAACTCGACCGCAACACGACAGGACAACTTATTGGAGGCTAAGTGACGTTTACACTGACAGGAAACAGATGGCGTGCTGTAACCAGTCTGGGCAGGAGTGAGTACCCGTGCCAATGACACTTCCGAGCAACAACTGGCGGTGTTGGAGCCCAGGGATGAGAAGACAACAGGGTGGAGGCAGCATGACTTTTTGCCGTTCACACAGCAGGGGAACAGCTGACATTACTGAACCCCAGTAACACAGGAGCAAGTGTTGACTGTGCTAACAGCACTTCCGAGCAACAACTGGCGGTGTTGGAGCCCAGGGATGAGAAGAGAACATGGTGGAGGCAGCAGGACTTTTTGCCGTACACACAGCAGGGGAACAGCTGACATTACTGAACCCCAGTAACACAGGAGCAAGTGTTGACTGTGCTAACAGCACTTCCGAGCAACAACTGGCGGTGTTGGAGCCCAGGGATGAGAAGAGAACATGGTGGAGGCAGCAGGACTTTTTGCCGTACACAGCAGGGGAACAGATGACATTACTGAACCCCAGTAACACAGGAGCAAGTGTTGACTGTGCTAACAGCACTTCCGAGCAACAACTGGCGGTGTTGGAGCCCAGGGATGAGAAGAGAACATGGTGGAGGCAGCAGGACTTTTTGCCGTTCACACAGCAGGGGAACAGCTGACATTACTGAACCCCAGTAACACAGGAGCAAGTGTTGACTGTGCTAACAGCACTTCCGAGCAACAACTGGCGGTGTTGTAGCCCAGGAATGAGAAGAGAACATGGTGGAGGCAGCAGGACTTTTTGCCGTTCACACAGCAGGGGAACAGCTGACATTACTGAACCCCAGTAACACAGGAGCAAGTGTTGACTGTGCTAACAGCACTTCCGAGCAACAACTGGCGGTGTTGGAGCCCAGGGATGAGAAGAGAACATGGTGGAGGCAGCAGGACTTTTTGCCGTACACACAGCAGGGGAACAGCTGACATTACTGAACCCCAGTAACACAGGAGCAAGTGTTGACTGTGCTAACAGCACTTCCGAGCAACAACTGGCGGTGTTGGAGCCCAGGGATGAGAAGAGAACATGGTGGAGGCAGCAGGACTTTTTGCCGTACACACAGCAGGGGAACAGCTGACATTACTGAACCCCAGTAACACAGGAGCAAGTGTTGACTGTGCTAACAGCACTTCCGAGCAACAACTGGCGGTGTTGGAGCCCAGGGATGAGAAGGAACATGGTGGAGGCAGCAGGACTTTTTGCCGTACACACAGCAGGGGAACAGCTGACATTACTGAACCCCAGTAACACAGGAGCAAGTGTTGACTGTGCTAACAGCACTTCCGAGCAACAACTGGCGGTGTTGTAGCCCAGGAATGAGAAGAGAACATGGTGGAGGCAGCAGGACTTTTTGCCGTTCACACAGCAGGGGAACAGCTGACATTACTGAACCCCAGTAACACAGGAGCAAGTGTTGACTGTGCTAACAGCACTTCCGAGCAACAACTGGCGGTGTTGGAGCCCAGGGATGAGAAGAGAACATGGTGGAGGCAGCAGGACTTTTTGCCGTTCACACAGCAGGGGAACAGCTGACATTACTGAACCCCAGTAACACAGGAGCAAGTGTTGACTGTGCTAACAGCACTTCCGAGCAACAACTGGCGGTGTTGGAGCCCAGGGATGAGAAGAGAACATGGTGGAGGCAGCAGGACTTTTTGCCGTACACACAGCAGGGGAACAGCTGACATTACTGAACCCCAGTAACACAGGAGTAAGTGTTGACTGTGCTAACAGCACTTCCGAGCAACAACTGGCGGTGTTGGAGCCCAGGGATGAGAAGAGAACATGGTGGAGGCAGCAGGACTTTTTGCCGTACACACAGCAGGGGAACAGCTGACATTACTGAACCCCAGTAACACAGGAGCAAGTGTTGACTGTGCTAACAGCACTTCCGAGCAACAACTGGCGGTGTTGGAGCCCAGGGATGAGAAGAGAACATGGTGGAGGCAGCAGGACTTTTTGCCGTACACACAGCAGGGGAACAGCTGACATTACTGAACCCAGTAACACAGGAGCAAGTGTTGACTGTGCTAACAGCACTTCCGAGCAACAACTGGCGGTGTTGGAGCCCAGGGATGAGAAGAGAACATGGTGGAGGCAGCAGGACTTTTTGCCATACACACAGCAGGGGAACAGCTGACATTACTGAACCCCAGTAACACAGGAGCAAGTGTTGACTGTGCTAACAGCACTTCCGAGCAACAACTGGCGGTGTTGTAGCCCAGGAATGAGAAGAGAACATGGTGGAGGCAGCAGGACTTTTTGCCGTTCACACAGCAGGGGAACAGCTGACATTACTGAACCCCAGTAACACAGGAGCAAGTGTTGACTGTGCTAACAGCACTTCCGAGCAACAACTGGCGGTGTTGGAGCCCAGGGTCAAGGAGGATGTTTAAATACTATATCAAGTATTTTCCTTGTTACGTGTCAATTAAAAATGTCTATACTCCAAACAAGAGAAATATAACCTTTAGTACCATAAGATGATGATTTTACTTAAAAAAATATATGTAAATTAATAATTTACAAACATAAACGCATACATTAACATGTTGAAAAGCAATGCAAACCACAATTAAAATAGGTTAAATAATCTGCTATACGGTTTAAAATAAAAGCATACAAGTACATATCAGAATCCATTAATGATGGCTAAGTAACAGTATGTACACCATTTTTATTGTGTAGACAATGAATGGCTGACTTAAAAACATAATCAGCATTACAAGTTATCTTTGACATTCATAAAACTTTACATTTGGTGAATAATATCACTAAAATTTTTTAAAAAATATCTAAAATTTCCATCATGTAATACTGATAATATGTGCCAATCATTTATATTAACAAACAAAAAATTTAAAAAGTGCATAGTGCAGAGTGAAAACAGATATTTATGCCTGACTGTGGACTTGCAAGCATGACAACGGATAGATAAGGTATATATAGATGAGACTGCATAGCCACAGATGGTGAATGGCGATGTAATACTGTACCTCAATAAAGTGTGCGTTACTACTACATCCTTTTTTTTATATAGCTTTATAAAAGGTTACGTGCATGTATGGTTGCGCCTTTGTTTGGACGCACAGACTGGCTTCCTGCTGTGACGCGTTGGGTATTGGAGCGTCTGTACGTCTTATGACGCAGACTAACATTCACGGTGCGCATCATTCATCATCGCAAGCGTACCGACAACACAAAGGCGTTGTCATGACTGCTTTACTCAGTAAACATGCACCTATGATGAAACATACACGCATGTGCCCTATTACATAACAAGCTACAAGAAAAACGAGTGTGAGGTGTGACACAGCTGTTTTGTTAAGGTACAGTATTATATCGACATTGTACAGGTGTCGCTATTCAGTCTGATAAATAGATATCATTCACCTATTCTATCAGTTGTCGTTCTTTCAGCACCACTTACAGGTATATATTTTGCTATTGTGACTATGCACTATTGACTTTACCAAGGTAATGCATGATTTTTGTTAGCGATTATCATGTTTACATGAAGGACCTTTATGATATGGGCTGTTAACTTTCTAATTAAATATGTATTTTTTAAAATGACACAAATACAAGTAATGTTGAAGAGGACTATTCCTACATGCATTGTTTGCACAATATTACAGGTGTACATCACGTCCCTTAATCAACATTGGATTATTATATTTACTTGTATGCTTTTATTTAAAAGGCAAGAACACTAAAGTATAACCTTCGCACTGCAGCAGTTGTCAAAGTTCAACCCACATTATGCACTTCCAACATTGCAGCATTTGAGTCATGATGTGAGTTGGATTTGTCTAAGCTATGGAGTGACAAGGTTGACCATCAGTATCCTATAGCATAAGTAGGCTTTTGTGTTTGCATTTGTTTTCGACATGTGCATATCTGTAATAATATGTCACAATTATTTTGTTACAGATTTGTGACAAAGACTAATCATTTTATGGTTTTAAAGTTGACGTTTCAAATGTTTACAGCTTAGAAATCAGGGTGTAGCCTCATATCTATGTGTAGCACTAGACACTTTGACATGTCATGTTTTTTTCACCATGATTAGGTAGCTAGCAGTATTTTTTGCCGGACACACAGCAGGGGAACAGCAGGCGTTACTGAACCCCACAAACACATCAGCGATTGTTTTCATCTGTGCATCTAACACTTCTGAGCAGCAACTGGCGGTGTTGAAGCCCAGGGTCAAGGAGGGTGTAGGCAGAGGCCTAGTATGAGATGTTTGAAGTTGAAGTTGTAGTTAGCAGCAGTAATTTTTGCCAGACACACAGCAGGGGAACAGCAGGCGTTACTGAACCCCACAAACACATCAGCGATTGTTTTCATCTGTGCATCTAACACTTCTGAGCAGCAACTGGCGGTGTTGAAGCCCAGGGTCAAGGAGGGTGTAGGCATAAATATTGAGTTATTGCCTTGTTACGTGGCCATTGCAAATGTATGTACTTCAAACAAGAATAAATGAAGTTTTACTAGGACAATAAAATGATGAATTTCAATTCCAAGAATAGAAAAATATTTATACTTGAGAGTCCTCTGTGGTTGATACCGTTTAATGGCTAACTGAAAATATGGTAACAAATTCCAAGCTTTCGAGACTACTCAGGTCTCTTCATCAGGCTAAGATTAAAACAAAAAATGAAGAATCACATATTTCTACACACAACAGGACACAGGAATAGGTAAGACAAGTGAGGGAGGGACAAGTGAGGGGAGACCGGCCAAAAAATAAGAACAAGGATGAATTATCAGCGCCACACAATAAGAGAAAAAATAATGGATTTACCTGTGGCAAAACACTTTTGTATGCCCGGTCATAGCATGATGGATATGGAATTACTGGTATTAAAATATAACTTCAAATATGAGAAAGATACAAAGGTTTCAGAATATAAGGTCATCATGACCTTTGACACTGTTAGTGATGGAATGAATAGATCACACGGATTTATGTCATTCTATATCAATTAAGGAATCTGCGTCTCTGCCCTTCCAGGGGCATGAAAACACAAAACCAGACCCCAATCAGAGGGCAATAAAACTTTCTATCCTTATCTAGGAGCTGTTCCAATATTTATGTTCATCCCTCTGTGATAATGACAGTTCTGCTACACGTCACTTACTTGTCTTACCTATTGCACTATTCCTGTGTCCTGTTGTGTATAGAAATATGTGATGCTTCATTTTTTGTTTTAGTCTTTGCCTGATGAAGAGACGTGAGTAGCCTCGAAAGCTTGCAATTTGTTACCATCTTTTCAGTTATCCATTCAAAGGTATCAACCACTGCGGACTCTCAAGTCTAAATATTTTTCTATCTACTGGCTAACACGGTACGAAGATACACATGTTTCCTAACTTCAAGAATAAAAATAAAGACACTGCAAATTTAAACGCATATATGCACATGCCAACAAGAAATGGAACAACACACCACCCAAAAAATTGGTTACAAAATATAGTGTTGTAAATTTAAGAATAAAAGTCCATTTTTGTATTTATGAATAATGCTTAAGGAACGCTATGTTAAACCATAACATAGTGAAGACAATGGATTTTGTAATAGTCACTCATCATCATCATCATTGCAATTTAGATGTGACAGTCACAGACATTTCAATTATTTAAGTTAATAAAATCGTTACTTTGTACAGCATGTATGACATGTCCAGCATGGACTCATCAATGTGATGACACAATAATGTACGATAAAAAATAACCATTTAAAAAAACATAATGCATTGTCACAATTTAAGTGTGTGCCTGCAAGTGTTAGTGAAACAAAGGCTAAGGATAGCAAAGGTATTTTCTATGTCTGTATCAGACAGTGGACAGCCTCTGATGGGTAATGGCGATGTTATACTGTACGTCAATAAAGTCTGCGGCTGCAATCATGTATTTTTTGCTTGTACAGTGTTGAAGAGGGTAAAAGCATGTCTGGTTGCGCAAGGCTTTATCCGTCAACACTACCTTCCTACTGTCACGCGTAGGGTAGGGTAGCGTGTGTCAATTAGATGACTCTATAAAATGTGACGTTACGCTGCGTTATTGCGCCCTAGGGACGCCAAAAATACAACAGCAGTAATCATTTACTGTCTAATACTCCACCTATGACCAACAAAAAAAGACCGTTCCCTCTTTAACAATCTACAAGACTAACAAGCATAATGGTTGACGCTAACTTTATTGAGGTACAGTATTACATCGACATTGTCCATGAGTAACTATGCACTGTGATACCTATATACCATTATTAATTTATATCTGTTGTGGTTGTTTCAACAGCACTTGCAGGTATAACTACTACCTATTGTCAGTATGCATGATGCACTTTCTAGATGTAATAATTTATTATTGCACATTATTACCAGGTTTAGATGCTGGCCATTTCATATATGGTGTGTGAAGTTACAGTTGGCATCAGTATGTGTATTTTATAATGTCTGTCATAAATAAAAGTCGTGATGATGATGATGAGGATTTTATGATTCGTACATCCATTGACTGCATTATCTTACAGGTACAGATAAAGTTCCTTAAAAAGCATTAATTGATAAGTATGAAATGTACTTTTATGCATTAATTTCAAAAAGTGAAGACTATGTTTTAGTTTTTGTTACCATTTCTAATAGACATGTGCAGATATGCGCTGTGATGACAAATTATTATTTGTCCATATTTGTCATAAAAATTTATCATTCTAGGCCTGGAACACTTCACAATTTCCTGTTTTAAGCATAACAATCAGGGTGACGGCTCTTCCCTATTTGGAGCATGTTCGACATGGGTTTTTCTGTGCATGTGTAGGGAACAGGAGACTTCTTGCCGGACACACAGCAGGGGAACAGCTGGCGTTTCTGAACCCCACTAACACTATAGCTTGTGTATTGGTCTGTGGACACGACACTTCTGAGCAGCAACTGGCAGTGTTGTAGCCCAGGGAGTAGAGTTCAGGTGGTAGAAAGATGAACATAACAGGAGACATGGATAACATTGCGAACCAGTTATTTAATCTGAAAACGGACAGACAAATTCTGGCGAGATCCATGCCTTGTTCATTTTCAGAAAAGTAAGCCGGTCTACATTATCGGAGGATAGTCGCATGCGACAGTCTGTTAGTACACCACCTGCAGCACTAAAGACGCGCTCCGATAATACACTGGCAGCAGGGCAAGCCAGCACCTCCAATGCATACTGGCTAAGCTCTGGCCATGTATCCAGCTTAGAGACCCAAAACTTGAATGGGGAAGAGCCATCTGGGAGTACACTGAGAGGGAAAGACATGTAGTCTGTCACCATCTTACGGAAACGTTGCCTCCTGCTGACTGGAGCCGTCTCGGATGGTGTAGACATTTGTGGCGCTGCCACAAAACTTCGCCACATTTGGAACATACTGGTCTTGCCCTGTGCAGAGGCGCTGCTTGTGCTCCCTCTTGTTGCAGAGCTGTCTCCACTGCCTCGACGCACAGAGCTGCTTTGTAAAGCAGTAGCAGCAGCAGTGCTCTCGGCTGGAATGGAGAACATTATGGATTGCACCAGTGTGTCTTGGTACTCCCGCATTTTACGCTCCCAGTTCAACGGTGTGATGAGGCTTTGTAAGTTGTCCCGGTAGCGAGGGTCTAGGAGGGTGTACACCCAATAATCAGACGTGGTGAGAATGTGGGCGATGCGGCGGTCGTTTCTCAGGCACTGCAGCATGAAATCAACCATGTGCTGCAGACTCCCAACTGGCCAAGAAACGCTGTCCCCTGCAAGAGGCGTCATCTCTGCCTGCTCTGCATCACCCCACCCTCGCTCTACATACTGACTAGAGCGTTGTGTACCTCCCTCTGGAGCGATGTCTTCCTCCTCCATTGACTCCTCCTCATCCTCCTCACAAAGTGAGCCCTGCCCAGCCCTTTGTGAGGAACCACGTTGCGCTGACTGTCCAGAAGGTGATGGAATTTGTGACTCCTCATCCTCCACCTCTTCCAAAACCTCATCCCTTAGTGCTTGCAGTGTTTTTTGAAGCAGGCAGATAAGGGGGACAGTCAGGCTGACTAGTGCATCATCTGCACTCGCCATCTGCGTTGACTCATCAAACGCACGCAAAACGTGGCAGATGTCCTTCATAGAGGCCCACTCAGTAGTGGTGAAGTGTGAACGGCGCAAATTGCGAGTTGATTGCGCCTGATGCAGCTGATACTCCATTACTGCTGGCTGCTGCTCACACAACCGCTCCAACATATGTAACGTGGAATTCCACCTGGTGGGTACGTCACATATGATGCGATGTTCAGGAAGGCGAAATCTGCGTTGCAGAGCTGCAATGCGCGATCTGGCCATGCTGGAACGTCGCAAGTGAGCGCACTCTAGGCGGACCTTGTGCAGCAGTGCATCAAGATCCGGATAGTCCCTCAAAAAACTCTGCACGACCAAGTTGAGCACATGTGCCAGACATGTTATGTGAGTGAGGTTGCCAAGGCCCAGAGCTGCCACCAGATTTCGGCCATTGTCACACACTACCAAGTCTGGCTGGAGATTCGCTGGCAAAAACCACACGTCGCTCTCCTGCTTGATGGCATTCCAGAGCTCCTGCGCTGTGTGGCTTCGATTCCCCATGGAAATTAATTTCAGGACGGCCTGTTGACGTTTGGCCACGGCTGTGCTCATATCGGTCGCATCAGGTAAGTGTTCACGGGTCCATGTGGAGGTAGACCGTGACGGCTCCTGCAGCGATGATTCTGAGGAACTGGAGTAGGAGGAGGAGTCAATGTGGACAGACTTGATTCCTGCAATCCTTGGAGTTGGCAGAACACGTACAGCGCCACTCGCAAGATCTGTACCCGGCTCCACAACATTGACCCAATGGGCAGTGAGGGAAAGGTATCGTCCCTGGCCATGGGTACTGGTCCACGCATCGGTGGTCAGGTGGACCTTGCTACTGACGGCGTTTAGTAGCGCATGTTTAATTTTTCCCTCAACATGCTTTTGCAGACCAGGGACGGCTTGCCTGCTGAAATAAAATCGGCTGGGCACATTGTATTGTGGGACTGCCAATGCCATTAAGTTACGGAAACTGTCAGTCTCCACCAGCCTGAATGTGTCATGTGTGCATCGCCACGAAGATCGTCGCGGTTGCACATTCTGACTTCTCACAGCTGAGTTGCTGTTTCTTTGTGTTTGGCAGTTAGGGAGTTAATTCTGTCTGTGCTCAGTTCTGGGACTGGGTGCAGTTTCTCCCGGCTGCAATTAATTATTTGTTGATTGGTTTCCTTTAAATCTCTGGTTGTCTGTGTTGGGAGTTGCCAGTGAAATTCTTCATGCAGACCACAGATAGGATTGTATCTGTATAGACTTAAGTTAAAGAGCTCCTTAGTTGTTTTAAGCTCACCTTGCTTAGAGTTTAATATCCCAGATCATTTATGTTCCTTCTGTGTTTGAGTGTGTATGCAAGTCTGTGTTTTCTCCAGTCTGTCTTATATGTCTAATCTGTGTATTTAGCAGAGATCAGCCCATATCCCTTTGGTGGTAATCAGAATCCTTCTTAGGACTGATTACAGAGTTCAGGGACTGATAGGAGACAGGGTTAGGCTGGAGACTTGGACCTCTGAACCATTATCAGTACCTCCAAGGTGAGGGATTAGTTAGGACCCCAGTTTAGGGTCAGGTTAGACCCCCGGTCCTCCTCTTTCCTGTGACAGTGTATCAAGTCCTCAAGATTAACCCTGAGTTCAACGGATATCGTGTCAGGTAAATCTATTCTATATTTACATGCTGATGTTGCTAATCTATATGTTGTATAGAGTGTTGTTCTTTTAAGAATAGTTTACTGACATCGTACACATATCATAAGACCGCGTGACATTTTCACTGGCCCATAAAATTATTCCCAGTTGCCATGGATCCAGTAGCCCAGCTGGCTCTGCAGTTGCAGGGATTATCCATGGAGCTGACGGACATTAAGTCCAAAGTTTTGTCTCCCTCGGAGCAAACCAGATTTGAACCTAAAGTAGCTCTCCCGGACAGGTTCACTGGTGGGCGAGACAAATTTTTTACCTTCAGGGAAGCATGTAAATTGTATTTTCGGCTTCGGCCTCGATCATCAGGGAGTGAAGAGCAGAGAGTGGGAATTGTTATCTCGCTCCTACAAGGGGACCCTCAATCCTGGGCCTTCTCCCTTCCTCCGGGATCCCCGGCTCTACAGTCAGTAGATCGATTTTTTACTGCCCTGGGTTTGGTATATGATGACCCAGATCGGGTCTCTCTTGCTGAGACAAAATTACGTAAGATACAGCAGGGAGATCGTCCGGCAGAGGAATTTGCTTCTGAGTTCCGTAGATGGGCCACAGATACTCAGTGGAATGACCCAGCTCTTAGAAGCCAGTTTTGTCATGGGCTTTCTGACAAATTAAAGGACGTTTTGGCTCAGTATGATTCTCCTCCATCACTGGAGGCTGCTATGGCCCTAGCTATCCGTACTGATAGACGGCTCCGGGAGAGGTGCGAGGTAACTCCGCCCCCTGTTGTTACTCCACCTACTACTAAAGTCCCTTATGTTGAGGTTCCCCTTGTCTGTTCGGAGGAGCCTATGCAGTTGGGAGGGACATCATTTCGTAGGAGGGGATTGGCGGTACGCCGCAGGACTAGAAGGTGTTTCTTCTGCGGGAAAGAGGGACATTTTGTTGGGGGATGTCCATCCCGTGCCTTGTTGAGCAAAAAGTCGCCGGAAAACTGTTAATCCCAGGTTGTGTGGTGGATGACAACCTGGGAGTATGTATTTCGTCCGCTAGTTCTTCTCAGTTCCTTGTACCAGTGGAGGTGGTGGTTGGTACGAGAGTGGAGAGATTTTCTGTTCTTCTTGATAGTGGGTCCGGGCTAATCTGGTTGACGCTCAGTTTGCTCAGGCTCAAGGTATGCATCTGAGTGTATTGGTCAAACCGATCCCTATATTCTCCATTGACGCCAGGCCTCTAGGCCAAGGTAGCTTTGTTCATGAGGTTCATAACATTGACCTTCGGGTAGGGGCAATACATAGGGAACAATTATCTTGTTATGTGTTGGAGGGTCTACCTACTCCTATTGTGTTGGGACTTCCTTGGTTGGTTAAACATAACCCTGTGATTAATTGGCAGTCCAGAGATATAAGCCAATGGGGGAGTTTTGCAAAAGTAACTGCATGAACACAGTCATCAGTGCGGTCGTGCCTAGTACTTTGCCTCCTTTTTTGGAGGACTTTGGGGATGTGTTCTCTGAGGAGGGGTGTCAGGAGTTGCCTCCTCATCGCGTGTATGACTGCTCTATTAATTTACTTCCTGATGCTAAGTTACCTAAAGCTAGGTTATATAACCTTTCTGGTCCTGAGAGGCAGGCTATGAAAGATTATATTTCGGAAAGTCTGGCCAAAGGGCATATTAGACCTTCATCTTCCCCAGTGGCCGCGGGGTTCTTCTTTGTGAAGAAAAAAGATGGAGGCCTACGCCCTTGCTTGGATTTCCGCGAACTTAATCGGATTACTGTTCGAGATCCGTATCCACTCCCTCTGATTCCTGATCTCTTCAATCAAATTGTTGGCGCCAAATGGTTCTCTAAATTGGATCTCAGGGGGGCGTATAATCTGATTAGGATAAAAGAGGGGGATGAGTGGAAAACGGCGTTTAACACGCCGGAGGGACATTATGAGAACCTTCTCATGCCTTTTGGTCTGACTACTGCACCAGCAGTATTCCAACATTTTGTTAATGACATTTTTCGTCATCTGGTGGGGCTGTTTGTGGTCGTATATTTGGATGACATTTTAATTTACTCACCAGATCTTGTGTCTCACCAGGAGCATGTGAGACAGGTGTTGCAGATCTTGCGAGACAATAAACTATACGCCAAACTGGAAAAGTGTGTATTCGCCGTACAGGAACTTCAGTTTTTGGGTTTCTTGGTGTCAGCCTCCGGTTTCCGTATGGACCCTGAAAAGGTGAGAGCAGTGCTTGAATGGGATCAGCCAGAGGATCTTAAGGCTCTGCAGCGTTTTCTGGGGTTTGCTAACTACTACCGGAAATTTATTTGTAATTTCTCATCTGTTGTCAAACCTCTCACTGACATGACAAGAAAAGGGACGGATTTTTCTAAATGGTCGGACAAAGCTTGCCAAGCTTTTTCCTCTTTGAAAAAATGTTTTGCTTCGGCACCCGTTCTCATCCAACCAGATGCATCACAGCCGTTCGTTGTGGAGGTGGACGCGTCTGACGTAGGGGTGGGTGCAATATTGTCCCAGGGTCCGTCCCTGGTAAATGGCATCCGTGCGCTTTCTTTTCTAAAAAATTGTCGTCCGCCGAAAGGAATTATGATATCGGCAATAGGGAACTTTTGGCCATTAAGTTAGCTTTTGAAGAATGGCGTCACTTTTTGGAGGGGGCAGTCCACCCGGTCACCGTCATTACTGATCACAAGAACCTGCTGTATTTGGAATCTGCTAAGCGTCTGAATTCCAGACAAGCTCGATGGTCGTTGTTTTTTACCAGGTTTAATTTTGTTGTCACTTATCGCCCTGGATCTAAGAATGTTAAGGCGGATGCCTTGTCTCGCAGTTTCCCAGGGGCCGGGAAAATGGATGACCCGATTCCTATCCTTCAGGAGGGGGTGGTAGTGTCGGCTGTATGTTCTGAGCTTGAGGAGGAGGTGTTAGAGGCTCAGGGGGACGCCCCTGCAGGACCTCCAGGGAGACTGTTTGTCCCAAATCAGTTGAGACAAAAGGTTATTGAGGCACATCATAATTCTGCTTTAGCAGGACATCCAGGGAGTAAGGCTACTTTAGATCTCCTTTCTCGCCGGTTTTGGTGGCCTAACGTTAATAAAGATGTTATAACTTTTGTCGCGTCCTGTGGGGTTTGTGCTCGCTCTAAGACCCCTCATACCCGTCCGTCTGGGACTCTCTTACCCTTGAAACTTCCGGAGCGTCCATGGACTCATTTGTCTATGGACTTCATCAAGGACCTTCCTCAGTCGTCAGGGAAGACTGTCATACTGGTGGTTGTTGACAGGTTCAGTAAGATGGCACATTTCATTGCTCTTCCTGCCCTCCCTAATGCTAAAACTCTGGCGCAGGTGTTCATTGGGGAGATTGTGAGACTTCATGGGTTGCCTTCTGATGTGGTGTCAGATAGGGGGTCTCAGTTTGTGTCCAAGTTTTGGAGGGCATTTTGTTTACGTCGGGGGATGCAATTGTCATTTTCCTCGGCTTTTCATCCGCAGACCAATGGTCAGACAGAGCGTCTGAATCAAAGCCTAGAGACTTATCTTCGGTGTTTTGTCTCAGAGAACCAGGAGGACTGGTCTTCTTTCTTGCCTCTGGCAGAGTTCGCTCTTAACAACAGGCGGAGCGAGTCCACTGGTAAGTCCCCGTTTTTTGGGGCATATGGTTTTCATCCCCAGTTTTGTACATTCAATGGGGGGGGGGCCCTTCTGGGGTTCCTGAGGAGGAGCGTTTCTCGTCGTCACTTGCTTCAGTGTGGAGAGGTGTATTGAATAATCTGAGTGCTATGGGGAACCGTTATAAACGTATGGCTGATAGGAGGAGAGTTTCTGGTCCAGATCTTAATATGAACGATCTGGTATGGTTGTCTACCAGGAATATAAAACTTAAAGTTCCCTCCTGGAAGCTGGGCCCCAGATTCATCGGGCCGTACAGGATCAGTTCCATAATTAATCCTGTGGCATTTCGTCTGGACCTCCCTCCTACGTTTAAAATCCACAATGTGTTCCACAAGTCATTACTTAAGAGGTACGTGGCACCAGTCATACCATCACCTCTACCTCCTCCTCCAGTGGTGGTCAATGGTAACTTGGAGTTTCAAGTGTCAAAGATCATTGACTCACGTCTGAATCGCCGTCCCTTCAGTACTTGGTGCATTGGAAGGGGTATGGTCCAGAGGAGAGGACGTGGGTTCCTGCGTCTGACATTAACGCAGATCGTTTGGTGCGGACCTTCCACAGAACTCACCCGGGCAAACCTGGCCCTGAGGGTCCGGAGGCCCCTCGTAGAAGGGGGGGTACTGTCATGTGTGCATCGCCACGAAGATCGTCGCGGTTGCACATTCTGACTTCTCACAGCTGAGTTGCTGTTTCTTTGTGTTTGGCAGTTAGGGAGTTAATTCTGTCTGTGCTCAGTTCTGGGACTGGGTGCAGTTTCTCCCGGCTGCAATTAATTATTTGTTGATTGGTTTCCTTTAAATCTCTGGTTGTCTGTGTTGGGAGTTGCCAGTGAAATTCTTCATGCAGACCACAGATAGGATTGTATCTGTATAGACTTAAGTTAAAGAGCTCCTTAGTTGTTTTAAGCTCACCTTGCTTAGAGTTTAATATCCCAGATCATTTATGTTCCTTCTGTGTTTGAGTGTGTATGCAAGTCTGTGTTTTCTCCAGTCTGTCTTATATGTCTAATCTGTGTATTTAGCAGAGATCAGCCCATATCCCTTTGGTGGTAATCAGAATCCTTCTTAGGACTGATTACAGGGTTCAGGGACTGATAGGAGACAGGGTTAGGCTGGAGACTTGGACCTCTGAACCATTATCAGTACCTCCAAGGTGAGGGATTAGTTAGGACCCCAGTTTAGGGTCAGGTTAGACCCCCGGTCCTCCTCTTTCCTGTGACAGTGTATCAAGTCCTCAAGATTAACCCTGAGTTCAACGGATATCGTGTCAGGTAAATCTATTCTATATTTACATGCTGATGTTGCTAATCTATATGTTGTATAGAGTGTTGTTCTTTTAAGAATAGTTTACTGACATCGTACACATATCATAAGACCGCGTGACAGAATGACAGCATTTCAAGGGACAGGAGTTTTGCAATGCGAGCATTCAGAGCCTGTGCTCGTGGATGGTTTGCCGAGTATGGCCGTCTTTTATCCCATGCCTGTGCTACCGATGGCTGTTTTGTGGCCTGGGAGTGTGAGGATGACAGGGAACTTGCAGCTGTGGGTGGAATAACACTGGGTCTCTGGACAACAGTGACAGAGGTTCTTCCATGGCGATCCTGTGAGGAATATGTAATAATAAACTCTGGCACACGAAAAAATCAGAAAAAGTCACTTCTTTATTAAAGCAAAAGTGATATCCAGGTGTATGGTAGATTCATCCGGGTGAAACAAATCAAATGAAAATACATCCAGGTACAAATAATTTTTTATCAACGTTTCGGCATATATATGCCTTTATCAAGATGTACCTTTTAATTACATACGGAATAAAAAAAAGAAAAAAATACATATGAATATACATCACTTATATCTCTACAAAATAAATTCACATACATAATATATATACAACTCAGCATTGGAAAATTTCGAACAGTGAAACAAAAATTGCCTACCCCTGAGGAGAGTATCATAGAAAAGATATATGTACGGTCACATATATAAAAAAAGTCTTGCGACTAAAATAAGGTCATAGTGAATACAGACAATGTACTGGATCAGAGTAAACCAAAGTGAACTGTCCGAAAACCCACATGTGATCGTGGAGTGCCCAGAGCTAGCAGCTGATAAAATGACAGCTGCACATACAATGTAATAGTATGGTATAACTACGAATCATGGCTGAAGTACCGCCATACTGAGTGCGACTACTAGAATGTTAAAAAACAAATACATTGATTACAACTTAATAGGAGTTACATACCTCTGAGTGCTGAAAAGGGCATATCCCCGAGATGATGAAATAATGGTAAGCTACGTCTATATGTGCCCCGTGCTGTTATATATAAGCACGAGAAACGCCGTGCAGAAAGACTTCCGGGTGAGATCAGGACGGTCAAAAGGACTGTGCGCATGCGTGAAACAACGAAAGATGCCGAATGTGAGCCGGAAAAAGCCCTAACTTTGATACATTTCAGGTTGATCAAGAATTATTTAGTTTCTTTAGGACACTTAGACTTAAGGTTCATTTTTCTTCCTTACCACATGGTGCCATGCAGAACCCTCCTGGTCCACGATCCGGTTTTGACTCAAGGACTTTGGGCCTCAGAAATC
This sequence comes from Oophaga sylvatica, assembly GCA_033576555.1. Lineage (NCBI taxonomy): Eukaryota > Metazoa > Chordata > Amphibia > Anura > Dendrobatidae > Oophaga > Oophaga sylvatica. Next base: position 344,834,225 of record JARQOD010000001.1, read on the forward strand.
CGAGCACCTTTCAACCGCCCCGAACGCATCACCCTATTGAAACTTACATCCAGTTGGTAAAGAGAGATATTAAAACCTATATGGAGTCGATTACTGATGGATCCTTGAAGGTTAAAAATAATCTCACTAATGAAGAGTATAGATCTTTATTATCATTAAAGAACAACGAAAATCTGATTATTAAACCCGCTGACAAGGGGGGCGCGATAGTGGTTCTCGACAAATCATATTATATGGCTGAGATTGATTCGCAGTTAAGAGATTCAAACACGTATATGCCGGTTCCAATTAACCCTACCTTTGAAATTGAGCGACTGATTAGATCTTTGGTGGATAACTACCAACATATTGGAATTATTGATGAAAAATTGGGGGAATACCTTATCAATAAATTTCCGGTGATTCCGGTCTTTTATACCCTCCCAAGATCCACAAAGATCTACTGAGACCACCTGGACGTCCCATTGTGGCGTCAACTAATTCTATTCTGTCTCCTCTCGCCATTACGCTAGAGAAGATTCTCTCTCCATTGATTCCACATATGAAATCTTACCTTAAGGACACCACACAGTTCCTTTTATCTCTTAAAGATATAGGTACACTTCCTACCGGGTCATTACTTGTGACTATGGATGTAAATAGTCTTTATACCAGTATTAATCATGATGAAGGCATTAAAGCCGTCAATTTGTTTCTCAATAAACACACCACCTTTAATGAGGGCCAATTGCAATTTTGTGAAGACATACTTACTTTTATTTTGACAAAGAATTTTTTTCTGTTTGGTGACCAATTTTATATCCAGAAGAAGGGGACCGCCATGGGGTCTAATATGGCCCCCCCCCATATGCAAACATTTACATGGATCTCTTTGAAACCTCTTATGTGTATCCTCATCCACTCTTTGAGTCTAATGTGGTATATTGGAAACGATATATTGATGATGTGTTTCTTATTTGGACAGGTGGTGTTGAGACCCTTCTCTTGTTTCATACATATCTCAATTCTTGTATTCCAGATATTACTTTCACAATATTATACAATGATCAAAATATCAATTTTTTGGATACACTTGTCACGATTTCCATGGAGGGTCATTTAGAGACAGATCTGTATACAAAACCTAAAGACAAAAATAGCTTATTACTATATAGCAGTAGTCACCCAATGCACATCAAGAAATCCCTACCTAAGTCACAACATGATAGAATTCGGAGGATAGTCTCCAATCATGATAACCGTGATCATAGACATAATGAGATGGATAAATAATTTCATGATCGAGGTTATCCTAAGAAAATTTTGGCGGACACCCGATTAGAAAAAGTAAAACCACCACCATCAGGGAATGTTCATTCCAGAATCGCATTTGTCAATGTTTTCCATCCATTTAAACATGGCATTCATCAATGCATTAAAAAACATTGGAATATACTTGAGGCCTCCTATCCCAATATTTTGGAATTTAAAAATGTACCAATGATATGCTATAAAAAATCTAACATTTGCGCAATTTTTTGGTGAAGGCTGATGTGGGTTCTCTCAAAAAGGACCTTGGACAGAGTCTATTACGAGCTCCCCGTAAGGGAACTTTTCCGTGCCTCGGATGCCTTCAATGTTCCAATATCACTAAGGGCGATAGTTTTACCCATCCACGCACCGGCAGGAGATTCCCTATTAAGGGACATTATACATGCGACTCATCGTACGTGGTGTACCTTATTAAATGTCCTTGTGGTCTCGGGTATGTTGGTGAGACTACCCAACATATCCGAGACCGCATCTCTCAACATAAGTCCACAATTCGTTGTGGACGTACTCTGTTACCCATCCCAGCACATTTTTTGGACAATAGACATACTATTGCCCAACTCAAATATCAAATCATTGATCATGTTCCAAAAGCCAGGAGAGGAGGGGACAGAATTTCTAAACTAAAGGGACGTGAGTCTTTCTGGATACATGTGTTACAAACCCTTTCTCCATATGGCCTTAATAGGGAGTATGAATTGTCATGTTAACATATGGTCCTTTTGAAAAAATTGATTTTCGTCCTTTTGTATATCTTTGGTCTGACAATTATTTACTATGGACTACTTTTCATACAATTATTATTGATTATTCTTATTCGATTTTCTTAATTATTGTGTATAATCTACTATATTCAACATTGATTTTTATTACTGGAGTTTTGACTCTGTTTCCTATTCTTTTCAGCAACCTGGCATTGATCCCACGACCTGATTTTCCGTCTGGACATGCGCAATGGTCCTTTACCCACTCGGCTTTTTCCGGCTCACATTCGGCATCTTTCGTTGTTTCACGCATGCGCACAGTCCTTTTGACCGTCCTGATCTCACCCGGAAGTCTTTCTGCACGGCGTTTCTCGTGCTTATATATAACAGCACGGGGCACATATAGACGTAGCTTACCATTATTTCATCATCTCGGGGATATGCCCTTTTCAGCACTCAGAGGTATGTAACTCCTATTAAGTTGTAATCAATGTATTTGTTTTTTAACATTCTAGTATGGCGGTACTTCAGCCATGATTCGTAGTTATACCATACTATTACATTGTATGTGCAGCTGTCATTTTATCAGCTGCTAGCTCTGGGCACTCCACGATCACATGTGGGTTTTCGGACAGTTCACTTTGGTTTACTCTGATCCAGTACATTGTCTGTATTCACTATGACCTTATTTTAGTCGCAAGACTTTTTTTATATATGTGACCGTACATATATCTTTTCTATGATACTCTCCTCAGGGGTAGGCAATTTTTGTTTCACTGTTCGAAATTTTCCAATGCTGAGTTGTATATATATTATGTATGTGAATTTATTTTGTAGAGATATAAGTGATGTATATTCATATGTATTTTTTTCTTTTTTTTCTTCCGTATGTAATTAAAAGGTACATCTTGATAAAGGCATATATATGCCGAAACGTCGATAAAAAATTATTTGTACCTGGATGTATTTTCATTTGATTTGTTTCACCCGGATGAATCTACCATACACCTGGATATCACTTTTGCTTTAATAAAGAAGTGACTTTTTCTGATTTTTTCGTGTGCCGGAGTTTATTATTACATATATCTGACTGTTCTCCAGAGCACCGTATATAATTACAGTGAGCACCCCCTTCTTCCTCGATATAGGTCCTGTGAGGAAGCCGAACCAGCTGTGTGTGAGCTGGAGGAAGAGGCTCCAACACGAGCTGAAGATGTAGGTGCTGCTGTAGGTTGGCCTACATCTCCAGTGTGTCTTTGTAACTCAACCACGTGCTTTGACCGCACATGTTTCCACATATTTGTGGTATTAAGGTTACTGACACTTTTACCTCTTTTTACTTTTTGATTACACAGCTTGCATTTGACATAGCAAATATCATCTGCAAGTGTGTCAAAAAAGGACCACGCAGTGCAAGTCCTGGGAGCGCCCGTTTTGGCTGTTGGAAGAGAACTGCTACGAACGGGTGCCAAACTGGAGGCTACAGGCAACCGAGTCTGCAGCCTACCTCTCCCCACTGTTTGGACCGTTGGGGCAATCTCTTCCTCAGAGCTGCTACCACCACCTTCCTGTTCCTCACGCCATGTTGGGTCTTGGACCTCATCATCTCCACTACCCTCTTGCAACACCTGCTGCTGTTGGGTGGTCTGGCCAGCACCATGCTCAACAGAAACTGGCACCTGAGTCTCATCATCATCAGATGCGTTCTGCGGTGTGCTGACCATCGGCACTGGCTCACCCGCCTCTTCAGATTCAGAGAGACACAGCTGTTGCGCATCACTGCATACTGCCTCTTCTTCACATTCCAGAATGCTGCTTGGCTGGGCCCCTGTTTGCAAGCCAACAGATTCTGAGAACAGAAGCAGAGACTCAGCTGGCTCCAGTTCAGAACTCTCTGACTGCCCATGCAATTTGGCAGGCGGTGAAGAGACAGATGGTTGTTCAACAGTGCTGTGGTCCTGAGAGGAGGTGGAAGCAATTGAAGTCGATGCATTTGGCTGCCATCCAACCAACAACGGCTTCAATTTGTTCTTCCCGCAGCAGGGGGGTACGCTGAGCTCCTACAAAAGTGCGCATAAAGGAACGCTCACAGGGAAAACTGGTGGATGCTGTGTCACTGGGTGCGGCAGCAGCCACAGAATCCCCACGTCCTCTCCCTGCTGAAACTCCACGGCCACGACCACGTGCCTTACTCCCTGCCTTCTTCATCTTGGTAGATTGATAAAGAAAGTCAGAAAAGTTATAAGGCCTAAGTGTGGTTATTCCTCAGAGACTGCAGTGAACACTGCAGACAACTGTTCAGTAGCTGTGAAAGGCCCCTTTGTGTACTTCTATAGTGTTTGCAACCAATGTATTGTATACGGATGGAAGCGCGTCACACTAATAGATTAGATTTTTTTCAAATATAATGGAGCTGCACCAATTCCACAAAATAAAATAAAAAAAAAGAGTCAGTGAGTGACACGTGCAGATGCCTACAAACAGCGGTGGATGCAGAGCAAACTGCAGCGTCACCTGCACTCTCACACACACCTTGCACAGAGCTGTTAAAACAACACTGGCAAAAGGAAGCTTTACACAGCGGTTGGTAAACTAGCCTGCCTAAAGCACAGTACACAAAATCGCAATGTCTAACTGTCCCTCAAAGTCAGCAGAACAGCGTTCTGTCCCTAACTGAGTTCACAGCACAGTGACGCTTTTTATATATAGATTATTTTTGGCAACAGCGCGGTCATTTGCTGAGGTTCTCTGATTAGGGCCCACTCAGAAGTTTCGCCCCCACTAAACCAAAACCCTAGCTACGCCTCTGGCTCTCTCTCTAGTCTTTCTTTCTCTCTCTAGTCTTTCTCGCTCTCTGTTCTTTCTTTCTCGCTCTCTGTTCTTTTTTCTCTCTGTTCTTTCTTTTTCTCTCTCTTTTCTTTCTTTCCTCTCTTTCTTTCTCTGTTTGTTCTTTCTCTCTCGCTGCTCTTTCTTTCTTTTCCTCAGTACCAGCCTCTGTGCCCTCATTACCAGTCAGTGTGATCAGCAGTGCTAAATGGTTACGCTTGGGGCCAGGATATGGGTGTGATTAGCTGTTAAATGGGTGTGGTCGGGGCGTGGCCTAAAATTTGCAGCGACGCCCTACGCGCGCCGCAGCCTTTAACCCTCTTTCCTGTCTTCAAAATTTGGGAGGTATGCTGTATGACCTCACTACAACTTCTGGCCATGCTCCTGATGAGCGCGACGGATGGTCTCCTGAGGGATCTCCTCCCACACCTGGACTAAAGCATCCACCAACTCCTGGACAGTCTGTGGTGCAACGTGGCATGGCCTAAAATTTGCTGCAGCAGGCACAGCGTGCCACAGCCTTTGTCCCTCTTTCCCTTCTTCAAAGGTTGGGAAGTATGATGGTGGGCCCCAAGAATATTTTTTCTCTGGTGGGCCCAAGGTACTCCAGTCCGACGCTGCTGGCAAGGTCCATGGATATTGGCTCCTTAACAGCCTTAAATACCATGCCTCAGCAGCAGGGGCGTACATAGAAATCATGGGGCCCCATAGCAAAAGTCTGAATGGGCCCCCCCCCAAAAAAAAAACCCCAGAGCCATTGTAAATGTAAAGTGCCAGCACAGTGAGGGGACACATTAAACAAAAAAATGTATTATGCCCCCATAGATTGTGCCCCCATAGATGCTCCATAGTATAGGCCCTTATGCTGCCGCAGCTGCTGCAACCAAAAAAAAAAAAAAAAGACATACTCACCTTTCGTCGCTGGGGGCCAGGTGCCGGTGTCCTGTGCAGGGGTGACACCAGGTGCCGATGTCACCGCTCGCTCAGGGCCCCGGCACCTGAGATATTTGCCTGTCCTCTCTCCACTGCTGAGTGCCGCTGTCTTCGGGGTCCTCCAGCAGTGAATGATCAGGCAGAGGGCGCGGCGCGCACTAATGACGTCATCGCGCCCTCTGACCTGAACATTGCAGCAAGAGGACGCGAGCAACGGTGGAACGGGACAGGTAAATATCCCTTATACTCACCCTTCCGCCGGCGCGGTCTGTGCAGCCCCTGCTCTTCTCCCACGGTCTCCGCCGCCAGTGTTCAGCGGTCACGCGGGACAGCTCATTAAAGTCATGAATATGTGCGTATTCATGACTGTAATGAGCGGTACCACCTGACCGCTGAACACAGGCATCGGAAACCGTGGGAGAAGAGCAGGGGCTGCAGAGACCGCACCAGGAGGGGTGAGTATATAGAAGAGCTGCGCTCCCCCGCCGACCCCCTGGTAGTACTGTGTCAGCACAGCTACCCGACCGTCGAGGGCCCCCTCACCTGTCCGGGCCCCATAGCAGCTGCTTGGTCTGCTTCATTCACGGTACGCCACTGCTCAGCAGTCTGCTTCATCAGGCTGGTTAACAAAAATAGGGGGGACCCGACGCCATTTTTTTTTCGAAGGGAACCCCTATTTTTGTTAATCAGTTCCCTCTGACGTCACTGATTGTGTCCCTGGCTGACCTGAAGTGAAAGTGGAAAGCAATCAATTAAGCTTTCCACTTCCTCTCCTGTCAGCCAGGAGAGGAACTCATTCATTTGGGGTTTACTGTGAGGCTGCAGCATTAGCTGCGGTCCCTGCAGTAAACATTAACCCTTTCTGAAGGATTACACCGTGGGACCTGACTGTGCATGGGATAGGTAAGAATAATTTTGCTTTTTTATTTTATTTTTATTACAGGAAATGGTTTTTGCAGTCAAATAAAAGATGGTCAAAAACATGTGTCTTTATTTCATTAAAATGATTTTTAATTAAAGTGTGTGTGTTTTATTTTTATTTCATGCAATAGGATTAATAATTGATAGTTGTCTAATTGACAGCTCTCAATTATTAACCTGGCTTAAGGTCACCTTTCAATTGCAAGGTGGATTTAACCCCATATTAACCCATTCGCCACCGCTACAGGGCAATGGGAATAGACGGGCAAAGTGCCAGAAAGGGCGAATCTAATTATAGATTTGTCTTTTCTGGGGTGTCTGGGGCAGATGTTAGTAGCCAGGGGGGCCAAAAATAATGGTCCCTCTCTGGGCTATTATTATCTGCCCCCATTCGCTGGCTTTGTCTGTCTGGTTGCGAAAATAGGGCGGGAGCCCACGCATTTTTTTAAAACAATTTTACACCTCATATATATATATACATGTCATTGAATTTGTGACACATATATATATATATTTATATTTATAGTTCATACACTTCTACATAGTATAATAGCCGCTAATTCAATTGCCGGCTTTTGTGAAAATGCAGAACCCGACATGAAATGACACTTGGTGTACATAGGGTTAACCATGTCCTTTGCTATCTGATTTGCACAAACAATTACATCAGTCTATGTGTGCAAAATTTCACACCTGTAGGGGTTAATTAAAGGTGTAAATTCGTAGCAAAAAAGTCTGTTTTTTTTACAACGAATTTACAACTTTAATTAACCCCTACAGGTGTGAAATTTTGCACACATAGACTGATGTAATTGTTTGTGCAAATCAGATAGCAAACGACATGAAAAGACATGGTTAACCCTATGTACACCAAGTGTCATTTCATGTCGGGTGCTTCTATCTTTTCACAGAAGCCGGCTTTACCCGGCAATTGAATCAGAGGCTATTTTACTATGTAGAAGTGTATAAACTATACATATATGTATATATATATGTCACAATGACATGTATATATATATATATATGTATTCTATGTGTGTATATTTTGTGTTTACAACGAAAGAAAGGGTTTTTTTTAGTTGCGATATTTTGTTCCCATAGACTTACATGGGACTTCCGGTATCGGTATCGGGTATCGCCAATATTTTAGTGATATCGGCGATACCATTCCGATCCGATATTTTTGGGTATCGGAAAGTATCGCTCAACACTAGATGACACATAATTTAATCTTAATTATCTAGGCCTCTATTTTCAGTAGGCCAGGAGGCATAGACTACTATTTTGCAGTGGGGCACTTTATCTATTATTCAAGTTCTATAATCAGGAATTAATAAATGTAATGTGTATCTTATTGATAGCTTATTGCATTGACTGTCATCTGGTTAGTTATATTCTGACACCTTAAGGATTTTTTGAGGGACATTGCCAGTTTGCTAGATATAATAGTTTTTTAATGGTATAAATATACATTAATTTTAGAGTATCCTCTGAGCTGTAAATACAGTTGTGCTCAAAAGTTTACATACCCCGGCAGAATTTTTGCTTTCTGGGCCTTTTTTTCAGAGAATATGAATGATAACGCCAAAACCTTTTCTCTACTCATAGTTAGTGGTTGGGTGAAGTCATTTATTGTCAAACTACTGTGTTTTCTCTTTTAAATCATAATGACAACCCAAACATCCAAATAACCCTGATCAAAAGTTCACGTACCCTATTTATTAATACAGCATATTGTCCATTCTAACATCAATGACAACTTGAAGTCTTTTGTGGTAGTTGTGGATGAGGTTCTTTATTTTCTCAGATGGTAAAGCTCTTTTTGGCAAAAAGACTCCAGTTCCTATAAATTCCTGGGTTGTCTAGCATGGACTGCTTGCTTGAGATCTCCCTAGAGTGGCTCAATGATATTGAGGTCAGGAAACTGACAACCTTCACTTTGTTCTGCTGTAGCCAATGACAGGTCGACTTGGCCTTGTGTTTTGGATCGTTGTCATGTTGGAACGTCCAAGTACGTCCTATGCGCAGCTTCCAGGCTGATGATTGCAAATGTGCCTCCGGTATTTGCTGATAATGTACTGCATTCCTCTTTCCTTCAACTTTGACCAAGTTTTCTGTGCCTTTGTAGCTCACACATTCCCAAAACAGTAGTTTGACATTAAATGGCTTCACCCAACCACTAACATTGAGTGGAGAAAAAGTTTTGGTGTTATCATTATCGCGTGTGGGGTCTGGCACGCATCATCTCCCTGCAGCAGAAGTACCACTGTAGCAAAAGTACAGTGAAGCTGCAGTTATTTCAACGGCTGACAATTAACATCCATCTCCTCTCTTCACACAGGTACAATCTCTACAACCTCTGCTTGCTGGGATCTGACTTTTACTACTGTGCAACCTTTCCCTTTTAAATGGTACAATCTCTACAACCTCTGCTTGCTGGGATCTGACTTTTACTACTGTGCAACCTTTCCCTTTTAAATGGTACAATGTTGTGAATGGGTTTGAGATGAGTTCTGAGCAGAGGCTCCCTCTGGTGGTTACAAGCGGTACTAGTGAAGATTGTGAGGACTGGGAATCAGGTGTTACTGACTGGTCTTATATAAGGGAGTCATTTTCCCATCAGGGTTGCCGGTGATCAATTGTTCTGGTCTGAATCCTTCATTCCAGTTTCCCTTGTAGCCTGCTGTGTCGTGTCTGCATCTCCTGCTTACAGATAAGACTTTTGCTTTTTTTGTGTTTTTGCTGTGTTTTTGCATTTTGTCCTGCACTTCTTTGGGGGCCTTCAGGGTCCCCTCCGGGGCTTCTGCCCTCTCAGTTTAGTTCAGCCACTGATGTTTTGTACTTTTGCTTTTTCCAGTTTTTTCAGTGGCTGCTGTTTTGATTTTGTTACACCAGAGAACTAATTTAGGTGGTAGAGGTCGTGTGATCTCAGGTGATTTTGAAATTAGTAGAGTTGGTGTTTTTCAGGGTTTTCTGAGATTGCAGTAAGTACCCTTCCTGTCCTTTTCTATTTAGATAGTTTGGGCCCCAGCGTTTGCTCATACTATTTTCTTTCTGTGTCAGTATTTCCTTTTGTCTACCCGCCATTACATGTTTGGGGGCTTTCTATTATCTTTGGGGTTCTGCTCCGGGGCAGATAGCTTTCCTATTTCTATCTTTAGGTGTAGTTAGTTTCTCAGGCTGTGACGAGGCGTCTAGGACCAACGTAGGAACGCTCCACGGCTGCCTCTAGTTGCGGTGGTTAGTCAGGGTACTGCAATCTCATAGATTCCAACTGCTCTGGTGTATTTCCTTTTTTACCTGCACTCCTCAGCTACCGTAACATAACAGTATCACCGGCCAAAAATTGAAAATTGTATGGTACTCACAGAAGGGAAAAAATATTGTGAAAGAATAAGGTTGTCAGAGTTGTCAGAGATATTTTTCTGTTTGTTGCATTTTTTTCCCTCTGTATCTCTGGGTGCTGGGGAGGATCTTTTCTCCCAATGGAGTTTGCACGGTTGTCTGGCCGTGTGGATCAGCTTGCCACTGAGGTTCAGAGTATTGCTGCATATCTTGCTAGGTTGCCTGTTGTGGAACCTAGGATCCCCATGCCAGATTTGTTTTTAGGGGATCGAGCTAAGTTTCAGAATTTCAAAAATAATTGTAAATTGTTTTTTGCCTTAAAATCTAAGTCCTCAGGAAACGGAGCGCAGCAGGTTCAAATTGTCATCTCTCTCCTGCGCGGCGATCCTCAGGATTGGGCTTTTTCCCTGACACCTGGGGATCCTGTTTTGAGTGATGTTGATGCATTTTTTCAGGCTTTGGGGTTATTGTACGATGAGCCTAATGTCACTGATCAAGCTGAAAAAGCCTTGTTGGCATTAAATCAGGGGCTTGATGACGCTGAGTTATACTGTCAGAGATTCCGTAGGTGGGCAGTCCTGACCAAATGGAATGACGACGCTTTGGCGGCCCTTTTCCGGAAGGGTCTGTCGGATAATGTAAAGGATGTTATGGTGGGATTCCCTGTCCCCTCTGGTCTCAATGATTCTATGTCATTAGCGATTCAAATTGACAGACGTTTGCGTGAGCGGAGAAGTATGCGTGGAGTGGTGTTGCCTTGTGAGCCAGCTTCTGAGCCCATGCAGTGTGATGGAGTGGTGTCTGGGGCACAGCGTCATGAGTTTCGAAAGCGCAATGGGTTATGTTTCTACTGTGGTGATGCCTCTCATGCTATTTCAGTCTGCCCTAAGCGGGGAAGACGTTTTGCACGCTCAGTTGTCTTGGGTAGTGTTCAGACTAAGTTTTTATTAACTGTCACTCTGATATGCTCTCTGTCCTCATTTTCTGCTCAGGCTTTCGTTGATTCTGGAGCAGCTATTAACCTGATGGATTATGATTTTGCTAAACGTTGTGGGTTTCCCTTGATACCCCTACAGAAGTCTATTCCCCTACTGGGGATCGATTCTACCCCTTTGGCTGAGAATAAACCCCAGTTTTCTACTCAGGTGATAATGATGGTTGAACCTGATCACCAGGAGTGCTGCAAATTTTTGGTTCTATATAATCTGCATGACATTATCGTGCTGGGTTTCCCTTGGTTACAGTCTCATAATCCTGTTTTGGATTGGAAATCTGTGTCTGTAACCAGTTGGGGCTGCCAAAGTGTTAATACCAACACTCCTGTTTTTTCTGCCTCCCCCAGGCTCAGGATGTTCCTGACTTTTTGTTTGATTTTTCTGATGTGTTTAGCGAAAGTAAATCTGCATCCTTACCTCCCCATAGGAGCTATGACTGCGCTATTGAATTAGTGCCGGGTAGTAAATTCCCTAAAGGTCGCCTTTTTAACTTGTCTGTACCTGAACATGATGCTATGCGGTCTTATATCAAGGAATCATTGGAGAAGGGTCATATCAGACCATCCTCTTCACCCTTAGGTGCCGGTTTTTTCTTTGTGGCCAAAAAAGATGGTTCATTAAGGCCGTGTATTGATTATCGTCTCTTGAACAATATTACTGTGAAATATCAATACCCGTTACCCTTGATTTCTGACCTGTTTTCCAGGGTGAAAAACGCTACTTGGTTTACCAAGCTTGACCTCAGGGGAGCGTATAACCTTATTCGCATTAAGCACGGGGATGAATGGAAGACGGCATTCAATACCCCTGAAGGGCATTTTGAGTACCTAGTGATGCCCTTTGGGCTCACTAATGCTCCTTCCGTCTTCCAGTCCTTCATGAATGACATTTTCAGGGATTTTGTGGATAAATTTCTGATTGTTTATTTGGATGATATCTTGATTTTTTCTAATGACTGGGACTCTCATGTGAAACATGTTCGAACTGTATTCCAGATTTTGAGAGAGAATGCTCTGTATGTGAAGGGATCAAAGTGTCTTTTTGGCGTACAGAAGATCTCATTTCTGGGATTCATTTTGTCCCCATCTGTTATTGAAATGGACCCGGTCAAGGTTCAGGCCATCTGTGATTGGGTCCAACCTACTTCATTAAAGGCTCTTCAGAGATTTTTAGGTTTTGCCAATTTTTATCGTAAATTTATTGGTAATTTCTCGGTTATTGTTAAACCATTAACTGATTTGACCAGAAAGGGTTCTGATGTGGTGAATTGGCCTCCTGAGGCAGTCTCTGCATTTCAGGAACTTAAGCAGAGATTCACTTCTGCTCCTGTTCTACGGCAGCCTGATGTTTCTGTGCCATTTCAGGTGGAGGTTGATGCCTCTGAAATTGGGGCAGGTGCCGTTTTGTCCCAAAAAGATCCAGAGACCTCTAAAAGTAACCCTTGTGCCTTTTTCTCTCGAAAATTTTCTCCTACTGAACGTAATTATGACGTGGGTAATCGGGAGTTATTGGCCATGAAGTGGGCTTTTGAAGAGTGGAGACATTGGCTGGAGGGAGCCAAACATCAGGTGGTGGTCCTTACGGACCATAAGAATCTGGTCTATCTGGAATCTGCCAAGCGACTCAATCCTAGACAGGCCAGGTGGGCCTTGTTTTTCACACGTTTTAATTTTGTGGTTTCCTTTCTTCCTGGCACTAAGAATGTTAAGGCGGATGCCCTCTCGAGGAGTTTCCTTGCGGACTCTCCTGAGTTATCTGATCCTTCTGTTATTTTGAAAGAGGGTGTAGTTCTTTCCGCCATCTCGCCTAATTTGAGACTTGCTCTGGAGGGGTGTCAGGAGGATAGGCCCGAGCGCTGCCCTGTTGGAAAATTGTTTGTCCCGGACCAATGGAAAAAGAGTGTGATGTCTGAGATTCATTGTTCCGCATTGGCTGGACATCCCGGAATTTTTGGTACCAGAGACTTGGTTAGTCGGTCCTTTTGGTGGCCTACCTTGTCTCGCGATGTCAGGGAATTTGTGCAGTCCTGCGGGACTTGCTCTCGCTCCAAGCCTTGCTCTCGCTCTAGTGGTTTGTTAATGCCATTGCCTGTGCCCAAGAGACCATGGACCCATATCTCTATGGATTTCATTTCCGATCTTCCTGTTTCTCAGAGAATGACCACCATCTGGGTAATTTGTGATAGATTTTCCAAAATGATACATCTTGTGCCATTACCTAAGTTGCCTTCCTCCTCTGAATTGGTGCCGTTGTTCCTTCAGCACGTGGTTCGTTTACACGGCATTCCTGAGAACATTGTGTCTGACAGAGGAGTCCAGTTTGTTTCCAGATTTTGGAGGACTTTTTGTTCTAAACTGGGTGTTCAATTGTCTTTCTCCTCGGCATTTCATCCTCAGACCAATGCTCAAACTGAGAGAACAAACCAGACATTGGAGACTTATCTAAGATGCTTTGTGTCTGCTGATCAGGATGACTGGGTCTCTTTTTTGCCTTTGGCTGAGTTTGCTCTTAATAATAGGGCTAGCTCTGCCACTTTGATGTCTCCGTTTTTCTGTAATTCTGGGTTTCACCCTCGATTTTCTTCAGGACAGACTGAAGCTTCTGTCTGTCCAGGTGTTGACTCTGTTGTTGAGCGTATGCAACAGATTTGGGACCAGGTAGTGGAGAGGTTGTCCCTCTCTCAGGAGAAGGCCCAGCGGTTTGCTAACCGGCATAGGACTGATGGTCCTCGGTTTAAAGTGGGGGACTTGGTCTGGTTGTCCTCAAAGAATATTCCTATGAGAGTAGCATCTCCTAAATTTAAGCCTAGGTTCATTGGACCTTATAAGATCATGTAGATTATTAATCCTGTTTCTTTTCGTTTGCTTCTTCCAGGGACATTTAAGATCCATAACGTGTTCCACAAGTCCTTGTTGAAGAGGTTTGTTGAGCCAGTGGTTCCTGCTGCTGTGCCTCCTGACCCTGTTTTGGTTGAGGGCAATCTGGAGTATGTGGTTGAGAAAATATTGGATTCTCGTTTTTCTAGACGAAGACTCCAGTATTTGGTTAAATGGAGAGGTTATGGTCAGGAAGACAATTCTTGGGTGTTTGCTTCGGACATCCATGCTAGGAGACTTATCCGTGCGTATCATAGAACTCATCCTGACCGACCTGGTTGCTCAATTGAGGGTTCGGTGACCCCTCCTCAAGGGGGGGTACTGTTGTGAATGGGTTTGAGATGAGTTCTGAGCAGAGGCTCCCTCTGGTGGTTACAAGCGGTACTAGTGAAGATTGTGAGGACTGGGAATCAGGTGTTACTGACTGGTCTTATATAAGGGAGTCATTTTCCCATCAGGGTTGCCGGTGATCAATTGTTCTGGTCTGAATCCTTCATTCCAGTTTCCCTTGTAGCTTGCTGTGTCGTGTCTGCATCTCCTGCTTACAGATAAGACTTTTGCTTCTTTTGTGTTTTTGCTGTGTTTTTGCATTTTGTCCTGCACTTCTTTGGGGGCCTTCAGGGTCCCCTCCGGGGGCTTCTGCCCTCTCAGTTTAGTTCAGCCACTGATGTTTTGTACTTTTGCTTTTTCCAGTTTTTTCAGTGGCTGCTGTTTTGATTTTGTTACACCAGAGAACTAATTTAGGTGGTAGAGGTCGTGTGATCTCAGGTGATTTTGAAATTAGTAGAGTTGGTGTTTTTCAGGGTTTTCTGAGATTGCAGTAAGTACCCTTCCTGTCCTTTTCTATTTAGATAGTTTGGGCCCCAGCGTTTGCTCATACTATTTTCTTTCTGTGTCAGTATTTCCTTTTGTCTAACCGCCATTACATGTTTGGGGGCTTTCTATTATCTTTGGGGTTCTGCTCCGGGGCAGATAGCTTTCCTATTTCTATCTTTAGGTGTAGTTAGTTTCTCAGGCTGTGACGGGGCGTCTAGGACCAACGTAGGAACGCTCCACGGCTGCCTCTAGTTGCGGTGGTTAGTCAGGGTACTGCAATCTCATAGATTCCAACTGCTCTGGTGTATTTCCTTTTTTACCTGCACTCCTCAGCTACCGTAACATAACAGTACAATCTCTACAACCTCTGCTTGCTGGGATCTGACTTTTACTACTGTGCAACCTTTCCCTTTTAAATGGTACAATCTCTACAACCTCTGCTTGCTGGGATCTGACTTTTACTACTGTGCAACCTTTCCCTTTTAAATGGTACAATCTCTACAACCTCTGCTTGCTGGGATCTGACTTTTACTACTGTGCAACCTTTCCCTTTTAAATGGTACAATCTCTACAACCTCTGCTTGCTGGGATCTGACTTTTACTACTGTGCAACCTTTCCCTTTTAAATGGTACAATCTCTACAACCTCTGCTTGCTGGGATCTGACTTTTACTACTGTGCAACCTTTCCCTTTTAAATGGTACAATCTCTACAACTTCTGCTTGCTTGGATCTGACTTTTACTACTGTGCAACCTTTCCCTTTTAAATGGTACAATCTCTACAACCTCTGCTTGCTGGGATCTGACTTTTACTACTGTGCAACCTTTCCCTTTTAAATGGTACAATCTCTACAACCTCTGCTTGCTGGGATCTGACTTTTACTACTGTGCAACCTTTCCCTTTTAAATGGTACAATCTCTACAACTTCTGCTTGCTTGGATCTGACTTTTACTACTGTGCAACCTTTCCCTTTTAAATGGTACAATCTCTACAACCTCTGCTTGCTGGGATCTGACTTTTACTACTGTGCAACCTTTCCCTTTTAAATGGTACAATCTCTACAACCTCTGCTTGCTGGGATCTGACTTTTACTACTGTGCAACCTTTCCCTTTAAATGTGCCTGCTGAATGTTTGCTAAATTAATCTGTTGCATTGTATTCAATACTTACTGCTGTATAGCCATGCTGCGGCCAGTAGAGATGCTATCAGGTGCAAGGTGTTACCAGCATATGGATGCAGCCAGGCCCTGTGCCTTTGATTGTGTATCCTCCCCTGGTGTGCTGGGCAGCTGCTAATTTATCCCAAAGCAGCTACCACAACTCCTCCCACCTGATCCTCTACTCAGTCCTATATATTCAGTAGCAGCCTAAGGGGGGCACGCGTGTGGGGTCTGGCACGCGTCATCTCCCTGCAGCAGAAGTACCACTGCAGCAAAAAGTACAGTAAAGCTGCAGTTATTTCAACGGCAGTTAGTCACGGCAGGAGTCAGGACCCCACACTATGTCTCTTTTGGGTATGTCTGCTGAGTAAGCACTTCCAATTACTTGTACCTGGCTTTTCTATTTACCCATCTCACTCTTTCACCATGTTTACATATGCCTTCACAGTGTTTGCTTCATTAATCCTCTCTCTCCTTCGCTATCCCCAAACCCCAGCACCCTCTAATCAAATAATCATCTCCCCTTCCCTCCTTCCTCCCCACCTGTCCTCCTCTGCTGACCTGCTCCTCAACCTCAAATCTGTCCTAATAAAACACAAAACAAGCTTCCCTCTCTCCTTCTCCCACCTGCTCTCCCTTTCTCTGCTCCTCCTCACTGCTGGTGACTAGAGTTGAGCGATACTTTCCGATATGCTAAAGTATCGGAATCGGAATGGTATCGCCGATATCACTAAAATATCGGCGATACCCGATACCGATACCGGAAGTCCCATGTAAGTCTATGGGAACAAAATATCGCAACTAAAAAAACCCCATTCTTTCCTTGTAAACACTAAATATACACACATAGAATACATATATATATATATATATACATGTCATTGTGACATATATATATACATATATGTATAGTTTATACACTTCTACATAGTAAAATATCCTTTGATTCAATTGCCGGGTAAAGCCGGCTTCAGTGAAAAGACAGAAGCACCCGACATGAAATGACACTTGGTGTACATAGGGTTAAACATTTCTTTTCATGTCCTTTGCTATCTAATTTGCACAAACAATTAAATCAGAATATGTGTGCAAAATTTCACACCTGTAGGGGTTAATTAAAGGTGTAAATTCGTTGTAAAAAAAACGGACTTTTTTGCTACGAATTTACACCTTTAATTAACCCCTAGAGGTGTGAAATTTTGCACACATAGTCTGATTTAATTGTTTGTGCAAATTAGATAGCAAAGGACATGAAAAGACATGGTTAACCCTATGTACACCAAGTGTCATTTCATGTCGGGTGACCCGACATGAAATGACACTTGGTGTACATAGGGTTAAACATTTCTTTTCATGTCCTTTGCTATCTAATTTGCACAAACAATTAAATCAGACTATGTGTGCAAAATTTCACACCTCTAGGGGTTAATTAAAGGTGTAAATTCGTTGTAAAAAAAACGGACTTTTTTGCTACGAATTTACACCTTTAATTAACCCCTAGAGGTGTGAAATTTTGCACACATAGTCTGATTTAATTGTTTGTGCAAATTAGATAGCAAAGGACATGAAAAGACATGGTTAACCCTATGTACACCAAGTGTCATTTCATGTCGGGTTCTGCATTTTCACAAAAGCCGGCAATTGAATTAGCGGCTATTATACTATGTAGAAGTGTATGAACTACAAATATAAATATATATATATATGTGTCACAAATTCAATGACATGTATATATATATATGAGGTGTAAAATTGCTGAAAAAAAATGCGTGGGCTCCCGCCCTATTTTCGCAACCAGACAGACAAAGCCAGTGAGTGGGGGCAGATAATAATAGCCCAGAGAGGGACCATTATTTTTGGCCCCCCCCGGCTACTAACATCTGCCCCCAGACACCCCAGGAAAGACAAATCTATAATTAGATTCACCCTTTCTGGCACTTTGCCCGTCTATTCCCATTGCCCTGTAGCGGTGGCGAATGGGTTAATATGGGGTTAAAGCCACCTTGCTATTGAAAGGTGACCTTAAGCCAGGTTAATAATTGAGAGCTGTCAATTAGACAACTATCAATTATTAATCCTATTGCATGAAATAAAAATAAAACACACACACTTTAATTAAAAATCATTTTAATGAAATAAAGACACATGTTTTTGACCATCTTTTATTTTACTGCAAAAACCATTTCCTGTAATAAAAATAAAATAAAAAAGCAAAATTATTCTTACCTATCCCATGCACAGTCAGGTCCCACGGTGTAATCCTTCAGAAAGGGTTAATGTTTACTGCAGGGACCGCAGCTAATGCTGCAGCCTCACAGTAAACCCCAAATGAATGAGTTCCTCTCCTGCCTGACAGGAGAGTAAAGGCTGGGTGTCACATAACGATACACCAGCGATCCCGACAACGATATGCACTTGTCAGGATCGCTGGTGTATCGCTACATGATCGCTGCTGAGCTGCCAAACAGGCAGCTCAGGCAGCGATCTGGGACAGCGACACTGCGGGTAACATCGCTTAAGGGCCCGTCTCACATAGCGATATCGCTACCGAGATCGCTGCTGAGTCACTAGTTTTGTGACGCAGCAGCGAGCTCACCAGCGATATCGCTGTGTGTGACATTCAGCGACGATCAGCCCCCCTGCCGGGTATCGCTGATCGTCGCAGAAATGTCAGGACCTTTTTTTGATCGCTGGTTTCCCTCTGACAGGCACGCATCGCTGCGTGTGACAGGCGGGAAACCAGCGATCAAAGGTCCTGACATTTCAGCGACGATCAGCGATACCCGCAGGGGGGCTGATCGTCGCTGAATGTCACACACAGCGATATCGCTGGTGAGCTCGCTGCTGCGTCACAAAACTAGTGACTCAGCAGCGATCTCGGTAGCGATATCGCTATGTGAGACGGGCCCTTAAGTGGAAAGCTTAATTGATTGCTTTCCACTTTCACTTCAGGTCAGCCAGGGACACAATCAGTGACGTCAGAGGGAACTGATTAACAAAAATAGGGGTTCCCTTCGAAAAAAAAATGGCGTGGGGTCCCCCCTATTTTTGTTAACCAGCCAGATGAAGCAGACCGCTGAGGCCTGGATTTTCAGGCTGTTAAGGAGCCAAGATCCATGGACCTTGCCAGCCTGATAATACCAGGCCACAGCAGTCTGCATATCTTGGCTGATTAACAAAAATAGGGGATCCCCTCGAAAAAAATTAGCGTGGGGTCCCCCCTATTTTTGTTAACCAGCCAGATGAAGCAGACCGCTGAGGCCTGGATTTTCAGGCTGTTAAGGAGCCAAGATCCATGGACCTTGCCAGCCTGATAATACCAGGCCACAGCAGTCTGCATATCTTGGCTGATTAACAAAAATAGGGGATCCCCTCGAAAAAAATTAGCGTGGGGTCCCCCCTATTTTTGTTAACCAGCCAGATGAAGCAGACTGCTGAGGCCTGGTTTTTCAGGCTGGTAAGGATCCAATATCCATGGACCTTGCAAGCCTGATAATACCAGGCCACAGCAGTCTGCTTAGCTTGGCTGGTTAACAAAAATAGGGGATCCCCTCGAAAAAAAAACGGCGTGGGGATCCCCCCTATTTTTGTTAACCAGCCAAGTAAAATGCAGACTGCTGCGGCCTGGTATTAAAAGACTGTCAAGGCCCATGGATTTTGGCCCTCAACAGCCTGATAATACCAGGCTACAGCAGCCCCACATTTGGCGCATCAAAAGATGTGCCAATTGTGGCACTTTACCCGGCTCTTCCCACTTGCCCTGTAGCGGTGGCAAGCGGGGTAATAAGGGGTTATTGTCACCGTTGATTGCACGGTGACAATAAGCCCGGTTAATAATGGAGAGGCGTCAATAAGACACCGATCCATTATTAATCCCAAAGTTATTAAATGTGTAAAAAAAAGACAAAGCAAGAAAAAAGTATTTTAATGAAATAAAAGAGACAACACAGTTTTCATTTCTTTTATTACTCTCTCATTCCTGCGACGCCATCGATCTCCTGTAAAAAAAGAAAAAAAACAAACCAACAGTATACCACCTGTCCGACGCAGTCCATAGTAACGATTGTCCCACGACGATCCAACTCTGCTACATCGCAATGACAGGCAGAGCCTGTCATTGCAACGCAGCACAGCTGATTACCTGCTTCCCCGGCGGTGACGTCATCGGACTGACTGCTTTACGGCCGGGATTACCCAGCAGTCACTGCAGTTATCGCGAGAAACTGCATGTGACCGCCGGGGAGAAGAGGATGGCGGCCATGAAGCAGTCCAGGACGTGACCGCCGGAGATCTTCTGCCAGGTAAGTGCCGCTGACTCCTGACAGACCCGACAGACGGACACTGACAGTGACAGTGACATCCCGATTCCGGTATCCGATAAGACGAAAATATCGGAACTCGGAATCGGAATTCCGATACAGCTAATATCGGCCGATACCCGATATTTGCAGTATCGGAATGCTCAACACTACTGGTGACATATCTCCCAATCCTGGACCTCCACAGTTCATACCCACCATTAGTACTCCTTCCTACCGCTCCCTATCTAATAGGAACTACCGCAATCTTTCCAACGTAAAACCTGTGCCATTGACACCCACCCCCCTGCTCCCTCTCTCTGGAGCACTCTGGAATGCCCGCTCCATCTGCAATAAGCTTCATGTGATTCATGACCTCTTTCTCTCTTGCAATCTTGCTTTCCTCGCCCTCACAGAAACATGGCTGACACCCTCTGACACCGCCTCCCCTGCTGCGCTGTGTTACAGTGGTCTCCAATTCACCCACACTCCTTGCCCTGGAAACAGACATGGTGGAGGAGTGGGTGTTCTCCTTTCCTCTAACTGCAACTTTAACCCAATCCCACCTCTTCCCTCCCTAATCCTCCCTTCCTTTGAAGTCCACTCTGTCCGCATCTACTCTCCCTCCAACCTCCAAGTGGCCGTCATATACCGACCTCCAGGCCCGACCACTGCCTTCATCGACCAATTCACTACCTGGCTTCTTCACTTTCTCTCCACTGACATCCCCACCATCATCATGGGTGACTTCAACATCCCCACTGATACCCTTCAGTCAGCAGCCTCCAAACTTCTGTCCCTTACTTCATCCTTTGGACTTACTCAGTGGTCCTCCTCAGCCACCCACACGGATGGTCATACATTAGACTTGGTCTTCACCCGCCTCTGCTCTCTATCTAACTTCACCACCTCCCCTCTCCCTCTATCCGACCACCATCTACTCACTTTCTCATCCCTGTCTTCCTCTCCTGTCACCCATGTCCAGCAACACGTGCACCCCCGCAGACACCTTGCACACCTAGACATCCACACACTCTCTGACTCTATTCTTTCACTGGCATCAATATCCTCACTCCACAATACAGACAGTGCCACTGCTTTCTACAATGCCACTCTCACATCGGCTATTGACACGGTCGCCCCTCTCGTTCATGGCAGAGTGCGACGTACCAACAGACAACCTTGGCACAATAACACCACTAAAAAGCTCCGGCAAGTGTCCAGGATTACAGAGCGGCGTTGGAAAAAAACAAATTCGCAAGACGACTTCACTGCATTCAAACAAGCAACACTCTCTTTCAAATCTGCCCTCACCTCTGCTAAACAGGCCTACTTCACAACCCTCGTATCTTCCCTATCCTACAACCCCAAACAGTTATTCAAAACTTTTAACTCCCTCCTCCGCCCACCACTGCCCCCTCCTACATCCCTCATCTCTGCTGAGGAC
Organism: Oophaga sylvatica; assembly: GCA_033576555.1. Taxonomy (NCBI): domain Eukaryota; kingdom Metazoa; phylum Chordata; class Amphibia; order Anura; family Dendrobatidae; genus Oophaga; species Oophaga sylvatica. Next base: position 344,855,857 of record JARQOD010000001.1, read on the forward strand.
TTTGCCACACACTTCAAAAATAAGATCGACCAAACAAGGCAAGTCTTCATTGTTCAACCACCTCAACCACTTTGTATACCAGACCAATGCCCCAACCCCATAACCTCCCTCTCCAACATAACTGAAGGGGAGCTTAAATGTCTTCTCTCCAAATCGCACCTCACAACCTGTGCACTTGACCCCATCCCAACCCACCTCCTCCCCAACCTCACCACCACTATTATTCCATCCCTAACCCACCTCTTCAACCTATCACTAACTTCCGGTACCTTCCCTTCTGCTTTCAAGCATGCCACAATCACGCCTATTCTTAAAAAGCCAACCCTCGACCCAACCGCTATGTCCAGCTATTGCCCAATATCGCTGCTCCCATTCGCTTCCAAACTCCTGGAGCTGCATGTCCACGCTGAGCTTTCCTACCACTTCTCTTCTAACTTGCTCTTTGACACTCTACAATCTAGTTTCCGCCCCATCACTCCACTGAGACATCCCTGACCAAAATTACTAATGACCTACTTACAGCCAAAGCGAACAGACAATACTCTATACTCCTGCTTCTTGACCTGTCCTCTGCTTTTGACACAGTTGACCACTGCCTTCTACTACAGATTCTTTCCTCCTTTGGCGTCAAAGACCTCGCCCTATCCTGGATCTCCTCATACCTTTCCAACCGCACATTCAGCGTCTCCCACTCACACACTACCTCCTCGTCCCACCCTCTCTCCGTTGGAGTCCCCCAAGGATCTGTTCTAGGACCCCTACTCTTCTCAATCTATACACTTGGCCTGGGGCAACTCATAAAGTCCCACGGATTCCAGTACCACCTTTACGCTGATGACACTCAGATCTACCTCTCTGGCCCAGACATCACCTCTCTGCTATCCAGAATCCCGGAGTGTCTATCAGCCATATCCTCCTTCTTCTCCTCCCGCTTCCTCAAACTCAATGTGGACAAATCTGAACTCATAATCTTTCCCCCATCCCACAGATCTTCCTTACCTGACCTATCTATCACAATTAACGACATCACGCTTTCCCCCGTACCAGAAGTCCGCTGCCTCGGAGTAACCCTTGACTCTGCCCTGTCCTTCAAACCGCACATCTAAGCTCTTTCTACCTCCTGTCGCCTTCAGCTCAAAAATATTTCAAGAATCCGTCCTTTCCTCAACCCTCAATCTACTAAAATGATTGTGCACGCCCTCATCATCTCCCGCCTCGACTACTGCAACACCCTTTTCTCTGGCCTCCCTGCTAACACCCTCGCACCTCTCCAGTCCATCCTTAACTCTGCTGCACGACTAATTCACCTCTCTCCTCGCTACTACTCCGCTTCTCCCCTCTGCAAATCTCTTCACTGGCTCCCATTCCCTCAGCGTATCCAGTTCAAATTACTAATACTGACCTACAAGGCCATCTATAATCTGTCTCCTCCTTATATCTCTGAACTAATCTCCCGATATCTTCCCTCACGTAATCTCCGATCCTCCCAAGACATCCTTCTCTCCTCCACACTTATTCGCTCCTCACCCAACCGCCTCCAAGACTTCTCCCGAATATCCCCCATCCTCTGGAATTCTTTGCCCCAACACGTCCGACTATCAAACACATTCGGATCCTTCAGACGGAACCTGAAAACCCACCTCTTCAGGAAAGCCTACAGCCTGCAATGACCCTGCTACCTCCTCACCACTACCCGAGATATTGCCTCAACCAACACCGGAACTGCTGCAACCCCCCGACCTACTGTCTCCTGCCTCACAATCCTGTAGAATGTAAGCCCTAAAGGGCAGGGTCCTGTTAAATATTAATTATTGGTTATGGATTTATTCTTTATACACTCAATTCTGTACCAAGCACGTTAACGATCGCTGACATTACAGATGCTATTTCTGTATGGTAAAGTGTCATTTCCATATACAGAGACCACGTGATCTAAGGGACTTATATATAATGGCTACACGAAGGGAGGGGTCGCTATTGCTCGCTCACTCTCTCTACAGACACTTTACTCTGACAAGGACTATGATGAATGAACATCCAGCTGCCATGTAACCACGTGTTGTTTCTCTGAGACGCTCCTGACAGAGACAGAATGTCATTTTTACCATTCAAGACACCAAGGAAAGATGTGTACAAGCTTTGCTATGGACAAATGGACAATCTCTACGTAACTATTTCACTCATTTTATGTTTTCCTGTAATGATGTTTTTTGGTAAACAGTCCAATAAACCACTATAATTTTTTATAAGAAACGTGACATTTCCTTTAGAAGTATCGCATCTGGTAACAAGTCCTGGAAAAATATATGAAATTAAGCATTTTTAACATTTTGGAGAGCCAGCCAAGCACACTTGATTTTTAGAGTGTGAATTTTTGATAACTTGCAACGGGAGGAGGAATAGAAGGAAAATTACGTCAGATGTGCAAGTCGTCAAAGAAATCACATTACGATATCTCTACGATCAAGAAAGAACCTATGAATGAGGACTAAGAGTTGCCAGACGTACTACAGGAATCAGACGTGCTGATGACAAGAGGCCATTGTTCAAGAAAGGAGCTACAAGCTGAGATATTTCAAGGTAAGAAATATGGATGTCATTACTTCTTTTTCTAAGCAAAGTAGACTGAAATTTATGTCTGTAGATCAGTCTAATTTAGAAGTTTTATGGCTCAGCTTATATGCAGAATGTGAAAAGGAAAATCTAAAGCTAGAATCTAAGCTAGTGTCCTTTAATAGAGAAAGAGAGAAATTAAAAAACATTTTACAGTTGATTGACGTATTTCACAAGTTTGTATTAGAGAAATCTAAAAATGACTGTGTAGGAATAGTGTCAGAAGATACCAGTGATGTTCCCGAAATTGACTGTAATGAGGTAACTGAGCAAGATGTGGGACATGTGTCTGTAATGGCTACTCAAGGTGACCTTGTCTCTGATGACGTAAAAAAAGATGGTGGAAATGTGGGAGGAGACTTGAGAACTGATGTAGGAGGGAACATGGGAGGAGACTTGAGAACTGATGTAGGAGGGAACATGGGAGGAGACTTCAGAACTGATGCAGATGACGTACGAGGGACGGATGTTCAATGGCCACCAAAAATAGAAGACAATTCACAGGCCCAACTCCAAATTAAAGTTAGGAAAAATTTGTTAAAATTATGCAAAATCATTCGTGCATATGATAACAAAATCCATGTATGCAGAAATTCTGAAATCTTCGAAAGCTTTATTGATAAGCTTGATTTAAGTAATGCTGAGAAAAATCAATTATTTAAATTGTGGCTTCCTGCAACCTTTTCCAGACGCTTAACATTGAAGTTGACTTGTGATAACTTACATGGAGATCTAGATGATAAAGACAGATTGAAAATTCTGATTTTCTGTGCATTAAATGAAAATTGTCCAGATATTGAGATTCTTCAAAAATTAAGGATTGGTCGGAAAGAATGTACTTTTACATTCATGTCCATATTTGAAAGGTTGTACAAAACTCTAATTACCAATGTCAAAACACAATCAATGATAAAGTATTTTGTGGACAAATTTGGATTCCTAAATTCTGTATCTCGTGTTATTGCGTTACAAAAAGATACTTTATTTGAATGTGCGCAATCCCTTGATTTTGCTAGAAAACATGAGAATCGTGAATGGAAAATAAATCAAACAGACAGAGTAAGATCTTTTCAAAAGCCAGTGTCAAAATCTCCTAAACTGAGTCATCCCCGGAATCAAATCTATGACATACGGAGGAAATTACATATTTGTTATAAGCCCTATAAAAAAATCCAAGAGTCCGCTTTGCAGAAAGAGTTAATAATTCAAAGTTCAAACGGCTCTGTAAAGAGACAAATGGCGGACATTGAAAGACAGGAACAGGTGATTCTTCAAAGAGACATAGTTGAGTCTTCAGTTTACAGCTCATTATCGGAGCTGCTCAAACAATCATTAAAAAGAGGAATCATAAAAAGAGCTTTCCAGGACATCTTTCACAAAGAAATAAGATTTGGTTTAGGAATTGACTGAAAATGAAATTATATGTTGTGTAAAAGTATTATACAATATATTATTCAGTTATTTGTAATTATTTTATAAATATAATTCTGTAGTTCACAGCTTTTGTATATATATATATATATATATATATATATTCATACAGTATATATATAGTATATTTGTATAAGTAGAGATTGTATGACTGTATATCTATATCTATAGTGATAAAATTAAAATAAACTACAGAAAATATTTAGAATTACATTAAAGCCAATACATATATGTATAAGACATTGCAATTGTTTTGTTTTTGTATATGATATTAACCTTATCTTTTATTTATCCTTAGAATTTTCACTTCAAAGTAGGATTTAAATCGGGAAAAACTCTCTTACATGGATTTATTCCTTTATTTACACAGGAATTTGTAATAACTGCATGTTTTTTATATATTTAACACTTAAAAGGAAATAATATGTAACTAACTGAATCTAAATTTAGTTTTTGTGTGTTGCTAACATTTTGAAGTTATTTATTTGCATGGCAATATGTTCTTACTGCATGACAGTCACACATGTGACATTTAAACTGTTCTAATAATAAGGCAATTACCATATACCCCTATTTTCAGTGGTTGCAACTTAAAGCTCTTGTAGCTTCAGTGAGCTCGGCCTCTGCAAGTCAAAGAATTTTTTTTAGGCCTCTTAAGTTCTAGGGTTCAATTTCAGTTGCAAACCTTGCACAAAATATAGAAACAGATCATAACTAATTTTCTTATGAGTCTTTCTATCTATAAGTGGTTCACAAAGTTTGTTATGTGTATTTGGGGAATATTCAAAGAAATATTAAAATATTAAATGTAGTAGTTTACAATGCGCATTGATAATTAGGATACAATTATTTGGGTTAAAATATATATGTATTACAACCTTTTTGTATGAGGAATCTGTGGTGTAAACTTATATGTTCACAGTCTGAGTGACAGATGACAGATGTGTGTATGAGCAGCTGCTAAGAGTGAATATAATCTAAGAGTATGTGATGTATGAAAGGAGAGGTTTCACAATTCATGGTATGCGAGAAAAACAACAACTTGTTTTTTAAAAAAAATAATACAAATCAGTTCAATTAGAATATTAAGATACATAATGAAATATTATCTACTCAACATATATTCCTTTAGTAATTATTGTTTTTTTAGTTAATAGTAGATAAGTGGAATCACACATCAAAATGGTTTATCAAGAAAATTTACATTTAGATTATTTTTTTTCCTTTTTCCCAAAAGATAATTTTATGATATTCAATGTTATTTTTATTTTTAATGGTTACATAGATGGTACACATCTTCAGACAAATATATGGTATAAAGCTAAAACAGAAGTTACATAAATAATTTATAAAACAATTATTTTTTTTTTTCATTTTGGTTTTGATAAATCAATTATTTCACAGAATAATATTTTTTTTTGGTATTAAGGGGGAAATGTGTTTTTGATCTTGAATACATCATCACATTTCATCAACACCTCTTCTTCACAGATTTTAAAGAATATAAAAAGACTACAATGGTATAACTACTAGAGATAATAACATTAAGTATTATAAAGAGTCATTTCTTTACACTAAGAAGGGGATTACATGCAAAGTTGCATAATATGAATATTTTGGTAACACAAGGTCATGACAAATATGAAATCATCCAGATAATGGAAATATTAAGGGTATGTGTTACAGACAACATAATTAATCAGCATTTGTCATAAACATATAAAGGCCTTATTTTTATTCTTACTTTTGTTTTTATTTTTATTTTTCATTTTTTATTCTTCTTTTATCTCTATTTTTGATTCTTAATTTCTATTTTTATCTCAATCAATCAAGAAACATCAATATTTAATAAAGTAATGTCTAGTACAAGAATATTGCTTCATTAAATATAGTGAAGATATCGGTTCATTAAAAGAAAATGTTCTAATTCTGAGTAAATTCATTCATTCATTCATTCATTCATTCACTCATATTCACATTTTGGTTCATGGCTATACATTCTTACCTATTATTGGTCTAATAAATATATTCCATTAATAAAGTTTTAGTAATAAAGATGGAAACACTTGTTACATGAAAAACACACTGACACCTATGGGTTGAAAAGGTAATTACACCAATGACATAAAAATGTTCTATCTCATGAAGAATATGGTTAATAATGCATTATCATTTATGATTGTTTCACATACAAACATGAATTCCATATTACTATTCTGATAATAATTCAATGGATATTACTGATTGCTATGGTACGCTGTGATATTATAGGTTAGGAAAATTACCAGATTTGGTATAGAATAGGGAATGAAGACTTCAAGCAAGATATTGGAATTACGTTAATAAAGACTTTTCATATTTCTAAATTCAAGTAAATTTAAAAAGTTGCAAGAAGAAAAACCTGAAGTTCCAGAAGGTAAAAAGGCTATATGATGTCTGAGTAATAATAGACTGTGTCAATTACAATTCATTTCATCACTGACAACAACTGCAGTATTCACCACTGACAACCACACATGGCAGAGGACGATGATCCTATGATGCTAATATGAACTGTGTTATCAAGCTTTTATCACGTTCCAGTGGTTTCCTATCACCTATGAAGCTTCAATGAAAGCTGGTGAACAATAAGTTGTCAGGAAGCTACAACCCTGACATGAGTCCTGTGCATTAGGACTAAGGACTGGTTATGGTGCTATCTTTAGCAAGGAAGAGTCATTTTAACCCTTGCTTTGCTGACCAAAGATGTCACACCTGTTCCAAGACCAGTGCGGATGGCATGGAGGATTCCAGAAATATGCAAGGCGAGCCAATGTAAGTCCAGGTCTTTAAAGGTGACACTGCTCAGATATTAAAGCTTCATTTCATCTATGGACTTTGTTTTCTTATCAACATTTGAATTTATGGACTTTGATGGACACATGACACACGGTCTCCACAATATCTACATGTTATTTCAAAGGAATTATCATATAAAGACTGTGTTTTAAAAGAATCAAGAACAAGGCGTCAACATGAAGACCAGATGACATCAGATGATGATGACTGGACCCGAGACGCTTCAATTTAGGTTTAGGAAAGTATAAGACATATATTTTATATGAATATTGGTCACGGCTTACCATAACATGAATTCACATAATTATGTTATTGAGTGCATATAACAATAATCTGATATTATTATTATTATTGAAATTAAATTATTTTGCCAAAGAAGAAGAAAAAGAAGAAAGAAGATCTGATTATCCTAAAGATGAACTTCTCTACTTTGAGGGTTCCAATTAATATCTGTCACCCTCAAAAGGGGGAATTGTTAAATATTAATTATTGGTTATGGATTTATTCTTTATACACTCAATTCTGTACCAAGCACGTTAACGATCGCTGACATTACAGATGCTATTTCTGTATGGTAAAGTGTCATTTCCATATACAGAGACCACGTGATCTAAGGGACTTATATATAATGGCTACACGAAGGGAGGGGTCGCTATTGCTCGCTCACTCTCTCTACAGACACTTTACTCTGACAAGGACTATGATGAATGAACATCCAGCTGCCATGTAACCACGTGTTGTTTCTCTGAGACGTTCCTGACAGAGACAGAATGTCATTTTTACCATTCAAGACACCAAGGAAAGATGTGTACAAGCTTTGCTATGGACAAATGGACAATCTCTACGTAACTATTTCACTCATTTTATGTTTTCCTGTAATGATGTTTTTTGGTAAACAGTCCAATAAACCACTATAATTTTTTTATAAGAAACGTGACATTTCCTTTAGAAGTATCGCATCTGGTAACAAGTCCTGGAAAAATATATGAAATTAAGCATTTTTAACATTTTGGAGAGCCAGCCAAGCACACTTGATTTTTAGAGTGTGAATTTTTGATAACTTGCAACGGGAGGAGGAATAGAAGGAAAATTACGTCAGATGTGCAAGTCGTCAAAGAAATCACATTACGATATCTCTACGATCAAGAAAGAACCTATGAATGAGGACTAAGAGTTGCCAGACGTACTACAGGAATCAGACGTGCTGATGACAAGAGGCCATTGTTCAAGAAAGGAGCTACAAGCTGAGATATTTCAAGGTAAGAAATATGGATGTCATTACTTCTTTTTCTAAGCAAAGTAGACTGAAATTTATGTCTGTAGATCAGTCTAATTTAGAAGTTTTATGGCTCAGCTTATATGCAGAATGTGAAAAGGAAAATCTAAAGCTAGAATCTAAGCTAGTGTCCTTTAATAGAGAAAGAGAGAAATTAAAAAACATTTTACAGTTGATTGACGTATTTCACAAGTTTGTATTAGAGAAATCTAAAAATGACTGTGTAGGAATAGTGTCAGAAGATACCAGTGATGTTCCCGAAATTGACTGTAATGAGGTAACTGAGCAAGATGTGGGACATGTGTCTGTAATGGCTACTCAAGGTGACCTTGTCTCTGATGACGTAAAAAAAGATGGTGGAAATGTGGGAGGAGACTTGAGAACTGATGTAGGAGGGAACATGGGAGGAGACTTGAGAACTGATGTAGGAGGGAACATGGGAGGAGACTTCAGAACTGATGCAGATGACGTACGAGGGACGGATGTTCAATGGCCACCAAAAATAGAAGACAATTCACAGGCCCAACTCCAAATTAAAGTTAGGAAAAATTTGTTAAAATTATGCAAAATCATTCGTGCATATGATAACAAAATCCATGTATGCAGAAATTCTGAAATCTTCGAAAGCTTTATTGATAAGCTTGATTTAAGTAATGCTGAGAAAAATCAATTATTTAAATTGTGGCTTCCTGCAACCTTTTCCAGACGCTTAACATTGAAGTTGACTTGTGATAACTTACATGGAGATCTAGATGATAAAGACAGATTGAAAATTCTGATTTTCTGTGCATTAAATGAAAATTGTCCAGATATTGAGATTCTTCAAAAATTAAGGATTGGTCGGAAAGAATGTACTTTTACATTCATGTCCATATTTGAAAGGTTGTACAAAACTCTAATTACCAATGTCAAAACACAATCAATGATAAAGTATTTTGTGGACAAATTTGGATTCCTAAATTCTGTATCTCGTGTTATTGCGTTACAAAAAGATACTTTATTTGAATGTGCGCAATCCCTTGATTTTGCTAGAAAACATGAGAATCGTGAATGGAAAATAAATCAAACAGACAGAGTAAGATCTTTTCAAAAGCCAGTGTCAAAATCTCCTAAACTGAGTCATCCCCGGAATCAAATCTATGACATACGGAGGAAATTACATATTTGTTATAAGCCCTATAAAAAAATCCAAGAGTCCGCTTTGCAGAAAGAGTTAATAATTCAAAGTTCAAACGGCTCTGTAAAGAGACAAATGGCGGACATTGAAAGACAGGAACAGGTGATTCTTCAAAGAGACATAGTTGAGTCTTCAGTTTACAGCTCATTATCGGAGCTGCTCAAACAATCATTAAAAAGAGGAATCATAAAAAGAGCTTTCCAGGACATCTTTCACAAAGAAATAAGATTTGGTTTAGGAATTGACTGAAAATGAAATTATATGTTGTGTAAAAGTATTATACAATATATTATTCAGTTATTTGTAATTATTTTATAAATATAATTCTGTAGTTCACAGCTTTTGTATATATATATATATATATATATATATTCATACAGTATATATATAGTATATTTGTATAAGTAGAGATTGTATGACTGTATATCTATATCTATAGTGATAAAATTAAAATAAACTACAGAAAATATTTAGAATTACATTAAAGCCAATACATATATGTATAAGACATTGCAATTGTTTTGTTTTTGTATATGATATTAACCTTATCTTTTATTTATCCTTAGAATTTTCACTTCAAAGTAGGATTTAAATCGGGAAAAACTCTCTTACATGGATTTATTCCTTTATTTACACAGGAATTTGTAATAACTGCATGTTTTTTATATATTTAACACTTAAAAGGAAATAATATGTAACTAACTGAATCTAAATTTAGTTTTTGTGTGTTGCTAACATTTTGAAGTTATTTATTTGCATGGCAATATGTTCTTACTGCATGACAGTCACACATGTGACATTTAAACTGTTCTAATAATAAGGCAATTACCATATACCCCTATTTTCAGTGGTTGCAACTTAAAGCTCTTGTAGCTTCAGTGAGCTCGGCCTCTGCAAGTCAAAGAATTTTTTTTAGGCCTCTTAAGTTCTAGGGTTCAATTTCAGTTGCAAACCTTGCACAAAATATAGAAACAGATCATAACTAATTTTCTTATGAGTCTTTCTATCTATAAGTGGTTCACAAAGTTTGTTATGTGTATTTGGGGAATATTCAAAGAAATATTAAAATATTAAATGTAGTAGTTTACAATGCGCATTGATAATTAGGATACAATTATTTGGGTTAAAATATATATGTATTACAACCTTTTTGTATGAGGAATCTGTGGTGTAAACTTATATGTTCACAGTCTGAGTGACAGATGACAGATGTGTGTATGAGCAGCTGCTAAGAGTGAATATAATCTAAGAGTATGTGATGTATGAAAGGAGAGGTTTCACAATTCATGGTATGCGAGAAAAACAACAACTTGTTTTTTAAAAAAAATAATACAAATCAGTTCAATTAGAATATTAAGATACATAATGAAATATTATCTACTCAACATATATTCCTTTAGTAATTATTGTTTTTTTAGTTAATAGTAGATAAGTGGAATCACACATCAAAATGGTTTATCAAGAAAATTTACATTTAGATTATTTTTTTTCCTTTTTCCCAAAAGATAATTTTATGATATTCAATGTTATTTTTATTTTTAATGGTTACATAGATGGTACACATCTTCAGACAAATATATGGTATAAAGCTAAAACAGAAGTTACATAAATAATTTATAAAACAATTATTTTTTTTTTCATTTTGGTTTTGATAAATCAATTATTTCACAGAATAATATTTTTTTTTTGGTATTAAGGGGGAAATGTGTTTTTGATCTTGAATACATCATCACATTTCATCAACACCTCTTCTTCACAGATTTTAAAGAATATAAAAAGACTACAATGGTATAACTACTAGAGATAATAACATTAAGTATTATAAAGAGTCATTTCTTTACACTAAGAAGGGGATTACATGCAAAGTTGCATAATATGAATATTTTGGTAACACAAGGTCATGACAAATATGAAATCATCCAGATAATGGAAATATTAAGGGTATGTGTTACAGACAACATAATTAATCAGCATTTGTCATAAACATATAAAGGCCTTATTTTTATTCTTACTTTTGTTTTTATTTTTATTTTTCATTTTTTATTCTTCTTTTATCTCTATTTTTGATTCTTAATTTCTATTTTTATCTCAATCAATCAAGAAACATCAATATTTAATAAAGTAATGTCTAGTACAAGAATATTGCTTCATTAAATATAGTGAAGATATCGGTTCATTAAAAGAAAATGTTCTAATTCTGAGTAAATTCATTCATTCATTCATTCATTCACTCATATTCACATTTTGGTTCATGGCTATACATTCTTACCTATTATTGGTCTAATAAATATATTCCATTAATAAAGTTTTAGTAATAAAGATGGAAACACTTGTTACATGAAAAACACACTGACACCTATGGGTTGAAAAGGTAATTACACCAATGACATAAAAATGTTCTATCTCATGAAGAATATGGTTAATAATGCATTATCATTTATGATTGTTTCACATACAAACATGAATTCCATATTACTATTCTGATAATAATTCTATGGATATTACTGATTGCTATGGTACGCTGTGATATTATAGGTTAGGAAAATTACCAGATTTGGTATAGAATAGGGAATGAAGACTTCAAGCAAGATATTGGAATTACGTTAATAAAGACTTTTCATATTTCTAAATTCAAGTAAATTTAAAAAGTTGCAAGAAGAAAAACCTGAAGTTCCAGAAGGTAAAAAGGCTATATGATGTCTGAGTAATAATAGACTGTGTCAATTACAATTCATTTCATCACTGACAACAACTGCAGTATTCACCACTGACAACCACAATGGCAGAGGACGATGATCCTATGATGCTAATATGAACTGTGTTATCAAGCTTTTATCACGTTCCAGTGGTTTCCTATCACCTATGAAGCTTCAATGAAAGCTGGTGAACAATAAGTTGTCAGGAAGCTACAACCCTGACATGAGTCCTGTGCATTAGGACTAAGGACTGGTTATGGTGCTATCTTTAGCAAGGAAGAGTCATTTTAACCCTTGCTTTGCTGACCAAAGATGTCACACCTGTTCCAAGACCAGTGCGGATGGCATGGAGGATTCCAGAAATATCCAAGGCGAGCCAATGTAAGTCCAGGTCTTTAAAGGTGACACTGCTCAGATATTAAAGCTTCATTTCATCTATGGACTTTGTTTTCTTATCAACATTTGAATTTATGGACTTTGATGGACACATGACACACGGTCTCCACAATATCTACATGTTATTTCAAAGGAATTATCATATAAAGACTGTGTTTTAAAAGAATCAAGAACAAGGCGTCAACATGAAGACCAGATGACATCAGATGATGATGACTGGACCCGAGACGCTTCAATTTAGGTTTAGGAAAGTATAAGACATATATTTTATATGAATATTGGTCACGGCTTACCATAACATGAATTCACATAATTATGTTATTGAGTGCATATAACAATAATCTGATATTATTATTATTATTGAAATTAAATTATTTTGCCAAAGAAGAAGAAAAAGAAGAAAGAAGATCTGATTATCCTAAAGATGAACTTCTCTACTTTGAGGGTTCCAATTAATATCTGTCACCCTCAAAAGGGGGAATTGTTAAATATTAATTATTGGTTATGGATTTATTCTTTATACACTCAATTCTGTACCAAGCACGTTAACGATCGCTGACATTACAGATGCTATTTCTGTATGGTAAAGTGTCATTTCCATATACAGAGACCACGTGATCTAAGGGACTTATATATAATGGCTACACGAAGGGAGGGGTCGCTATTGCTCGCTCACTCTCTCTACAGACACTTTACTCTGACAAGGACTATGATGAATGAACATCCAGCTGCCATGTAACCACGTGTTGTTTCTCTGAGACGTTCCTGACAGAGACAGAATGTCATTTTTACCATTCAAGACACCAAGGAAAGATGTGTACAAGCTTTGCTATGGACAAATGGACAATCTCTACGTAACTATTTCACTCATTTTATGTTTTCCTGTAATGATGTTTTTTGGTAAACAGTCCAATAAACCACTATAATTTTTTTATAAGAAACGTGACATTTCCTTTAGAAGTATCGCATCTGGTAACAAGTCCTGGAAAAATATATGAAATTAAGCATTTTTAACATTTTGGAGAGCCAGCCAAGCACACTTGATTTTTAGAGTGTGAATTTTTGATAACTTGCAACGGGAGGAGGAATAGAAGGAAAATTACGTCAGATGTGCAAGTCGTCAAAGAAATCACATTACGATATCTCTACGATCAAGAAAGAACCTATGAATGAGGACTAAGAGTTGCCAGACGTACTACAGGAATCAGACGTGCTGATGACAAGAGGCCATTGTTCAAGAAAGGAGCTACAAGCTGAGATATTTCAAGGTAAGAAATATGGATGTCATTACTTCTTTTTCTAAGCAAAGTAGACTGAAATTTATGTCTGTAGATCAGTCTAATTTAGAAGTTTTATGGCTCAGCTTATATGCAGAATGTGAAAAGGAAAATCTAAAGCTAGAATCTAAGCTAGTGTCCTTTAATAGAGAAAGAGAGAAATTAAAAAACATTTTACAGTTGATTGACGTATTTCACAAGTTTGTATTAGAGAAATCTAAAAATGACTGTGTAGGAATAGTGTCAGAAGATACAGTGATGTTCCCGAAATTGACTGTAATGAGGTAACTGAGCAAGATGTGGGACATGTGTCTGTAATGGCTACTCAAGGTGACCTTGTCTCTGATGACGTAAAAAAAGATGGTGGAAATGTGGGAGGAGACTTGAGAACTGATGTGGAGGAGGGAACATGTGTAGGAGAACTTGGAGATGATGTAGGAAGGGAACATGGGAGGAGACTTCAGAACTGATGCAGATGACGTACGAGGGACGGATGTTCAATGGCCACCAAAAATAGAAGACAATTCACAGGCCCAACTCCAAATTAAAGTTAGGAAAAATTTGTTAAAATTATGCAAAATCATTCGTGCATATGATAACAAAATCCATGTATGCAGAAATTCTGAAATCTTCGAAAGCTTTATTGATAAGCTTGATTTAAGTAATGCTGAGAAAAATCAATTATTTAAATTGTGGCTTCCTGCAACCTTTTCCAGACGCTTAACATTGAAGTTGACTTGTGATAACTTACATGGAGATCTAGATGATAAAGACAGATTGAAAATTCTGATTTTCTGTGCATTAAATGAAAATTGTCCAGATATTGAGATTCTTCAAAAATTAAGGATTGGTCGGAAAGAATGTACTTTTACATTCATGTCCATATTTGAAAGGTTGTACAAAACTCTAATTACCAATGTCAAAACACAATCAATGATAAAGTATTTTGTGGACAAATTTGGATTCCTAAATTCTGTATCTCGTGTTATTGCGTTACAAAAAGATACTTTATTTGAATGTGCGCAATCCCTTGATTTTGCTAGAAAACATGAGAATCGTGAATGGAAAATAAATCAAACAGACAGAGTAAGATCTTTTCAAAAGCCAGTGTCAAAATCTCCTAAACTGAGTCATCCCCGGAATCAAATCTATGACATACGGAGGAAATTACATATTTGTTATAAGCCCTATAAAAAAATCCAAGAGTCCGCTTTGCAGAAAGAGTTAATAATTCAAAGTTCAAACGGCTCTGTAAAGAGACAAATGGCGGACATTGAAAGACAGGAACAGGTGATTCTTCAAAGAGACATAGTTGAGTCTTCAGTTTACAGCTCATTATCGGAGCTGCTCAAACAATCATTAAAAAGAGGAATCATAAAAAGAGCTTTCCAGGACATCTTTCACAAAGAAATAAGATTTGGTTTAGGAATTGACTGAAAATGAAATTATATGTTGTGTAAAAGTATTATACAATATATTATTCAGTTATTTGTAATTATTTTATAAATATAATTCTGTAGTTCACAGCTTTTGTTATATATATATATATATATATATATATATATATATATTCATACAGTATATATATAGTATATTTGTATAAGTAGAGATTGTATGACTGTATATCTATATCTATAGTGATAAAATTAAAATAAACTACAGAAAATATTTAGAATTACATTAAAGCCAATACATATATGTATAAGACATTGCAATTGTTTTGTTTTTGTATATGATATTAACCTTATCTTTTATTTATCCTTAGAATTTTCACTTCAAAGTAGGATTTAAATCGGGAAAAACTCTCTTACATGGATTTATTCCTTTATTTACACAGGAATTTGTAATAACTGCATGTTTTTTATATATTTAACACTTAAAAGGAAATAATATGTAACTAACTGAATCTAAATTTAGTTTTTGTGTGTTGCTAACATTTTGAAGTTATTTATTTGCATGGCAATATGTTCTTACTGCATGACAGTCACACATGTGACATTTAAACTGTTCTAATAATAAGGCAATTACCATATACCCCTATTTTCAGTGGTTGCAACTTAAAGCTCTTGTAGCTTCAGTGAGCTCGGCCTCTGCAAGTCAAAGAATTTTTTTTAGGCCTCTTAAGTTCTAGGGTTCAATTTCAGTTGCAAACCTTGCACAAAATATAGAAACAGATCATAACTAATTTTCTTATGAGTCTTTCTATCTATAAGTGGTTCACAAAGTTTGTTATGTGTATTTGGGGAATATTCAAAGAAATATTAAAATATTAAATGTAGTAGTTTACAATGCGCATTGATAATTAGGATACAATTATTTGGGTTAAAATATATATGTATTACAACCTTTTTGTATGAGGAATCTGTGGTGTAAACTTATATGTTCACAGTCTGAGTGACAGATGACAGATGTGTGTATGAGCAGCTGCTAAGAGTGAATATAATCTAAGAGTATGTGATGTATGAAAGGAGAGGTTTCACAATTCATGGTATGCGAGAAAAACAACAACTTGTTTTTTAAAAAAAATAATACAAATCAGTTCAATTAGAATATTAAGATACATAATGAAATATTATCTACTCAACATATATTCCTTTAGTAATTATTGTTTTTTTAGTTAATAGTAGATAAGTGGAATCACACATCAAAATGGTTTATCAAGAAAATTTACATTTAGATTATTTTTTTTCCTTTTTCCCAAAAGATAATTTTATGATATTCAATGTTATTTTTATTTTTAATGGTTACATAGATGGTACACATCTTCAGACAAATATATGGTATAAAGCTAAAACAGAAGTTACATAAATAATTTATAAAACAATTATTTTTTTTTTCATTTTGGTTTTGATAAATCAATTATTTCACAGAATAATATTTTTTTTTGGTATTAAGGGGGAAATGTGTTTTTGATCTTGAATACATCATCACATTTCATCAACACCTCTTCTTCACAGATTTTAAAGAATATAAAAAGACTACAATGGTATAACTACTAGAGATAATAACATTAAGTATTATAAAGAGTCATTTCTTTACACTAAGAAGGGGATTACATGCAAAGTTGCATAATATGAATATTTTGGTAACACAAGGTCATGACAAATATGAAATCATCCAGATAATGGAAATATTAAGGGTATGTGTTACAGACAACATAATTAATCAGCATTTGTCATAAACATATAAAGGCCTTATTTTTATTCTTACTTTTGTTTTTATTTTTATTTTTCATTTTTTATTCTTCTTTTATCTCTATTTTTGATTCTTAATTTCTATTTTTTATCTCAATCAATCAAGAAACATCAATATTTAATAAAGTAATGTCTAGTACAAGAATATTGCTTCATTAAATATAGTGAAGATATTGGTTCATTAAAAGAAAATGTTCTAATTCTGAGAAAATGCAATAATTCTTTCATTCATTCATTCACTCATATTCACATTTTGGTTCATGGCTATACATTCTTACCTATTATTGGTCTAATAAATATATTCCATTAATAAAGTTTTAGTAATAAAGATGGAAACACTTGTTACATGAAAAACACACTGACACCTATGGGTTGAAAAGGTAATTACACCAATGACATAAAAATGTTCTATCTCATGAAGAATATGGTTAATAATGCATTATCATTTATGATTGTTTCACATACAAACATGAATTCCATATTACTATTCTGATAATAATTCTATGGATATTACTGATTGCTATGGTACGCTGTGATATTATAGGTTAGGAAAATTACCAGATTTGGTATAGAATAGGGAATGAAGACTTCAAGCAAGATATTGGAATTACGTTAATAAAGACTTTTCATATTTCTAAATTCAAGTAAATTTAAAAAGTTGCAAGAAGAAAAACCTGAAGTTCCAGAAGGTAAAAAGGCTATATGATGTCTGAGTAATAATAGACTGTGTCAATTACAATTCATTTCATCACTGACAACAACTGCAGTATTCACCACTGACAACCACAATGGCAGAGGACGATGATCCTATGATGCTAATATGAACTGTGTTATCAAGCTTTTATCACGTTCCAGTGGTTTCCTATCACCTATGAAGCTTCAATGAAAGCTGGTGAACAATAAGTTGTCAGGAAGCTACAACCCTGACATGAGTCCTGTGCATTAGGACTAAGGACTGGTTATGGTGCTATCTTTAGCAAGGAAGAGTCATTTTAACCCTTGCTTTGCTGACCAAAGATGTCACACCTGTTCCAAGACCAGTGCGGATGGCATGGAGGATTCCAGAAATATCCAAGGCGAGCCAATGTAAGTCCAGGTCTTTAAAGGTGACACTGCTCAGATATTAAAGCTTCATTTCATCTATGGACTTTGTTTTCTTATCAACATTTGAATTTATGGACTTTGATGGACACATGACACACGGTCTCCACAATATCTACATGTTATTTCAAAGGAATTATCATATAAAGACTGTGTTTTAAAAGAATCAAGAACAAGGCGTCAACATGAAGACCAGATGACATCAGATGATGATGACTGGACCCGAGACGCTTCAATTTAGGTTTAGGAAAGTATAAGACATATATTTTATATGAATATTGGTCACGGCTTACCATAACATGAATTCACATAATTATGTTATTGAGTGCATATAACAATAATCTGATATTATTATTATTATTGAAATTAAATTATTTTGCCAAAGAAGAAGAAAAAGAAGAAAGAAGATCTGATTATCCTAAAGATGAACTTCTCTACTTTGAGGGTTCCAATTAATATCTGTCACCCTCAAAAGGGGGAATTGTTAAATATTAATTATTGGTTATGGATTTATTCTTTATACACTCAATTCTGTACCAAGCACGTTAACGATCGCTGACATTACAGATGCTATTTCTGTATGGTAAAGTGTCATTTCCATATACAGAGACCACGTGATCTAAGGGACTTATATATAATGGCTACACGAAGGGAGGGGTCGCTATTGCTCGCTCACTTCTCTACAGACACTTTACTCTGACAAGGACTATGATGAATGAACATCCAGCTGCCATGTAACCACGTGTTGTTTCTCTGAGACGTTCCTGACAGAGACAGAATGTCATTTTTACCATTCAAGACACCAAGGAAAGATGTGTACAAGCTTTGCTATGGACAAATGGACAATCTCTACGTAACTATTTCACTCATTTTATGTTTTCCTGTAATGATGTTTTTTGGTAAACAGTCCAATAAACCACTATAATTTTTTTATAAGAAACGTGACATTTCCTTTAGAAGTATCGCATCTGGTAACAAGTCCTGGAAAAATATATGAAATTAAGCATTTTTAACAGGTCCTCTCCCCTCTGTATTAGTCTGTCATTGTTAGTTTGTTTACTGTAAGTGATACCTGTAATTTGTATGTAACCCCTTCTCATGTACAGCACCATGGAATCAATGGTGCTATAGAAATAAACAATAATAATAATAAAAATCATTCATATTCTCTGAAAAAAGGCCAATAAAGCAAAAATTCTGCCGGGGTATGTAAACTTTTGAGAACAACTGTGTATGCTTCATAAATCATTCACAAGCAAAGGAAAAATAAACGATTTTCAGTACAGGCAAAACAAAGTAACCAGTTCTTGACTAAAGTCTCTTAGAGCCAATCAAGATCACACAGGCTGGATAGCATCCAGTATACCTGCCCAGTCTGGACATAACACACACACACGAACCATGCGTCAAACAACAGACTCCATTTTAACATGTGAACCGCAACCAGAGGTGGGGTATGTGGGCACCAAAACCCACCCATCTCTCAGGCTGCCCGTAAAATCTGGCCCAGATGCACCAAAAAACTTCTTAGTGCTATGCACTAGAGCAATACTCCAGGATTACTTCATAGATGACAACCACATCTGTGATACATACATTCCATCAACTGTGTCCGATAGTCACCTTACAACACAAAATTTGTATGGCTCATTTTGAATTTGCTAAAATACATGTGGGAGACTCCCAAAATTTATGGAGGACGGTGCTGTGGTCAGATGAGACCAAAATAGATTTTTTTTTTGCCACCAAGATAAACGCTATGCCTGCACTAAACAAACACAGCTCATCACCCCAGGAACACCATTGCCATGGTGAAACATGGTGGCTGCATCTTGCTATGAGGCTGTTTTTCATCAGAAAGGAAAAGGAAAATTATTCAAATTGAGGGAAGGTGGATGATGCGAAATACAGTGATATTCTTGAGCAAAAGCTGTTCCAGTCTGAGATGGAGGTTCACCTTCCAACAAGACAATGACCCAAAGCATACTGCTAATGCAACACTCAAATGGATTAAGGGGAAACATGTAAATGTTTTGGAGTGGCCTAGTCAAAGCCCAGACCTTAATCCAATTGAGAATCTGTGGTCAGGCTTGAAGATTGCTGTTCACCAGAATAAACCACGTAACTTGAAGGAGCAGGAGCAGTTTTGCCTTGAGGAAAATGAGCAAAAATCCCAGTGGCAAGATGTTTAAGCTTATAAAAACTTATCCAAAGTGACTTGCAGCATTAATTGCCACAAATGGAGGCGCTACAAAGTACAGACTTTTGGAGGGTGAATAGTTAATGCACACTGAAGTTTACAGTTATTTTGTCCTATTTTTTGTTTGCTTCACAATAAAAAGAAAACCAAGTGTTCATAGTTGTAGGCATGTTCTTTACATGAACTGATGCAAACCTTTAAAACAAACAGTGAAATGTAAGTTTGTGAGGTAGCAAAACATGAAAAATGCCAAGGGGTGATTACTTTCGCAAGCCACTGTATGTGCCCCTTAAGTTCATAATTTCCATAACGATATCTGCAGCTGTATTTACCAATGCAGATGTAATGAGGCACCATGTGTTCTAATTGAAGTAGAACTAGGAGAGTCACTTGCAGAGACGGATCTCGGGTTATTTGTAGATCACATACTAAAAAAAAGAGCATAGCATGTCAATCAACGGCTTCTAAGACAAGCAAGATATTGTCATGTATTAATAGAGGTATGAACTCACAGAACAGGGATATAATGCATTACAATGTCATAGTGTGAACTTACCTGGAATATGCAATTCAGCTCTGGGCAGCAGTTCACAGACAGGATTCCCTGGAGATGGAAAAGGTACAAAAAAGAGCCTCAAACCTGAAAAACTGATGAGTCATGGAGGATCTCACTTATGAGGAAATATTAAGCTAATTAATTGCATTTATTCTTAAGAAGGGACAATTAAGGGGCAACATGATTAACTTGTACAAGTACATAAATGGTCGATTCAACATGTATGGTCCAAAGCTATTTCATGTAAAGCCCCCTCAAAAGACAAAGGGACAATCTCTTCATCTAGAGAAAGAATCAATCTCCCAGGAAACAGGCTTATTTACCATAGGAACTATTAATCTGAGGAATAGTCTACCTCACCAGCAGAAACCACTGATGGTTTTGAAAAAAGGGTTAGATGCTTTATTGGAAGAAAATAACACAAATGAATATATAAGGCTGGTTTCACATTAGCGTTGCACTGACCTGCGTTGGTCGCCCCCAACCGCACCTCCTCCCGATGGCTCCGCCTATGGGTGAATGACTCTGCATGTGACCTGCGCACCCTATCTTTAGCATTGGGTTCGCAGGCCGTACGCAGGTCGTGCGCAGGTATGCGTTTGCTGGCGCCTGCGTCTTTTTGACGGTGAGTGACTTGCGCCCAACGCATGCGCCAGCAAATGCATACCTGCGCACGGCCTGCGTACCCAATGCTAAAGATAGGGTACGCAGGTCGCATGCAGCATCATGCGCCCATAGGCGGAGCGATCGGGAGGAGGCGCAGCCAGGGCGGAGCTTAGCGGCGGCCGTGTGCTGACCATCGCAGGTCAGTGCAACGCTAGTGTGAAACTAGCCTAAATGTGTAAACTTATTTTCTTAGACAGACTGGATCATGAATTATGATTGTAGAGCTACCCCTTTCCATTTTCCTTTTCCATCCCGCAGTTGAACTTGAAAGACTTGTCTTTTTCAGCAATATGTAACTATCTAATTTTGTAATTATTGCTACAGTACGTACATAGAATAAATACACCATTGGAATGTGCCCTAAAGAAGATACATTTGGATGTGGCTTTGTGCCTGTGATTCATTCCTATTAGTTAGATCAAAAATATCTAAATTATGTATATCATCTAATGATTATCCAGGTTTTTCCAGTGATAAGGTGACCACTGTACTTTCCTGACAACCGTATCGCAAGACCAGTGAGCATGCAAAAAGGCTGAAGCAGTGGCCTGCTGGGAAGACATTCATGGATTTTTTTTATTGCAAAGGATGACAGTGAAACTTACAGATGTATACTTGATTTTCAGCTTTACTTTTCTAAAATCTTTCTTCGAAAATCTGCATTAAGGTTTTTTTTTACCTTTTCAGCAAATTGGATACCAAATTTTTGTAGAGATGTAAAATAACAAAGCATATATTACTTACCCTCTCCAACTCCAGTGTTGGCTACTTACCAGCACCATCAGAAAAGCAGTGGAGAGGTTGTGCTACAGCGGCAAAGGGTGAACCCCTTAACTTAATGGTTATAGCACGTAAATAATATCTGATTGAAGTGATTACTCAGCCTACATTACATGAAATATAAGTATTTTATTCTGCAAAAATCAAAACAATAAGAGAATTAATTATGTATGTAAAATGTATTTGTGTGTGTATATTGATTTTGAAAATAGCCTGATTGGTCAGAAAAATGTATGTGTAAACTTGCCATTCCTATGTAAATTCATATACAATTCACTAAATTCATGAAATTATTGCCAGTGTACGTAATAAAAAAAT
The DNA here is from genome assembly GCA_033576555.1 of Oophaga sylvatica. NCBI lineage: Eukaryota > Metazoa > Chordata > Amphibia > Anura > Dendrobatidae > Oophaga > Oophaga sylvatica. The sequence continues at coordinate 344,878,376 of JARQOD010000001.1, forward strand.
AGATGTGTACGTGACTGATTTGTATTAAATCTTTGGGTATTTAAAGTTAAATTTACATAGGATACCTATTGAAAATTGTGGTTCATAAGCTCCACAACTAAAAAATGTAAATCTTTATTAATAATAACAAGACAAAAGGTTAACTAAAGCGAAGCGGAGTGGATGATAGGGAAGTATCATTAATGACCAGAGAGGAGGCACAAAAGGTAATCCAAGTTCCAAACCCATGAAGGGCTCTTGGTCCTTATCATGGGGCTGACTTTTCCTGAAGATTGCATCATCACAAGAGGATAAGCTATTTATGAATCGAGTGACCAATCAGAAACCGTAGTTGGGGTGATATAATGTAGGTCATGCAACTGAGATCTCAACACTTACCCAAAAAAAATCTGGTATCAGCACCTTGCACAGCAGATGAAGATTGTGGTGAAATAATGATATCTGTCATGTCAGACAAAGACGCTGTGCTGAATGGACCAAATCAGAAGGTGGCAGCTATGTGAGTGGGTCCATGCGTGTACTTTAACCCAAAGTATACAAAATGGTGGGAAAGATGGATATTGCCAATACCTGGAAGTTGATAAAAAACAAAAAAGTAAAATAGGAACAACAAACGTAATATGTATTGGTGAGGTATGAGTGAGATGGTGACTGTGAGCTAACAATGGTGTGGGAGATTACAAGTGCAAATGAGGATAAATAGCACAACTATTTGCACTAAAATAATTGAGTGCAATGTATAGCTTGTCCCTCGTAACAACCATTGTGGCAATGTGTAAAATTTTACAAGGTATAAAATGTGTGTGAAATGCTAACTATAAGAACCACAACTGCAACTACAATATGGAACTACAACTGCAGATGAGATAAATATCAAAATTATTAGAACGATAAGGTGAAGAGTGCACAAAATAGTATAACATGATGAGGAAAACAGTAGAACATTAAATAAAAAGGTAAGTATGAAAATAAAATGAAAAATGGTGAAGAAAATAAATACATACATACACAATCATCCGTTTATGATGCAATCACAGCAGGATAAATTTGATTGACCTACAAGTATCATCACCTCAAAAATCTGAAGAGTCACTTGGGAAATATACAAAAACAAAGACGGCAAGTAGGCAACTTAAAAAATTGGACTTGGAATAAAATAGATGGTCATAGAAACAGTGCAAAGCTCAAAGTCTCATTAAGACCCTTATGACTAACAGTTTTACCAGTCCAAATCCTCCTACTTCCAAATGGGGTATATTTCTTGTCACATCCCCACTGACATTAGATTTAATACAATTCCTCATACTGTTAATTTTAGCACCATCACAATAATATGACAAAGTGTCTAAAAATTGGTTTCAAATTCACATTTTTAATCACATCGTTCGCTATTCAGATATCCGAGCAATGTTTGCTTATTCTGACTTTTAATTTATGGGTATTGACTTTGAGCCCTATTTAGATATTCTGTGAAAGGCAGGAAGTAAAATAAACTGGTGAAATATGTGATTTGATGTGTGATGGAATATTTTTGGTGGGATCTGAGTTCTAGAATTCCAAAGATTTCTTAATGTTGGGTCTAGCAACACATCTACCATGGTAGGCACAGCCCCACTTAGGACATCTATTGCCAAAGGGACTTTGCATGGCATCTTATACATACTTTTGTCAAATAATAATCTTAAATATTCTTACATCTTCTTGCTGTTATGGGAGGTTTAGTTGATAAATAATGTTGTATATAGAGTCTACTAGAAGAACTGACCAGTATTTAGCAATTCTCTCCCTCATTGTATTTCAATGTGCATGGAAATTTGTAATAAATCTTACCTTTCTGCCAAAGCTCTGTAGTTTGTTGAAAAGAGAAGATGGTTGTGTGGTGTATGCTTAGCCCCAAGATAGGCCTTCTTGATTGACCTATGGCTTGATCTTTAAATTGGTCATTTATAGTGATGAGCGAGTACTTTCAATACTATTCGTTACTTGCATGAATAGTACGCTATTCAGGCTATTTGTTACTCTGCTAATAATTAGCTATTCGCCTCGGTATATTCGAGTGACCCGCCAAGCATATTTGGCTCTTTATTTGCAACCAATGAACATGCTGGGCTTGCTTGCCAAACACAGTAATGCTGTTGCCATCTTTGGTGTGGCATTACAATGATTGGCTGGCCTTACAGTATCATATTTAAGCCCTGCCGGCGCCAGCTTGCGCACGTTGCCTGCAGTAACAGCGTAGTGAGAATGAAAGATTGTGAGCGTAGGGAGAATGAAAGAAGCGTATAGCGAGAGTTTCTGATTCCAAAAAGCTCTTTTAAGAGCTACTGAGAGTGAAGATTAGTTCTATGTTAGGTTGAGATAGCGTAGGGACGGTGCAAGGAGAAATATCCTTCTCCCATGTCGGAGGCAGACATGCCACTTTCAGTGCATGCATGCAAGAGGGCCTTTTGAAGACTTGCTGAAAAGATTACCCTCAGGCAACGCTGCTGGCAGAGGTACTGGCTCTTTTCACATACAAGGATTACACAGGAGGGACACGCACACCAGGTGCAACTCGGGGGGGATGTCCACCAACTGGGCCATTTTCATGAAATGTCACATCAACAAGGGCTATCTGTGGGTGTAACTATGATGAGGAGGGAAAAGTTAACCAAGATGGTGAAGGAGTAGTTAAGCGACCATACCAGCATCCTTCCTGATTCTTCAGTGCCCTTTAACTATTGGTTGTCCAAGATGCACATTTGTCCCGACCTCTCCTTGTACGTCTTGAAGGTGCTGCCATGCCCTGCTGCAAGTGTGTTGTCTGAGTTGGTTTTTAGGTTGGCCTGTGCAATCATAATGGGTAGATGCACACACCTGTCAATGGAAAATGCAGACAGGCTGACTCTTCGAGAAAATTAACAAGGGCTGGATTTCCTGCGACTTTGTAAGCCCTACAGATGACAGCAACCCAACGTAAATTCAGCCCATATATTCTTTTTTGGAAGCTGTCTTAACTTTCATGCCTTGTTACCATCCAAACCCATTTTGTTCTGGAAATCACATCCTACTCTTGTTTCTCCCACATGTAATTAGTGGTTATATATGTAAACCCCACATGGGTAATGTTTTCACATTTTTGTAAACCTTTGTACCTTGTACTCCATATCTCTAGCAATTATAATAACTGCAAAATGTATTGTGAGCCCCTCATCACGGTCTTTTTCAACGTGTCTGATACAGACACCTTGGGTTATTTTTGGAAAACTTTGTACATTGTGCAATGTTGAAACTTGCACTCCTTATCTCTAGCTATTCTAATAACTGCAAAATTTATTGTGAGGTCCCCATCACAGTCTCTTCCAGCGTGTCTGATACAGACCCCTTGGGTAAGTTTTAGAAAACTTTGTACATTGTGCAATTGTCAAATTTCTACTCTCAATCTCTATATATTTTATTATTATAATTTTTTATTGTGTTGCCCTTCTCACGGTCTCTTTAAGCGTGTATCTGGGAGTCTGATATTAATCTTTGGATCTGCACTTGGACATTGTGGAACATCAATGCATTAATATGTTCCACACACTTCTTTAGTTTTCAGTGTTACACAGAATAATAATATGAGTAATGAAACATGCTATATACCGTATATACTAGTGTATAAGACAAGATTTTCAGCACAATTTTTTGTGCTGAAAATGCCCCCCTCAGCATATATATGAGTCATTGTGCAGAAAGGTAGCGGGGAGGGGGAGCGGCAGGAGCCGGCGGCTGTGACATCATACTCACCCTCCCCATGCCATCGCTGAACGTCCCTGCGTCTCCATTGTCATGCTCATTAAGGTAATGAATATGCACGCGTCTCCACTCCCATAGGCGTGGAGCGCATATTCATTACCTTAATGAGTGGTACCATGTGACCACTCAGCACAGGAGAGCTGCAGGAAGCTGGGACAATGGAGACGCAGGGACGTAAAGCGACGGCGCGAGGAGGATGAGTATGACAAGGGAGGACGGGGGAGCGCAGAGGAGGATGGGGGAGTACGGGGGAGCACGGGGAGCATGGAGGAGGACGGAGGAGCATGGAGGAGGACAGGGAGCACGGAGGAGATCGGGAGAGAACCGGGGAGCACGGATGAGGATGGGGGATCACGGAGGAGGACAGAGAAGCACAGAAGAGGACGGGGAACATGGGGGAAGCAAGGATGAGGACAGAGGAGGATGGGGGAGCACAAAGGAGGATGGGGAGCCGAGCCATACATAGAAGGATGTGACTGGGGGGAGCCGAGCAATGTATAGAAAGATGGGACGGGGGAGCCGAGCAATGTATAGAAGGATGGGATGGGGAAGCCAAGCCATACATAGAAGGATGGGACGGGGGAGCCACACAGAGCAGGACAGGAATGAGGGGACAATGCATACCCGGCTTATACTCAAGTAAATAAGCTTACCCAGTTTTCCATGCAAAATTAGGTGCCTCGGCTTATACTCGAGTTAGCTTATACTTGAGTATATACGGTATACAGCAAGTTCCAAATTATTATGCAAATTGGTTTTAAGTGTGATAGCGTTTTTTGTTTTTTTTTTGTAAATGAAACCCATTGATGATATTGTGTTTCAGGGTTCTTTGGATCACTGAAATCAATCTCAGATACCTGTGATAATTAGTTTGCTATGTGAGCCCAATAAAAGGAAAACTGGATGTTCCACACTATTAAGCAGACCTGAGTTTTCAAGTAATGTGAGAAAGAAAAAGGATCTCTTTGCTGCTGAAAAGCATCAAATAGTGCAATGGGATGAATACATTAGATATTTCTTAAAAACTTAAGCGTGATCATGGTGCTGTTACGAGATTTGTGGCTGATTCTGAGCACAGACGTGTTCGGGCTGATAAAGGCAGAATGAGGAAGGTTTCTGCCAGGCAAGTTCATCGGATTAAGAGAGCAGCTGCTAAAAAAACATTACAAAATAGCAAACAGATATTTGAAGCTGCTGGTGCCTCTGGAGTCCCTCGAACCTCAAGGTGTAAGATCCTTCAAAGGCTTGCTGTGGTGCATAAACCTACTATTCGGCCACCCCTAAACAGTGCTCACAAGCAGAAACGGTTGCAGTGGGCCCCGACATACATGAAGATTAATTTTCAAACAGTCTTGTTTACTGATGAGTGTCGAGCAACCCTGGATGGTCCAAATGGACGGAGTAGTGGATGGTTGGTGGATGGCCACCATGTCCCAACAAGGCTATGACGTCAGCAAGGAGGTGGAGGAGTCATGTTTTGGGCCGGAATCATGGGGAAACAGCTGGTAGGGCCCTTTAAGGTTCCTGAAGGTGTGAAAATGACTTCTTCAAAGTATATAGAGTTTCTGACTGACAACTTTCTTCCATCGTATAAAAAGCAGAAACGTGCCTTCAGGAGCAAAATCATCTTCATGCATGACAATGCACCATCTCATGCTGCAAAGAATACCTCTGAATAATTGGCTGCTAAGGGCATAAAAGGAGATAAAATCATGGTGTGGCCACCATCTTCCCCTGACCTCAACCCTATAGAGAACCTTTGGAGTATCATCAAGCAAAAAATCTATGAGGGTGGGAGGCTGTTTTTTTGCGGGACAAGCTTTACTTCTGAACGACACCATGACTTGTACTAGAAAGCAGCAAAAAAAATCCAAGTGCTGTGAAATTGCAAAAAAGTGCAATCCCACAGTTGTTTTTTGTTTGACTTTTTTACTAGGTTCACTAAATGCTAAAACTGACCTGCTATTATGATCCTCCAGGTCATTCTGAGTTTACAGACACAAAACATGTCTATGTTCTTTTTTATCTAAGTGGTGAAAAAAAATTCCAAACTTTGTTAAAAAAGGCACCATTTTCTGATACCCGTAGCTTCTCTATTTTTCATGATCTCGGGTTGGGTGAGGGCTTATTTTTTTGAGTGCCGAGCTGGCGTTTTTAATGATACCATTTTGGTGCAGATATGATTTTTTTGATCACCCATTATTGCATTTTAATGGAATGTCGTGGAGACTAAAAAAACATAATTCTGGCATTTTTACTTCTTTTCTCGCTACGCCGTTTAGCAAACAGGTTACGGTAATCCATTTTTTTATTGATAGATTGGGCGATTTAGAACTCTGCGATACCAAATATGTGTATGTTTGATTTTTTTTATTGTTTTATTTTAAAAAGGGCAAAAGGGGGTGATTTGAACTTTTATTATTTTTTATTTTTTTAATATTTTTGGCATGCTTCAATAGTTTCCGTGGGAGACTAGAAGCTGCCATAACTCGATCGGCTCAGCTACATACAGGCGATGATCAGTTCGCCTGCATGTAGCTGAATTACTCACTTGCTATGAGCGCCATCCACTGGGCAGCGCTCACAGCAAGCCAGCAGTGACAGCCATAGAGGTCTCCAGGAGACCTCTGCTTGTCACACCAGCCCACCGGTGACCCCCGTCACGTGATCGCTGGTCACCGGTTGGTTGGTGTCACGATTGCTGGAAGCACTTGTTAAATGCCGCTGCCAGCTTTTGACAGCAGCATTTAATGGGTTAATAGTCACGGGTGGATCGCGCTCCACCCGCGGCTGTTCTGGGCACAAGTCAGCTGTTCAAAACAGCTGCCATGTGCCGGGAAAGATGTGGGCTCACTGTCGGAGCCCACATCAAAGGGAGTGAGTCCAACATCGGCGTACTATTACACCCAAAAGGGGTTAATTCTAATGATTTTGGTGTCAGGTAGAATCCAATTTACTGACATTGATCATATAGCTCCTCCAACTCCTGTATTATATGCACCTTACAGCGGCTTCACCCACTATGACAGTGACTCCATTATGATCCGGTGGCAAAAATGAGCTGTGGAGCTCACAAAACTCAGGTTTCATGGCACCTGCTGGCTCTCTGAAAATGTGAAGCGTGGGCCACATAATGACATGGCGGTGGACGTGGTGGTGGTGGTGGACAAAGCCCAAAATTCAAATGGGCATGTTTTAGCTTTCATTGCAAAGTGATTGGGCACTCCAGGACCTTCATATGCTTCTTATGAAGCCACTCCTTCATTGCCCTGGCGGTGTGCTTTGGATCATTATCATGCTGAAAGACCCATCCATGTTTCATCTTCAATGCCCTTGCTGATGGAAGGAGGCTTGCACTCAAAATCTCACAATACATGGCCCCTGTTAGAATCTATTCAGTTTGACCATCCGCCATCTTGTTGTGGTCTCTGGCTGCTTGCCTTTTTGCCCTGGTGCTGGGCTTGTCGTTGGTCAGGTGATTGTACCAACCTTTATTACCCTGCACCTGCCTCCCAGTCCTTGCTGGACATCAGTGTTAATCCGCGTGAGTTCTGGCTAGGAGCCTTTATAGGTTTGTATTATACTTTGTGCAGTTCTGGGAACTCTAGTTCCGCTTGCTTAGTCTTTTTGTTTTTTCCTTTTGTTTCTTCAGCTTCCTCTGTTTCCCTGCAAGGAGGTAACCAGTGTTTTGTTCCCAGTCCCTAGATCTTTCAGGGATCCCCTTCCCCCACCTTCAAGTCTTTGCTTGAGTCTAGACTAGGATCATCGGTGGGTCTATTCAGAAGGAATAGGCCGCCTGCTCCATCGTAGGGATCGAGTCTAGTCATAGTGCAGGGTCAGATTTCCCCCTGCTCTATTCCTGAGTTGCAGACCTGTAACAGCCCCATTCATTCTTTCATGTACACGGATCAGTCGTCCTGGTCCCTTTGCAGAGAAATAGCTCCAAAGCATTATGTTGCCACCCCCATGCTTCACTGCAGGTATGGTGTTCTTTGGATGCGACTCAGCATTCTGTCTCCTCCAAACACAATGAGTTTTGTTTCTATCAAGCAGTTCTACTTTGGTTTCATCAGACCATATGACATTCTGCCAATACTCTTCTGGATAATCCAAATGCTCTCTAGCAAACTTCAGAAGGGCCCGGGCATGTAATTGCTTAAGCAGGGGGACACGTCTGGCACTGCAGGATCTGAGTCCCTGGCGGCGTAGTGTCTTACTGATGGTAGCCTTTGTTATGTAGGTCCCAGCTCTGTGCAGGTCATTTATTAGGTCTCACCTGTGGTTCTGGGATTTTTGCTCACCGTTCTTGTGATCATTTTGACCCCACGGGGTTGAGATCTTGCATGGAGCCACAACTCGAGGGAGATTATCAGTAGTGATGAGCGAGTATACTCATTGCTCTGGTTTCCCAGAGCATGCTCGGGTTGTCTCCGAGTATTTGGAAGTGCTTGGAAATTTAGTGTCTGATGCCGCAGCTGCATGATTTGCAGCTACTTGACAGCCTGAATACATGTGGGGATTGCCTGTTTGTTAGGGAATTCCAACATGTATTCAGACTGTCAAATAGCCTCAAATCATGCAGCTACCGCAACAGAAACTAAATCTCTGAGCACTTCCAAATACTCGGAGACCACCCGAGCATACTCGGGAAGACCCGAGCAACAATGCTACTCACTCATCACTAATTATCAGTGGTATTGTATGTCTTCCATTTTCTTATTATTGCTCCCACAGTTGATTTCATTGCACCAAGCTGCTTGCCTATTGCAGATTCAGTCTTCCCAGCCTGGTGCAGGGCTAAAATTTTGTTTCTGGTGTCCTTCGACAGCTCTTTGGTCTTCACCATAGTGGAGATTGGAGTGTGGATGTTTGAGGTTGTGGACAGGTGTCTTTTATACTGATAACAAGTTCAAACAGGTGCCATTACTACAGGTCATGAGTGGAGGACAGAGGAGCCTCTTAAAGAAGAAGTTACAGGTCTGTGAGAGCCAGAAATCTTGTATGTTTTTAGGTGACCAAATACTTAATTTCCACCATAATTTGGAAACAAGACTTGCCAAATCAGACAAGGTGATTTTATGGATTTTTTTTCTCATTTTGACTCTCATAGTTGTGGTCTACCTATGATGTCAATTACAGGCCTAATCTTTTTAAGTGGGAGAACTTGCACAATTGGTGGCTGACTAAATACTTTTTTTCCCCACTGTATAGGAGTGAAATCTCTCCAAAATGTATGATACAGTGCCACCTGCGGGCCCTTCCCAAACTCAGGTTTCACGGCACCTGCTGGCCCTCTGAAAATGTCAAGCGAGGTCCGCATAATGACATGGCGGTGGATGTGGTGGCGGGCGAAAACCCAAAATTCAAATGAGCATGTTTTAGCCATCATTGTAAAGTGATGGGGAATATGTATTCCACTATCTAGCTAACAATTTGGAATGAGGGATGGATCTCCCAAATCTAGGAGTGAGAGCGTTCCCAAATGTATGCTACAGGGACACCTGAGGGCCTTTCCCAAACTCAGGATTCACCGCACCTGCTGGCAATCTGAAAATGTAAAGTGAGGGCCGCATAATGACATGGCGGCGGACGTGGTGGTGGTGATGAGCGAAGCCCAAAATTCTGTTTTAGCTGGCATTATAAATGGATGGGGAATATGTATTCCATTGTCTTGCTAACTATTTGAGGGAGGGTCCTCCTAAATGTAGGAGTGAGAGTCCTCACAAGTGTTGAAGGAAAAAATAAAGCCAAAACGCTCTGTGTGATCATATGCTAAAGGGGAGGTATAATTTTGCATTTATTTTGATTTTGTGTTATATACATGTAATTATGAAGGAAAAAATGTTTCTTAGCATGTTTCCCTTTAAAAAAAAAATTTAGGTTTGGTTTGGTTTGGTAGGTCTTTATATAAATTCGTAAAACTGGTGCAATAGTCTGACAGCACCGCAGATCTCACTGAGGTCACGGCATGGGCGTACCCACCGTGGGGCAGGGGGGGGCAACTGCCCCCCCCAGAAGCAGGTGCGCACAGTGTTTGATCTGGCCCATCGGCCCCGCCGACACTGAACTGACAGTTCAGTGCCGGCGGGCCCTTTAATCGCGGGCGGAATGAGTGAGGAAGGCCTTGCGGCCTTCCATATGCAGCACAGGCGACGTGATCGTCATCACGCCGCCTGCGCGCCCTGATGAAGTCACTCCGCCTGTGCCAGGAGAAGATGGGGGATTATGCTGCCTATGGGGGATTATGCTGCCTATGGGGGATTATGCTGCCTATGGGGATTATGCTGGCTATGGGGGATTACGCTGGCTATGGGTATTATGCTGGCTATGGGGGGATTATGCTGCCTATGGGATTATGCTGCCTATGGGGATTATGCTGCCTATGGGGGATTATGCTGCCTATGGGGATTATGCTGGCTATTGGGGGATTATGCTGCCTATGGGGGATTATGCTGCCTATGAGGATTATGCTGGCTATTGGGGGATTATGCTGGCTATGGGGATTATGCTGGCTATGGGGGGATTATGCTGGCTATGGGAATTATGCTGGCTATGGGGGGATTATGCTGGCTATGGGGGGATTATACTGGCTATGGGGGCATTATACTGGCTATGGGGATTATGCTGCCTATGGGGGATTATGCTGGCTATGGGGGATTATGCTGGCTATGGGGGACTATGCTGGCTATGGGGGATTATGCTGCCTATGGGGGGATTATGCTGGCTATGGGGGATTATGCTGGCTATGGGGGGATTATACTGGCTATGGGGATTATGCTGCCTATGGGGGATTATGCTGGCTATGGGGATTATGCTGCCTATGGGGATTATGCTGGCTATGGGGGGATTATACTGGCTATGGGGGATTATGCTGGCTATGGGGATTATGCTGGCTATGGGGGGATTATGCTGGCTATGGGGATTATGCTGGCTATGGGGGGATTATGCTGGCTATGGGGATTATGCTGGCTATGGGGGGATTATGCTGCCTATGGGGATTATGCTGGATATTGGGGGATTATGCTGGCTATGGGGGATTATGCTGCCTATGGGGATTATGCTGGCTATGGGGGGATTATACTGGCTATGGGGGGATTATGCTGGCTATGGGGATTATGCTGGCTATGGGGGGATTATGCTGGCTATGGGGGGATTATGCTGGCTATGGGGGGATTATGCTGGCTATGGGGATTATGCTGCCTATGGGGGATTATGCTGGCTATGGGGATTATGCTGGCTATGGGGGGATTATGCTGGCTATGGGGATTATGCTGGCTATGGGGGGATTATGCTGGCTATGGGGATTATGCTGGCTATGGGGATTATGCTGCCTATGGGGGATTATGCTGGCTATGGGGGATTATGCTGGCTATGGGGGGATTATACTGGCTATGGGGATTATGCTGCCTATGGGGGATTATGCTGGCTATGGGGGATTATGCTGGCTATGGGGATTATGCTGGCTATGGGGGGATTATACTGGCTATGGGGATTATGCTGGCTATGGGGATTATGCTGGCTATGGGGGGATTATACTGGCTATGGGGGGATTATGCTGGCTATGGGGGATTATGCTGGCTATGGGGATTATGCTGGCTATGGGGGGATTATACTGGCTATGGGGAGATTATGCTGGCTATGGGGATTATACTGGCTATGGGGGGATTATGCTGGCTATGGGGATTATGCTGGCTATGGGGGGATTATGCTGGCTATGGGGATTATGCTGGCTATGGGGGGATTATGCTGGCTATGGGGATTATGCTGCCTATGGGGGATTATGCTGGCTATGGGGATTATGCTGGCTATGGGGGGATTATGCTGGCTATGGGGATTATGCTGGCTATGGGGGGATTATGCTGGCTATGGGGATTATGCTGGCTATGGGGATTATGCTGCCTATGGGGGATTATGCTGGCTATGGGGGGATTATGCTGCCTATGGGGATTATGCTGGATATTGGGGGATTATGCTGGCTATGGGGGATTATGCTGCCTATGGGGATTATGCTGGCTATGGGGGGATTATACTGGCTATGGGGGGATTATGATGGCTATGGGGAGATTATGCTGGCTATGGGGATTATGCTGCCTATGGGGGATTATGCTGGCTATGGGGATTATGCTGGCTATGGGGGGATTATGCTGCCTATGGGGATTATGCTGGATATTGGGGGATTATGCTGGCTATGGGGATTATGCTGGCTATGGGGGGATTATGCTGGCTATGGGGATTATGCTGGCTATGGGGGGATTATGCTGGCTATGGGGATTATGCTGGCTATGGGGGGATTATGCTGGCTATAGGGGGATTATGCTGCCTATTGGGGACCTATGCTGCCTATTGGGACCTATGCTGTCTATTGGGAACCTATGCTGTCTATTGGGGACCTATGCTGTCTATTGGGGACCTATGCTGTCTATTGAGGACGTATGCTGCCTATTGGGGACATATGCTGCCTATTGAGGACATATGCTGCCTATTGGGGATCAATGCTGCCTATTGGGGACTCTCGCACCACACCAGTCTGAGCCTGAGCTAAAAGCGGAGTTGCGCCAATATGTGCACTGATGAGGATGAAATGATATGGATTGCCAAGGCTGTAGTGATGGGCTGTGCAGGCTGTATGTCTGTAAGGTTCTTTGTCTCTGTTGACATGTTCCTTGAAACTCAGTTTTCCGTCGGCCATTTTGCTTTCTGTCTTACTGCAGCTCTTGCCCTCAGTTAATATGGAGTTTCCAGTTTTCATGTTCCCGCCCTGATTCTTCCCTCTTGCTTCTTAAGCAGCCTCAGCTGAAAAATCAGTGCTCCTGAATCAAGCCTCAGTCAGTCTGTGACCTGACTCCTGGAAGCCTTGGACTTGTACTCCAGCTATTCCCTACTGAGGAACCTTGGAACACTTTTGGACTCTGGAAACCTGCTGTTTGGTGAATCCATGTTTGCAGAGGAATTACGGTACAGAGAAGAGATCCTGAACCTGCTTTGGAGATTTATTGTAGTGCTTGAAGATACTCTGGCCTGCTGTGTCTCCTGTCGCTGTTCCTGCAAACTGTGTGAACTTTTCAGCATGCTTGTATGAAGTAATACAAGTCATTTCATTTCAACCTATGTCTCCTGTGTTTTCCTCGCACCCAAGCACAAGACGCTATAGGAACTGTACACTATACATGACAAGATTCAGGAGCCAATGTTTAGTGTCTGCTGGGTCTGGGAAAGCCGTGTCTGCTGTGACTGTGGATATCAGATGTCCGTTTAATACCTTATGTGATGACAGTGGTTGTGACTTCTCACAACCATTCCAGGTGAGCGCATTCCCTTAAAATTTTACTCTGGAGTGTTACCACAGGTAAACACTATTGTTTTGTTTTTTTTTCCTCTTCTCCTTCCAGCACCTCTGCCTTAAAAGATCTGGAAGATGGAGGCCCGCATAAAGGAACTTTGCGGAGTGACTGATACAATCCCTTCAGATGTACAGACTTTAAAAACCCGTTTTGCAAGCCTACAGGACCTCACTAATCATAATTTGCAAGTGTTTGGACAGACTACCCAGGAATTGCGAGCCAGGATTGAGGCTCTAGAGGAACGAGCCCAGGCTCCTGCCATAACCCCAAGTTCTGGGATCCCCAAATTACCTCCTTTTCGTTTTGGCGGTGAACGTGAGAAATTCAGGGGATTTATTAATCAATGCAATTTATTTTTCTCTGCACATGCTTCACAATTTCCCACTGAACGATCCAAAGTGCTTACTATAATCATGTTGCTTACCAATAAGGCTTTGATGTGGGCAAACCCTCTGATTGAGACTGAGGATGATTGTTTGAATCACCTTGATGCTTTTATTTCAGCCATGGGGCAGGTGTTTGATGACCCCAATCGAGGTGCAACAGCTGAAGCAGCCATGTTAACTTTGCGCCAAGGTAAGCGTTCAGTAGCCGAATATGCCCTGGATTTCAGGAGATGGGCTCTTGATACCACTTGGGACACTTCCGCTAAAAAATCTATTTTTCGGAAAGGGTTGTCTCCACTGATTAAGGATGAAATTGCTCGTGCCGACCCTCCCACTGCGTTAGGTGACTTTATTAACTATTGTATCCGTATTGATGCTCGTCTGACTGAACGCAGACAAGAGAGATGGTTCGAAAATAATCGCACTAACCTTTTACTACCTCCCTCCTCAGCTAAGGAACCTTTGAGTAGGATCACAAGGGAACCAGAACCTGAACCCATGCAGGTGGACTCTTTACAAAGACGGGTTAGTGATGCACGCAAAGAACATCGTATAAAGGAAAATCTATGTTTCTACTGTGGTAAGTCAGGGCACTTCATTATAAACTGCCCCAGCCGTTCTCGTAAGACTACTGCAGCAGTCATTCACTGTGAGTGTTGCGAGAGGAGCTCTGTCATGTCCGACCCTCAGGCTCCAGAGAGATCTGCTGCAAGAGATCTTGATTTCTCGGACTTAAATTCTGTTAGTTCTGGGGACGATGACGGTATAAACGCTGCAATTTTTCAAGTTTCCTCAGCAGTGTCCCAGCTGAGTTGTAAAAGAAACAATTCTCATTGCTTCCTTTCCATCAAACTCTGGGTTGACTCAGTCTGGGTGTCTAGCTCTGTTATGATCGACTCAGGAGCAAGTGGAAATTTTAAGGATATCTTCTTTGCTCTGAAACAGGGGATACGTTCAGTGAAGAAGGCTACTCCAGTACAGATGGAGACTGTGGATGGCTCTCTACTGACTTCTGGACCAGTGGATCAAGAAACAGAGCCTTTGAGGGTCCTTATGGGTAAAGATCATCAAGAGAAATGTCTTTTTTGCTTATCTCTTCTCCCACTTTCCCATCATTCTAGGGCTACCATGGCTGCAGGCGCAGAATCCTACGATTAACTGGGAGACCAAGGAATTACACTTTCCGGAGAAACAGATGAGTCAAGGAGTTTCAGCTTGCTCTGTTCCTAAAGGAACCATGTCAGTCCCTGAACTACCAGCTGTATACCAGGACTATGACGATTTATGTGACAAGAAGAACGCTGATCAGCTTCCTCCTCACCGTCCATATGATTGTCCAATTGAATTATTACCCGGAGCCGAGATACCTTTTGGTAAGATCTACCCCCTAGCGGGGCCCGAGCTAAAAGCTTTGAAGGATTATATAGACGAAAATTTAGCCAAGGGCTTCATACGCCCCTCTTCATCTCCCGCAGGTGCACCCATCTTCTTGTGAAGAAGAAAGATGGATCTCTGAGACCCTGCATAGACTATAGGGAACTCAATAAGGTTACTATTAGAAACCGTTATCCATTGCCTTTAATCCCTGAGTTGTTGGAGAGAGTGCGGCATGCCAAAATTTTCTCTAAACTGGATCTCCATGGGGCCTATAACTTGGTCCGTATCAGACCTGGGGATGAATGGAAGACTGCTTTCAGGTCACGCTATGGACACTTTGAATATCTAGTTATGCCTTTTGGTCTGAGTACCGCCCCAGCCACTTTCCAACACTTCGTGAATGATATCTTCAGGGATCTCCTAGATACATTTGTGGTGATTTATCTGGATGATATTCTAATTTTTTCTAACTCCACAGAGGAACATCATGGACATGTGAGAATGGTCTTAGAACGCCCAAGACAAAACCATCTCTACATCAAACTTGAAAAATGTGAATTCCATAGGACCGAAATTCAATTTCTGGGGTATGTACTATCTACGCAAGGGATTAGTATGGATGGAAGCAAGACCCAAGCCATCAAGGATTGGCCAATTCCTAGAAATGTGAAGGAGGTGCAGCGTTTCATCGGGTTTGCCAACTTCTATAGACGTTTCATTAAGAATTTTCTGAGGTAGTGTCACCTATCACCCAACTTACCCGGAAACAGTCTAGGTTCTCCTGGACTCCGCAAGCTCAGGAAGCATTTTCCTGTTTAAAGGATAAATTTACCACCGCACCTATCTTAGTACATCCCAACCGCGAGCTTGCCTTCATAATAGAGGTGGATGCTTCAGACTGTGCCGTTGGAGCTATACTCTCTCAGAGAACAGGTGAGAAGAATGTCTTGCATCCCTGTGCCTTCTTTTCCCAGCAGTTGTCTTCGGCTGAGAGGAACTACGATGTGGGCAATAGAGAATTGTTGGCCATTATTGCCGCCTTCAAGGAATGGAGACACCTTCTTCAGGGAGCTGCACAGCAAATAGTCATCCTGACAGACCATCGTAACCTTGAATTTATCAGGTCGGCTAAGTGCCTGACTCCTCGCCAGGCTCGCTGGAATCTTTTCCTAAACCAATTTAATTTTGTCATTTCTTATAGACCAGGATCGCGCAATGGAAAGGCTGATGCACTCTCTAGGATTCATTCAGCAGAGACACGTCCACTTACTCCTCCTAAGACTATTCTTCCTGACTCTAGATTCCTGGGAGTGATTCATAATCAAGACCTACTTAAGGACATCAAGGAAGCATACCATGCGGATTCTTTGTTGGCTCAACCCCCAAGGGACGTAAGTCTTGTCTTTAAGAATGGTGTGTGGATTCAGGGACAACGTCTGTATATACCTGAAACAGTCAGATTGAGAGTATTGCAACTCATCCACGATTCCAAGATAGCCGGGCATAGGGGAATTCTAAAGACACAAGAATTTCTTTCTCGTTTCTTTTGGTGGCCCACTTACAGGAAAGATGTCTTAAACTATGTCACTTCATGTGAAGTCTGTGCAAGATGCAAAACACCTCGCTCCTCACCAACTGGTCTGTTGCAACCTCTTCCCACCCCGTCCCGCCCGTGGGGATCCATTTCTATGGATTTCATTGTGGAGTTACCAACCTCTCAAGGGAAGAACACCATTCTAGTGGTGGTTGACCGTCTAGCAAAGGCAGCTCATTTTATCCCTTGTGTCGGCTTACCCACTGCAAAACAGACATCAGACTTGATGATTAAGAATGTGTTTCGCTTACATGGAGTACCGGATGAGGTCATTTCGGATCGAGGGGTGCAATTCACTTCAAGGTTTTGGCAAAATTTCTGTGCAGCATTGGACATTAAAGTAAACCTTTCTTCTGCTTTTCATCCCCAGACTAATGGACAGACAGAACGAACCAATCAGACCCTGGAGCAGTATCTCCGCTGTTTTATCTGCACCTACAGGATGATTGGGTGGATCTACTTCCACTGGCTGAGTTCTCTTATAACAACTCTCAGAGCGCCTCCACTAAGCAGTCTCCTTTTTACTCCAATCTAGGTTATCATCCTAACATTCTTCCTCGATTTCCCATAGATACGCCCTTGCCGGCAGTGGCTGAAAGAATCACTTCTTTACAAAAGAATATGAATCTTCTAAAGGAAAATCTAGAATTGGCTCAGGAAAGGTACAAGAAAGCAGCAGATAAATTTCGTAAACCTGCACCAGCTTTCAAGGTAGGAGATTTGGTCTGGCTGTCAACCAGAAATCTTAAATTAAAGATTCCATCGTCTAAATTGGGACATAAGTACATTGGACCTTATAAGATCAATAAGATTATAAGTGCTGTTGCTTGTCGTCTTCAACTACCCAGAACTATGAGAATCCACCCTGTCTTTCATGTATCCCTACTAAAGGCTGCAACACCCAATACGTTTCCTGGACGTTCTTCTCCTTGCCC